>CM017917.1:6154061-6179415 GCA_008369825.1 Triplophysa tibetana | reverse complement strand
ACACATTTGAAAGATATTTGTAGGAATGCTAGCAATTTTCAGTTCTGTGACATCATCCACTACCATAGTAGGGAATCAAATATATTTTGTTATTCTGTTGAACACAAAATGAAATATTTTGAAGAATGTAGGAACACAACCAGTTCTGGGGCATCTTGACTACCATTCATTTTCTTATTATGGCAGTCAATGATGTCACAGAAATTGCACACAGTCTTCCAAATATCTTTCTCTGTGTTCATCAGAATAAAGTACAAGAATGACATGAGGGTGAGCAAACTTTTTTTGAGTAAACTATCACTTTAAGAGGTAGCGGTAGGGCAACTGTATTGAACATGTTCCTTTATTTCAATTCTGTCCTCTTCGGATGTTTCTTGAGTTCTCATCTGACGTCTACAGCTGCTGTCTATACATCACATAATAGTACTGTCTGCAGATCCTCCTCTGCCTCTTATAAACACCCATTTGAGGCATCGGTGATGAGCAGTGTGTGAGCGGTCAGGGCCCGGTAAAAGCACACACACTTGAGACTTCCATTAGAGATGTTTAGATGCAAGTGCAGAGGACAGAAAGCATGTACTTATCGTCAAAACACTATCAAGTACTGAGAATGTCGACAGTAGACACTCTGTGGGGAATCTGAGGCGCTGCCAAAAAGTGCCAAAGTGTTTGGTGATTTATGATCGTCTGACACTCACCCAGACGGAAACAAATATTGCTCAAGGGTTTCTTTTTCAGAGCTTGCAAGTTTTAGTTTGTTACATTGAAAGTATGTTTTTCTCAAAAATCCGAAGTTTTAATAAAACAGAAGCAATAAGACAATTGATGATATACCTTTGATTGCATTTTTACGCAATCTAAACGTTTTCTCACGAAAAACATCCAAGAAGTCTAAGAGGACTAAATGAGCTTTTAATGAGATCTTGTGATTCTTTCCTTTCGCTAAAGATTATCAGATTTTTAAATGTAATCTTGGAGTGAAAGTAAATGTATTTTTTGGACCTTTCTATAGACGGACCATTCTTAGGTCATTTTTGGCTGGTGCGCACATTTCGCTGGAGGCTTTCATAAATCATGTGCTGGTTAGTGTCTGTGAGCTTCGATGTGCTTCGAGTGTTTGAGTTTCGTCGCTGGGGTTCCATGTGGCTTCACACTTACGACCATCTGCTTCTTGACCTTTTCTCACCGTGAACTGTGATGTGAAACCAGAGTCAGGTGGCCATTCGTTCACAGGTGCGTTCTGTAGATATGCTTAGGAATGTCATTGTCAGTAAAACTTGGTTTAGTATCATTTGTAATCTGAAATGGTAACAGAGAAAGAAGATTGGCCAGGATTTTCTTTAGATCTTCTTTTTCATTTTTTCCTAATAGTGCTGGAGACCAATCTGTTTGACAACTTCCCCCCAAAAATAAAAACATAATGATGCTAGATAGTTTTCCAGCTTCATGAACTGAATGAAATATTAAATGACTGAATAAAATGTAGTAATGGTGCGATTCGGCTTCATGGAAAATACACAGAAACCATACAGAAATAAAGTATTAAAATGTATAAACGGGACATTTATGAAAGATTTAGAATACATGGTATAGTCAGTGTTGGGTGTAACTAGTTACTAAGTATTTACCATTTAATATTTTTTCCCTTGAAAAGGTAAAGTAAGAAATAACACTTATTTTTTCAGTAATTGAATTACAGTTACTTCTGATGTAATTGAACTAAATACCGTGTAATGTTTTCAATAGTGGAAACTATATCAAAACTATTTCTTTTAAATTTACACTTTTAATGTGTAATTCTCACATTTGTACACTATGGTCAGTTAATAAGAATAATTTCAGTCGTTATTTATTTGAATTAATTAATTAAGCCATTTCATGTCTATCCTTAAATCAATTCTAATCAAAGTTGATATAGGATATAGAAAGTAATTGGTAATAAAAATACCAATATTACATATGTAAATACAAATTTACATTTGTACAGTTATTTAATTACGCTATTGAATATGTAATTAATAACATGTAATTAATTACATATTAATTGTAATTGTAATTGCTGGGTATAGTAGAGGAAACAAATCTTGACATTAAACAGGAGTCCCCCTAGTGGTCGTTAAAGGAAATCCTTTTGTCCATTTACCATTACATTATTATAACATACAGATACAGTACAGTAGCACACAGTCACCCTGAAATGAAACACTGGATTATATTACTATTACAAGAACTCATGTGAAATCTCTTAATGCGGTCTCATCATCTGTGATTTGTTTTTACCACAGTGTTGTTTTCTACGTCAGTCCACTCTTACTAATGACTACTTGAAAGCGTTTGAAAATAAAATGAGCATTACCTGCGCAGAAAGCCTGATGTGCGGTCGCTCATAAAACTTCCATTTAGCCGTGCATGCTGCAATTACACACGTCAGCCCGGCTCATCTCTTAAAGTTATAACATCACCCCGGGAGAGCAGCTGGGCAGGTCGCTGTCGTGACATGCAAGTACTCCAATGAACACAAAAACACACAAGTCTGACCTGTGTTTACACAAGGACGAACAGAAACACAACAGAGGTGGTAGATCGAGAGGTAAAGTTGAAAGGCAGGACAGAGTGAATACATAAAACATTGCATCTGTGCTGTCATGTCTCGTATGGTTACGTAATGAATATTTGGTCCGACTTCATCCGTAAAGTTTTGTAGATTTTAGTTTCCCCAGTGGCTCTGAAAGCCTAGAAGAACCGACAGTAAAATACACATTAAATACTAATACATGCGTTTCAAAGAGTTGGGAATTTTTTTTTATCTATCTCAGTTTGACTTTTTCAAGGTTGCGTTTATACAGTAACAATTCGTTCTTGTATTTAGCTTCAAACCATCAATGTACAAAAAAGCTAGTGGTGGGCCGTAAACGGCGTTAACGCAGTGAGACTCTTATCGCGCGATAAAAAAATGTCGCCGTTAATCTATTCTCAAAGTCAGGTTGGGAGCTGGGTCTATACTACGCAAGCTTTGATGACTTTCACCTTGATATTTTAGCGCGGATGTATACCTAGATTAATTGCACTGTAGGGGGCGAGAACGAGAGTTTTCAACACGCGTGATCCGCGACATTCGCGCCGCCTCATCATCTAATAACCAGGGCTTCATTCGCGATTCATTCGCGTCATTCGCGCCGCCTCATGTCATTACCAGGGCTTCATTCGCGCGATTCGCGCCGCAAGTAGGTCTATCGAGTCTTTGCATTGACTTAACATGTAAATCACTCGCACTTGACGCGCCATTCGCGTTTGGTCTGAACACCACATAGCGTTACTGTGAAATTACCACATCAAACGTGACGTGCTAACATGGATGCAGGTATGAAGCCGCCGGGCTTGCTTCCGGGAAAATTTATTTTTAAGAAGCTTCCCAATGGAAACCAAGACAAGACTAAGGTTGTTTGCACCTTGTTCAATGTGGAATTGGTTTACTGTACGGAATTGGTTTACATACATTTGGTTTAAAAAAAAAAAACTTTCTTTCAACAGGTAGTGGTCTAGCTTTAGTTGAAACCAGTAACTTTGTATTGGCACCTAATGTATTATGGCTCCTGTGTGACATATCGCTTGTTGCTCCCTAACTCTTTGTAAGTCGCTTTGGATAAAAGCATCTGCTAAATGACTAAATGTAAATGTACTGTAGGAGCTCTTCCAGTCTCAAGTACCACCTAAACGCAAAGCATCCCTTAGCTAATGCGGAAGTAAACACAAGTACATCTTATTGAACATAATTTAATTTTCATCACAAATGATCATAGTAGAACAGCTTTCTCAAGCAGTTTGTGATGCATTTTGGAAACAGGAGATGAGCCCCTGGTCTAATGCACCACCTGACTTGAGAAACCCGTTCTCAAAGACTTACTTTTAGTCATTATTTGGGTAGCACACATATTCTGAATGCCTTCGGCAGAATTCAAATGAGCCATTTTAATCTAGATTAATTCCAAGATTAATCTAGATTAATCTAGATTAGAAAAAATTAATCTATGCCCACCACTAAAAAAAGCACATTCTTGTTCACGCTTTCAGTTTTTGCACGACTAGTCCAGTCTCTGTCATATCCATCCCATCTTGTTTTCCATTATCTTTGTTCCTCATTTGTTTTGAGATGCAATTTAGCAATCAAGCATTAAATGAGCTAAATCAACAAAATCTGTCTTAATCCTAGTTAGGGCCTATATCATGTTGCTTTAATGGTATAATATGTAGATGGATATTTTGAGGATTATCATACGCAGAATGTTAAGGTTTTACAGAGTTTTCTAACTGTCCTGTATAAGGTACAAAACTACACTCACCTAAATGGATTATTAGGAACAACATACTAATAGTGTCTTTGACCCCCTTTCGCCTTCAGAACTGCTTTTATTCTACATGGCATTGATTCAACAAGGTGCTGAAAGCATTCTTTAGAAATGTTGGCCCATATTGAGAGGAGCATCTTGCAGTTGATGGAGATTTGTGGGATGCACAAAGCTCCCGTTCCACCACATCCCAAAGATGCTCTATTGGGTTGAGATCTGCTGACTGTGGGGGCCATTTTAGTACAGTGAACTCATTGTCATGTTCAAGAAACCAATTTGAAATGATTGGAGCTTTGTGACATGGTGCATTATCCTGCTGGAAGCAGCCATCAGAGGATTGGTACATGGTGGTCATAAAGGGATGGACATGGTCAGAAACAATGCTCAGGTAGACGGTGGCATTTAAATTATCCCCAATTGGCACTAAGGGGCCTAAAGTGTGCCAAGCAAACATCCCCCACACAATTACACCACCACCATAATTTCATTAATGAGAAATTGAACAGGTGTTCCTAATAATCCTTTAGGTGAGTGTATGTTTAGGGCAGGAAAAATCACTTTTAATAAAAATGACAAGGCTTGTTTTAATGAGTACCGAAACGGTATTTTTCACAATCTCTGTTGACACACTGACAAAAATATGACTTGCAGAGATGCTGAAGGCTACATTTCAGAAGAATTCCGGAAGGGAATTTAATGGCGCTGAAAATAGCTAACAATACGCAAAACGTTTGAAATACCACGCCATAAACAAAATACCATGGTACAAAAAATACATTTTGATAAATGGAAACTAAAATTTAAAGTGACAAACATGTTATTCCATGACTTGGACAAAAAAATATCTGTATACATATATTGTCTCGTACTTTTGTCGAGTTCGATAATTTTATTTACTTACAAAATGGGCTACAAAAGCACGCATGCGCAGCAATGTTTTTATGTTGTTCCCTGTAAAACCAGCTATAGGATTAGGACTAGGCAGAAAAAACGATTAATCGTTTTTAAACATGGGGTCAATTCAATTTTTTTCATTCATATTTCTGCGTGTACTCAAAATTCATAACGTGAATGTTGTTGCTACTACCATCCACTAGATGTCCCTTTTCCTTTTATATTTTATGTCCCTGGATGTTAAAACAGGGACCATATTGTTCATTCATTACTTAATCAATTTAATTGTCGAACTTAACATCACCTTCACATAAAAGGCAGCGGTTCATATGATTGCAGCCTCTCTTTACAGCTCATTTGTTTGTTAAATTGTATCTTAAATGTAAAATAACCCGATCCAGACTGTTCTATTTCAATATTTGTGTGTTTAAAGTTTAATACACAGATTTGTGGCTCTTCATTTCATTTTTTTATTCACCATTGTAATCTGATATTTAGTGATCTGTTTTTTAGAAATATCTATAGGATTTGTATTAAATCTACAATCATTGACTCGAATCGAGAATTGAATCGAAAATCGGAATCGATACCTGTCCCTAAACAGAATTATGGTTTACTTTTTGGGATTTTTTAATCAATTTATGCAACCTCTCAAAATTGCAACACTTGGCTCCATTTTAATTGGTAATGATCTGTATAGGATTGTGTCTCTCAAGAACAGAAAGACACACAAAGTGCATTTGAATAATAAAGACGCTTGCTTGTTATGCCAGCTGCTGATTAAAATAAGGACCCAGATGCACTGCCATCCATTTAGAGGTCACTGCTAATGTGTCTACTGCTCTCTCTCTCTCTTTATCTCGCTCACTCTCTCTCGGCTCCAGGAGACTTGAGGTGTCTTTAATTAGCTAGCAATGAGCAGTGAATCTCAATTACTGTACATTTCACAAGGTCAGAGCTCAGGAGTGATGCACTGAAGAAGTCCGCTTCGTCTGAATCTACCGAGCAAATCATGTCAAGGAGTTGAGAATTTACCACCTTCACCGGAGAAATCATCTTACTAGAGTGTGGACTCTCTTCTCACGCTTTCCAGAAAGAAGAATGTGACCTTAGAGTTTGCAGGTCATGAATTATGGGAGAAATTGAAACTTTCTCGGGCAGGAGCGAAAAACAGGTGGACTGAGAGGATGAGAGGCGATAAATTTAAGGCTATGAGAGGTAGCGTATTAGGAATTGGCCGGCTCAGGGGCATCTGGGATCTTATGGGGGTCATGAGGTTATAATTCTGCTCGGTAAAAAACTTATGAAAGGTAGACCAGGAAGCTTTTGAAAACTTCTTTCCTACATGGTCTTTATGGACCCTCATTTAGGCATGTGTATAGATAATGAATCACATATTCAGTCACATGACAGTTTATATAGTATGAACTGTCAGAAATTCTGCAAAAACACTGGACCTGCACAAAGATGGTGTGACGAGGCCCAGAATTATAAATAAAATCTTCGGTCAAACTTTTTCATGTTACGATTACACATTTTGTCTTAATCTAAATGAATAAAATGGATTGTACTACAAGACAAAAGTTTAGGATTACGTGATTGAAATGATTTCTATAATTTAAAAACATTTTCTAAAATGTAACAAAAAATTGTAGACAATAACATTGTTCCTAGACTTATTTATAAAATAAAGAATTAAACTGCATTATATTGAGTTTCAATAAACGTTCACACATATGTGAATAGAAGCTGCTGGTTTTCCTCTGGTTTTCCTGGATTAAAACACGTTTTCAATGGTTTATGATCTAAGTGGAGTACATAAACGTCTTAATTTACCTAGACTAGTCTTGACTAAATGTTCAAAGTTATTTCCCCGGTTTCACAGACAAACCGAACAAACCCGGTTTATCTTAAACCCGGTTTATCTTAAACTGGGACTATGCCTCAGTTAAAGTAGGATATTTATGTCGCTTTTTATGAAATGCCCTGGATGAATGTATTACTGGTGTGAATCTAGAGACAAAACAATGGCATTGATATATTTAAAGATATGCCGCGGCTATTTGCACAAGTGTAAATAGAAATAGATGATATTTACACTTACCGGAAATAACTGTATTTTCTTTGGATTACGTCGAAATATTAGTTAGATGCTATTTAGTTATAAATAGTGTCAGATAATTTTACTATTTGCCCATCAGTATGGTTGTGCATTAAACATTATGCAATAATAACAGAGTGTGAATAATTATATTTATATAAGGATATAAATCCCTACACCGACCCCCAACCTTACCCTTAACCTAAACTTTGTGAATAAAAAGGAACTTTAAGTCTTAAATCTATTTTATTAGTGTCGTGCTGACAGTTTCTTTATTTCAATCACATATTGGAAGGCAGACCTAGTGCAAATTTAAGCAATGTTTAAGCAATATATTTACTGAGGCTCAACGATTTCATCATTTTTGTTCCTTCGTTTATTTGGATTCATTTTGACATTTGTATGTGAAAGCAAAACATTTCACTCTATCTATTATTCTTTTGCTGAAAAGAGTCATGATATGACTTAGAATTGTATTTGTATGCGGGAGTCATATTACAGAAGAGATCTCATCAATGTGTCTTTAAACTTTCTGCGTTGTTGTATTGCATTTTTCATCCTGTCAAAACGAATGCCTTTTTTAAACGCATTGGAACATATTCTGGCTACATCTTTCAACAGTCACACATAATAATGTGCTCTTATGTGTAGTTTTAGCATTCAAGGTCTTTTATTATGATGTGCTGTATAATGATATACTGTATCAAATATTTTTCGAAAGTGGAATGGTGCTTTTTACGAGGAAGAAACAGGGCAACCGTTGGCCACAGTAAAGAGCGGATAAGCACGACTACCATTTATGTTGCACTTTATGGCCTCAGATGGTTTAAGGTTCTTAATGTTCTGTGATTTCATAATGAAGTGTGAAATGACATGGGGTACCGAGTCTGGTCTGCAAAACCGAAGCCTTTCTTCGTTTTGGGAATAGTTGTGTGTGCGAATGCGAAAGGCCTAGCATGCGATTCCTCTCCATCAGAGAAAACCTCAACTGCTTTGTTTCAGAAGCATGACACTTTTTTTGTCTGAAGACATAAAAGCATAAGAAATTGCGGTTAAAGCTACAGGCAGGAGACAAAAGCAGTTGCCGAATAAAAGTTTTATAGTGAAAGAAAAAAACTGTTAAAATGCTTAGACTGCAATTATATAAAGCTTTTGAAGACGCTTATACTGACGTGTCAGAGATGATGTAGATATAAAAAAACAGAATGACACATTTGCACGGCTCCTAATCGGGATGATGAAGACAGACATTTCACGGCCACGCTGATTCCAATTAACATGCTAATGGAAAATTTAAAGACAAACAATGAGAGGCGCACGACTTTTCACACTGGCCTATCTTTTCTGCTTTTATATAGTGAGAGACAGACAAAAATCAAGCTTTTGTTTTGGACCATTTCTAATGCATTGAGTTTATTAGTGGCTTTCGACTGGAGTCCGATTTAAATAATTGTGAGACAATTTAAAATAACAAAAATAGGTTACATCACCATGGACTTCAGACACCAGACAGTTAGAGGTCACATAACTTTTATATCGTTTATGTTTAACATCGACTGACTGTTTAAAGGAATAGTTCGCAGAAAATCATTATTTATGTTATCTTATCACCCTCGTGTTGTTCGAAATCTGCATGTGACTATTTCTTATGTGGAACACAAAAGAAGATATTTTGAGAAATGTCCATTTAATTGAAGACAATGGAGGTCAGCGTTGTTCGTTTATCAACGTTATTCAAAATATATTTTTTGTGTTCTGCAGAAGAAAGAAAGTCAAAATGACATGAGATTGATTACATGATGAAAGTATTTTCATTTTTATATTTCATTTGAGTATTTTCAACTTTTGCTTGAAGTTGTTCTGTAGATGATTAATAGGTCCAGCAACACTGGATGTATTAGAGACAGATGTTGACCATTGGGACATTTCTTTGGTTAGTTTTTTCTTCACCCATTTGTTGTTGCAAAAATGTTGCCAGTGCTGTTTTTGTTTTGCGTTTCGGCAGATTTAGTATGCTAATGCATTCTCAACACTATGTTGACCATGACTGCTGCTTCCAGATTTTGTGTCGAGGTCGGTTAATAAAGAAATAGAAGGATTCTGGGTAAGGTGGGGTTGGAATGATATTTTCAACAGATTTTTTAGTGTCGATATAAATCAGAGTTACCATTTTTGTTATACAGTAGTTCGCTGCATGATATGCCAACTAAAAATAAGAGGCGGCTAAAATTCTTCATTCATGATTTGATCGCTCATGTTTTGTTTGAGTAAATGGTGGTTCCTGAGTTTGGGTAATTGGGTCGGGTCCGGTCAACTCATCTATTTGCCAATTGATGTCGTGTTTTGTATTATTTCAAGCAGTACTTAAAAATGTACGACTAAACAGTAGTTACTCCATTTTTCTCAGTAAATTAAGTAGCTCCTGGTAAACACAAACCATTCAAAAACATTAACAGATCAAATTCTCTGCGTGTGAATATGAGGGCTTGTGTAGTGAGTGAGAGAGCGAGAGAGAGAGAGAGAGATTATAAATTACAATATATGACCGAAGTCAACATCTGTTTTGTGATAACACTATTACTCATACTGGAACGTAAACCTACGAGGTCTTTATCCAAATGATGGTACTGTTAGTCAGTAGATATGTCAGGAATACATAATACAGTTATTGTGTGGAGGATATGAAGAACACATTTTGTAACCGTACACGGGTTGAAAGAGGCGACTTTATAACCTGAAACATCGCATTACATTCTGCACGTCAGACAGAAACTGTCGGTCGACTGTAACCAAGGCACTGTTTTTCAATTTTCCTCTAATAAGATGCTTCTGTTCTGATGGAATATTTCAATTTGGTTTATGACCTGTAATTATGCTGTCAACAGTCATCACTTCCTTCAGCAAGCATTCAAGTGAAAACAGGTCTGGATGGTGTTGTGATGGGTTTCGAGAAGTCTGGTTGCAAAAGAGGTTTTGATAACAGATTCCTCTCTGGTTGCATTTTATAGAGCATTAAGAGTTTTGACAGATGACTGTAAAAGCAAAACAACAGCGCATATCTTCAGTCCACCCTGAAGTGTAAACTTCATTTATATTTCATTTTCGGGCTGCATTAGGAAAGTAACGTACAAGGTTGTGGTCTTGTTAACATCCGGTTTGGCCAGAAAGTTAACATCAGTCATACTCTTATAAATGCACTTTGTGGTTGTGGTCAATAATAAATCTTGTTGCCAAAGATTTTAATGTAGACTAACAATCTGTACCTCAAGAATTCTTCCCTAAACAATTCAAATCCAAACATTTTCGACATTCAAGTTTCGATGTTCATTCGATGTTCTTTGGGCTTTTTGTATTGGTCTATTATGCAAATATTTTGCTGTTTTATGCTTTCATATCATCATTCATATTTTAGTGTTTTCCAAATTCCAAATTTATAGTTAATAAAAAACGTGCAGATTTTGTGTTGGCTTATCGCAGTATACTAAAAAAAACTATACTTTAAAGGAGTAGCTCACCTTTAAAATGAAAATTCTGCCATCATTTACTCATCCTGGTGTCATTGTAAACCTGTGAGATTTTCTTCTGCAAAACACAAAAGAAGATATTTTGAGAAATGTTGGTAACCAAAAACTTTTGGTCTCCATTCACTTCAATTGTATGGACACAAAACCAATGCAAGTCAATGGGGACCAATAGTTTTCTGAAATCTGTATTTAAAAAGAAAGAAAGTCATACATGTTTGAAACCACAAGAGCGCATGTTAATAATGATGCAGTTTTCATTTTGAAGGTAAACTATCCCTTCAATATGTATAACAATAGTGTGGGTTAGCACCGCTTATGTGTTCCATGTATGATAATCATTTGATGGTCTAGATGATAGATTAGTTTTTTACGATCATGATTCATACAATTTTTTTATAAATCACAGTCTGAGCTTTCCTCAATACTCACTTACGCCTTGCATCTTTCTGCCCGAGAGCATTAACCATTCAGTAGCATAGGTATGTGCTGAATTCTTTACAAAGTAAATCTTTCGGTAGGAATCACGCCCACCTCATCCCACCGTTCCCCTCGGGTTAGAGATGGCAGTTCCATTTAACATCATCATGTGCTCCTATACTACAGATCTGAGAAGCTTGATGTTTCAAACACCAATGTCTGGTGTGTCGGACACTTACTGTATAAACCAGACCAGCGGCTCATATTGTGGCAGAGCTCCTTCGTTTCCACTTAACTGCTTCAGACGCAAATTGTGCTGTCGTATTGTGTTTTTTCAGAAATGTGTGCACATGTTTGTGCATGTAAACGAGTTTCGAGTTTGTGTGCATTTGAAAGCATGTTTGTATGTCTGTAAACAGACAGATAGTTCTTGCTGTTTGTTCAGCTTGCCTGATTCTGGATCAGATGCCTGGCGGACGGGGACTGAAGCTCTCAACTGAAAAATGATCCTAAATTATTCCTAAATTGCAAATTAACTTATCAGATAGATAGAAATGCACCCTCTCTTCTTTTAGTTTGCTGCTAAGGGAATCTTTTAAAGTCCCAGTGAAAAAAACAAAATACAAAGCCTATGTTTTCATTAAATATTGCATCGTTTATTGTAAATAGTATATCTTTTAAAAAATTGTGTGCCCTGATAAACCTCATGAAGTTAAAATCTGAAACTGCACTTCGGTCCTGTGATGACTATCTATCTTAAATTATGTATGTCAGACGGCTTGGGCGGAGCATCTGTTAACTCCTCCCCTTCAACTGTGCTGCGGCCAGTTCCACTTCGAAATCCAACTGCTGTTTTATATATTTACATTTAGTCATTTGGCAGACGCTTTTATCCAAAGCGACTTACAGTTATTACAGGGACAATCCCCCTGGAGCAACATGGAGTAAAGTGTCTTGCTCAAGGACACACTGGTGGTGGCTGCTGGGATCGAACCAGCAACCTTTTTGATTTACCAGTTCAGTGGTTTAACCCACTAGACCACCATCTCCATACATCAAATCACAAAGAAACATGAAAGCCTCGTCCTCTATTTTGCTCCTCCATTACACTCGGAAATGCGTCAAAATACGGAAGTAAAAACGATGGCAACTTCCGGTTCATGGGGACTTTAAAGACTTGGTATTCATCTATTATAATGAAAGTATAGCACACGACCATGTCACAGACACGTTCTTTGACTTTGGCAAAACACACTTCTCTTTCGTATAATGAAAGCAGTGGGTGATTTATAATGTGAAGCTGCAGAAAGGACAAAGCGCTATAAAATAGAAAAACCATAAAAGCAGTCCGTTTGACTTATGGGCTATATTCCCTTATGAAGCCACACAATAGCTTGTTTGAGGAACAGACCAACTTTTAAGTTATTATTAAGAGGAAAAAGACCTTCGTTAGGTTCATTTAGATTATGATTCATGAGAGATTCTTGATTTACATTTCTAGGTGAACTACTTGTTTTAAGGGACAGTTTACCCAAAAATAATAAGTCTGTCATCATTTATTCACCCACATATCATTCAAATCCTGTAAATGACTCTATGGGAACACAAAAGAAGATATTTTGAGAAATGTCTCAGTTGTTTTGTGTCAATGGGACCAATGTATTTTGGTTAACAACGTTCTTCAAAAGATCTTATTTTGTGTTCTGCGGAAGAGAGAAAGCCATACAGATTTGTAATTACATGAAGTGAATCAATGATGAAATTTTTCAAACAATAAACTTCTATATGTAGCGTACCATCAAGAATATAACCTGTGTTGCTGAACTCTGTCATCATCGAGCCAAGATTCCTTTAGAATGAAACCTTCACTGTTTTACCCACAACACAGTGTGGCAGCGAGTTGAAGATTTATGAGAATGAGACATTTAATCAGAGGGGAAAATCGCCACTTCAAAGCTTGCGGCTGTGGTCAATTGACTGAGGCTCTGCCTCTGTCACACTTTTATGACATTAAGAAGAATTCTCTTTGTTGTCATCTTGGCACTTTGCTAATGATGGTGTAGCTGTGAGGTTGTGTGAAGTACTGAAGAACTTTGAAGTGATGTACAGTAAATCTCAAATTGAGTCTGAGTGAATTAAAATTTGTTGTATTTTAAATGAGTGCTACCGTCCAAACGTGTTTGTGTTTGTTACGTTTCGGAATGACTTTAGGAGTCAATAAATTAAGCAGTTTTCATTTAAACCCAATCAATATACAATAAAATACCAATATACATTAACATTTAGTCATTAAGCAGTCGCTTTTATCCAAAGCAACTTATAGGAAGCAATAAGCCGTATGTCATACAGGAGCAATAATAGGTGCTAAATAAATACGAAATAACACATTCATATTTATATAAACTAAATATGACATAAATTGCGTGCATGTTATAGGGTGCACCAGATGAAACCGTCTATATGATTGCCAGGTCTCAATGTGTTGGTCAGTAAACCACAGCTTTAACAACTTAATACACTTTACATATGTGACTTTAAAATATCATCTACAATTTTCTTAATTTCAGGAGTAGTAGTTTGACACTTTAGTTAATGTCTCAGACACCAGTTAATGACTCCAAAAGCACTTTCAAATGTACATGGAGTCACATCCTCAGAACATTGAGGGGGGTACTCGAGTCTCTCCGAGTGTGTCAGTTGGATTGAAGGTGGCTTGTCTTTGTGGAGAGATTCATCATTAATCATGGCTGTAACTCGGGCTTTTACTGCACTGCGTTCAGCAGCTGTGCCCTTTCACCACGGTCTTCAGACCCTGAAGTGGCTTTCATTTAGTCGCCGCTGAAGAGCTCATTGTAGCGACCGCTTTAACCTCCGTAGTCTGAGCGATGCCCATCATCCGCTCCGTTTAGCTGCGTGAGACCTCGCCAGCTGTTCTGGCTTTCGCAGGCCTGCCGTGATGTTGACGGAGATTGATAGGATTATTTGTAGAGTGCTCGAAACGCTACGGATGCAGCGACTGCATTCACACCGGTGCTAATCAGATGAACCGCTGGAACACGTGCCTGTTTGGGTGGGCGGTTGTTGGATGTGTTGAGGGAGAACTTGTCAGCTAGGAATGGTCACGCCCTTTGTTGTTGCAGTGGCGCCTCCATCTCGGGAGGATCATACTCCACTGCTATTATTGTTTTTATATGAACTGTTTATTTGATCAATGGAAAAGTCGAAAGGGGATTTTCCTGTACAACTCTTTGTGGTTTTTAACACAGCAAGACCAGCTTTATATTCTCTATTGGACTTTTTGCCAATTGTATTCTTGCGCCGTTGTACACAACGCAACAAAACACAACACATGGCTTGTTTTAATGGGATTGTCGTATCGTGCCGCATCCAGCGGGGACAAAATGTTCAATTATAAGGGGTTGTAATGCATTCTGTTGTCTTTTGTTGCGTTATGTCGCATCGCGTCGTGCAGCATCTGGTGTAGACCTGGTCATAGTCAACTGTGTGACCAAATGCATGTATAATCACTAAATCCAAGCAGATCGTGTAAAGATCTTTGGTTAAAAATTAAGAACAAATTCACAATTGTAAGCTAATCATTTATTATTTAAGCTGCTGGTATGATTTCGCAGGAAAAAGTCAGGTTAACAATTTCACAAATTCACAACACATCTGAAAATAAGTATATAAAGTAACTTGCAGTTATATGTTTCAAACATATATTGAATTAAAACAAAAGATAAATGCATTGATTAATAATTGATACATTTACTGTAAGTACTTTTATTTAATAATCAAAGATAGATAAATAAATAATTAATTGGTTTGTTGCATTTTTTTATTTGTATTATTTTTGTGCCCTGCTGTCTTTTCCCAAATATTAACCTGCAACCCATTTCTGTGTGGTTTGGGTGGTATGTTTGAACCCCTTAGCGTTCTTAAGATCTCTTTTCTTCCAAGACTTATTATATTTACACTGTTTAATATCATATACATTCATTTTACTCCACTATATAATTCAATCTCATTTGTTTCTATTCATATTTCTCCTAAGACATCTCGAAATATCTGATGCTTTTGATAGCGTAATGGAAGTAACTGCACGTAACTGTGAATTACATTAAGTCCAAATGAATGAACAGTCTCCTAGAAATAAAACTGTCCGCCGGGCCAACACTAACAACCTCAACAGCGCTATAGATATTTAGATGGCCGTAACTTTATTTAATATCTTGATGCCAGACGGTCCGTTGCTTCTAAGATCTCTGAAAGCACTCTTTAATTTCCTCAGCCGTCTCTTTCTGTCGTTCCCCGTCTGTAGATCTTCGCAGAAGGAAAACCTCTGCCGCAGTCTCTCATTATGATTCTTGGTTTCCTGACCAGCGTGTGCGAGGAGAGACTGGACCACAACACCCTCATATGCATAATCCCTCCCATGGTACTTTCCAATAATACTGGAGCTATCAGACCGACTGTGGTCCGACTGGAGCCCTGAACATGTTCACTAATGAGACGCTTGCTAGCGTGTTTCCTAAATCAAGCAATATTATTATTGATGGTTTTAGTCTAGATTTAAACAAACCCCTAGGGTGAAGTATTAATCGACAGGTATGATATCTTAAACCCTGTTTGTTTATGAGAGATTTCTCTTGTTGAATATTATAAAGAAAGGTTGGTTACTTGGGTCGGTAGCAACCATCTTGAAACACACGAGAACAACTTTAAATATTAAACGTTTTCTTTAAAGAATGTAAAAGTCTAGTTGTATAATGTGAACTGAGCTCCGGAGTCCCAGATTTTCCGAAATCTACACTTGAGATTTAGCATTAAATGTTTTTCTCATGAAAACAGCCTGGTGATGATTCCTGCTTAATTTAGGGCGATGCTTTCATGTTTTATTTATTTATAGATATTTTTATTTAGATGCAAGTCAATGGATATTGAATGGTTTGAGAAATTTTGAGGTCTCGTTAATTCTCCCAAAAGTGACAATTCTATCATCATTTACTATTTTCTTTCTTCTGTAGAACAGAAAAGAAGATATTTCGAAGAAAGTTGGTAACCGAACAGCGGCGGCACCAATTTTCTTCTATTGGATGCAAGTGATTACGTGTCGGTTACCAACATTGTTCAAAATATCTTCTTTCGTGTTCCTTAGAAGAAAGTCATACAGGTTTGAAATGACAAGAGGTGAGTAAATCATAACTTAATAGTATTGACTTTGACTTATAATGATAGATCCGGGCTCAGTTTTTAAGATTGTGGAGATGTCTTCTGAAAGGTTTCTGGGTCTTATTTGCAGTACAAATATCTGAGACACATGACGTTAAGGAAATTAATCTTTTTGCTGTCGAGAAATATTACAGACACTTTCTTACGGCTGGTCTGTTAGTGTATTAAGCAGTGTTGGCGTGTCAGTGATGTGTTCACTCCGTGTGCAATTTTTTAGAGAAAATGTGCTATCTTCAGCCTCTCTACGAAGCAGCTGTTAAATACTGGCGTCCTTCCACAGACTCATTTAACATAATCTTTGGTAATTTGCAGTCTGGATTCAACATTGGCCACAAATGAATAAGTGTAGAGAGGGAAAGAGATACGTCGGCGTACTTGACATGTGTGAGTTAATGAAACTCTTTGTATAAATGACAGCCCTTATGCAGGAGTAAAAATGAAAAATCGCTATCAGAATAACTTTGGGTAAGAGGGCACAGATGACCACGGTAACTCATTCATTTTTTATAACTTCAGAACTATATGGGACCCTGGATCACAAAACCAGTCTTAAGTTGCACGGGAAGATATTTTGTAAATTTACACCCTTAAATATATAAAAACTTAATTTTTAGGAAGTGGATGGCCTGCCACAGTGCTCCTGATTAACAACTTCTTCTTTTTTTACTTTTTTTTGCCAAACATTCACATCTCCATTTTCAAACCCTTAAAATAATAATAATTATATAGATATAAGGAGATAAAAAAATACATAAAAAAACTAATGTAATACAATCCAATACATTGCCTCACAGTTAAAATTAATGAAAAATAATTAAATAAATTAAATACAAGCATATCTCTCTGACATTAATATAGTTTCCTTACAGAGGAAACACTAATTCAATAGATAATAACCTGAAGAGATTTGTAAAACAAAGGACTCGTTACTTTGATTAATGTTAGGTTAGTTTATCATAGTCTCTGTAATCTCTCTAAGTTATGTATCCAAGTATATTACAATGTTTTTCCATCTTTGCAAAAAAATCCATCTTCATTTGCAAGCAAGACGTCATTTTTTCCATTATATAAACCTGTTTCAGTCTCTGAGTCAAATGAACCAAACTTTGTTATTCTTCTTTATTCCTATTCACTCTTATCATTGTTTTTAAGCTCTGATTCACAACTTCAAGGTATTTTTCTCAATGTTTAGATTTTTTTGCACTCTCAGATTCCAGAGTATTAAACGGTATCTCAGCCAGATATTGTCCTATTCTAACAACTCACACATCAATAGAATGAATATTTATTTAGCTTTCAGAGTATGTAAAAATCTCAATTTCAAAAAATTGACCGGACTTGTTTTGTTGTCCAGGGTCACATTTAACCAACTGATGACTAACTGATAATTAGCCTTGATTTTTTTATAAGCCAATAAACTGAATGAATCTTATCTTGTGTGTACGTGGCTTGGTTTTATCAGTGAGCCTCTTCATCACCTTTAACTCAAATCAAATGGAGGCAGAAATGGAGAAAGCCGGTTGCGTTTTCTCCGTTTTTTGAATGAAAAAGATCGGACAGCCGGGGATTTGAGCCGTTTGGGGAGCATCCTTCTAATGTGCCCACACAGAAACGCCGGGCAGTCACATACGGTTTGGTTTAATTAGTCATCAGGGGAGGCAGAACACGATTGGATTGTGTGGATCAGGGCCATTTGATTCAAAGGGAGCACCAGGTTTTTGTTCCTGTGTTCTTCGGGGCAGCTGGGCACACCACCTGTTAACAGAAAGGGCAGAATACTCTCGAAGTACACCATAATCTCCGATCAGGTGTCAAGTATTAATCATTTGATATATATTGCTTTATTGTTTTCTTAATTCTTGTAAG
The DNA here is from genome assembly GCA_008369825.1 of Triplophysa tibetana. Classification (NCBI taxonomy): domain Eukaryota; kingdom Metazoa; phylum Chordata; class Actinopteri; order Cypriniformes; family Nemacheilidae; genus Triplophysa; species Triplophysa tibetana. The sequence continues at coordinate 6,161,035 of CM017917.1, read as the reverse complement.
TCGCTTTGGATAAAACGTTTGCTAAATGCTTAAATCTAAGTGTAATGTAAATGTCATTTATATTTACATGCTGTTTCAACTAACGCATGCAGCGTGGCACATGCGGTTGTATAATTGCTTTACAGAAAGACAGATTTTCTTTGTTTAAATCGTATTTTCAATGTTGTATTTAAAGCATATCTGTGATCTGGTTTTAGTAGCTATCGACAGGCAGAGTTACGGTGAAATCTGCTTATTAAGTGTTATGATTTTAAATAAGGTAAAAAAAGAGATAGTTTGACCCGTGAAACCTAAAGGCTTGTTACCACTAGGGCTGTGATTGTTAACCCAAAACTTAAATTAGGTTGTGGATAGTTTAAGAAATCACAATATGTGTGGTTTAACACGATATCGATAATCATGTTTTTTGATAACACTTTTATCGGCAATACAAGTATATTATATCACCCCTAGTTTACATCAAGAACAAGAACTAAAAACGTTATTAGATCCACACTCATTTTCTTCTAACTACTATGGGAGTCAATGAGGGGGAAAATCTATTTGGTTTTAAGCATTCTTCCAAATATCTTTCTCTGTGTTCATCAGAACAAAGACCTTTATTCACATTTGGAACAACTCAAAGGTGTGAAGATGATTAGAGAATTTTCATTTTTGGGAGAAGTTTCGCTTTAAGGGGCCGTTCGCACAGAATGTGTTTTTTGCTGTTAGATGTGTTTTTAGTTGGGAGGGAGCGTTTTGCGTGCTGCTAAAGTTTTCATTGCCTGTGAATGGGTCGACACAAGCAGACAGTGTCATCGATTCTTGATGTTTTGCATGCTTGCTGTTGCATGTTTGTGAACTTGGACTTCTACAATAAGTGTTTCTTTTGACTTTTCTATTTCTTGAACACGAAGTTAGCTACCACAAGCTAGTATAGCCAACGATTTCCTGTTGGGCACGGACATGCGAGACTGTGAACTCTGTGAACAGCGTGTTAGTTCAAAAAGTGCCTTCTCAGCACCAACATACTAGTAGTGTCACATCTCTGAACTAAATACACCACAGACGGCACGTATTTGACACAACTCATTAAATTGACATTAAGCACTCCTAAAATCCATTCTAAACTCTGTTACTATAAAGGCTTAATGTGAAACGCTAGTGTCGTTTGCATTAGCCTGCATGCTTGAATTTGTCACCGAATGCTAGCCTCAGGGTGAACGAAAGGACAGGGAGTGGTCACACATCCCTGAGCTCTAAATGCTCTCCAGTGACTCCCTTTTGTTTTGCCTGCGTGCCTTTTATCCCCGCAAACCGTGCCAATCTTGATTCACGGTCATGATGGGCCGCTTCCCAGTCATCTGGCCGATTCTGACCCCCTTTATATTAAACAGGCCCCTTCACCTCCCCTCGTCCCAAATTAGCCTCCTGTCAGTGCCCAACAATGGAAGTGGGCATGGCCCGGGCTGATTTATCCCACACATCGCCACGATGGGGGCATCGGCCCCAACCCCGCCGGTCCTCCTTTCTAAACCGACCGTAGACGATGGGCTGTCAGTCCGTCTTCCAGAAAAGCGACAGGCTCTGATTAGGGAATTAGTTTAGTCAATGACTTTATATTGAGCTAAAGAGGGGGGGTGGCAGTGACTTTGCGTTTGTAGTTGGGTAGTCCTTGTGCCCATGTGCTCCATAGGGCTGTCTGTTAAAAGGGGATCGCACTGTCACTTCTTAGTCGAATGCATAGATGCTTAGGACTTGGAGAAGTGAGGAACATTACAGTCTCTTTGCGGATACGAGAAACACCATTTACCTGCTTTGACAAAGATTTGGATTATTTGAACCATGGATAACATCTAACACCTTAGAATTTTTATATATAAGGTTTCGAGAATTGAGTAACAAGTTTTCGGAGATTTTTTTCAGACTCGACAATGCCGTTTAAAGGTTCCGGAAGGAGATGCATGAAACACCACTGTCTATGGAGTCTGTTAGTGCTCATATGCTGGTATCAGGGTTACTGGGGTGTTACCATGTTACCCACGGCGCAGCATTCTTTGCTTGGGGTCTCAGTACCTTTGTTGCTTTCAACAGACTCGGACACTCAGGAGGGAGGTAGCAATAGGGCCACAGAAGCCCCGACGGCAGAACATGGCGACGACAACTCGCCGGGCTACACAGGTACTGTTTCTTGATTCTTATAACTAAAAGTACGGCTGTGCTTACCAAAGAAGAACTTGAAGAAAGTCTTTTCTTTCTTTTTTCTTTTTAAGCCTTTATATTCTTCCTGTTTCTTTTTATTAATGACAAGATGCTGACAATATGTTTTTGAACATGAACAGTGTTGAAGTTATTCAATTGGCGATAATCAAATCTTTAGTTTTTAGTTATTTTATTACCTGGGCGAGTTTTAAGATAGTTTGATGTTTGGCGTTTTTGGCTGATATCATGGTGGGTTTCATATAATCATAAAGATGTAATTTCCAGTCCAATTATTTTAAATAGTTCTTAAATGTGTCTCTGGTGGATTTGTACGAATGGCTTTACATAACCTTCAATTCAGTCTGCCGATGCTAAGTGTAGTATTCTCACCTGTAAACGTTAATTTTCTTCGCAAAGTGTTACCTCGCCCAGGTTGATTTTTTGAAATCGGAAAACTTTGTGTTATTTTCAGAGATATCTTTTAGAACATTCTTATGCTCGTGTCATAAAGGAGGAGAGTGAGCCAGAACCTCAATATCCAGATTAAATGCACTGCAATGAGATGAGAGAAGATCCTTGACCCTTTTTGCTTAAGTGGAAATAGAGTTCACCTTCCAGGGGCCCTGGGGCCGGAGCAGAGAATCTCCTGCAGCGTGTGTGCTGTTATTCTTAGAGAAAGTTCACTAACATTCTGACCTTCATTGGGGAAACAAGTCGATAAATGAAAAGCTGGATTTCACGACGTGGGTGATCCATGGAAGATGAGAATTGCTGGTGCAGAGCGTAGAGAATGATAATACTAGAGTCTCGAGAGAGCACTCCATTTCTGAACCTTGCAAGGACAAAGATACAGTAGAGAGGAGATTTACTGCTGCCAGATGAATACTATAGACTGATAACTACTATAGATACTATCACTGGTAGAAAGATACTTTAGACTGACAGATACTATAGACCGACGGATAATCTAAGCTGATTGATACCATCAGTGATGGGCAGATACAAACACTGATAGATAGAAACTATACACTGATAGATACTATATAATATAGACGATAGATACAACTTATAGATAGTATAGACTGATAAATATAATCAATACTATCAATGGTAGATAAATACTATAGACTGACATATACTATTGATACTATAGACTGGCAGATACTATAGACCGATAGATACTATAGACTGACTGATATTATCACTGATAGATAGATAGATACAAACACTGACAGATAGATACTATAGACTGATAGTTACTATAAACAGATAGATACTATAGACTGATTGTTACTATAAACAGATATATACTATAGACTGATAGTTACTATAAACAGATAGATACTATAGACTGATAGTTACTATAAACAGATAGATACTATAGACTGATAGTTACTATAAACAGATATATACTATAGACTGATAGTTACTATAAACAGATATATACTATAGACTGATAGTTACTATAAACAGATAGATACTATAGACTGATAGTTACTATAAACAGATAGATACTATAGACTGATAGTTACTATAAACTGATAGATACTATAGATTGTTAGGTACTATAGATTGATTTACATTACTATAGATTTTTTAATTTTATTATTTATCTTCATTAACATAGTGTGTGTAGACTGTTGAAGCCTTTTTTTTGTCTAAAGCAACCTGGTCCGAGATGTTATTGAAATTTAACTGAAGGTCAACTTGGTGTTCCACAAAACGTTTCTAGAGAATGATGGCATTTACCTGATATAATTCTGTGCCCTTTGTCCTTTTTGAAGATTGAATTAAAATAGAACCAAAATTCTGTATTAAGTTGGCAGATATCACTTCATGTGTTTTCTTCACCTTCTATGTTTATAGTTTATATGAAGCACTGGAGCACTTAAGCATATGCAATGCACTCTGAGGTCCTCGACACGCTGCGTTAAACATTGGTGTCTGGTGTATCCAAATGCACCTGGTTGTCTGGGTGTGACAGGCCGAGACGCTCTCATTACAGAGGCCTGATCCTGACCTTGAACACACCACCATGATTACTGTGACTGCCTCCTTAATGCCTCGTATTATTACCGCCCGTGGGACGTGCGAATGCAAATCGTCCACACTTTCAGGGTTAAATTTCTCCACCTCTCGTGGAACACGATCACTCTTACAATCGGGCTTATCCACAAAGCGTATTCCCCACAAAGCACTTGCTTCTCCCCAGGGCGGAAAACACGGTCAGTGCGGGTCCTGCCTTTAGGACCGATCCCACTTGAGATGTAATTACCTCTGCTGCGGTCGTCCTGAGGGGTTCTCTTCTGAAAGGATGTGGCGGGGGCTCCTTATATTCACATCTAGTCTCTTATCATCACAAATCCCTGGCTTAACTCGCCCCGTGTCGTAGGAAATGGGGCCATCAGGCCAAACTCCCAATGCTGAAGCAGACTAATTCTGTCAAGTGCTGTAGTGAATGAAGAGAGACGACTTGTTGGTGCGAAAACAGAGATAAGAAGCTGGTGGTACTGGGGTTTTCATTATTCTGCAACACGTCTGTTGGCTCGGGATAGGGAATTCAAATTTGTTTATTATTGCCGCTGAGATTAGTACGGGTGAAGGAATACAAAGATTTGTCGCTGCCAAGTGCTAACTAAGCATCATTGGTGTGAAAAGTCAAATAGCCAAAGCGGAGACTTTTAAAGCTGTATTTTTTTGGGAAGGTTGGCTGCTCAGGGGAGAGAGGATGAAAGAGAGAGTCGGACACCCCCTTTTTTTTGGAGTCAGGGGTCCATATGGTGCCCTCATGACTGTCAAATGAGTTCGGATCTGATTGACAGGTCTGCAACGTGTGTGAAATCCTAACCAGCGTTTTTATTATGCTGATGTGCAGCTCAGACAAATATTGATTCACGTCCAACTGATGCCATATTAAAAACTTGTTTTACGAAAGCTCAAAAATAAAATGTGTTTTGTAATCATATATTCACTCATGTGGTTCAAATGGGTCAGCGGTTTTCGTCCCAAGCAATGAAGTCGACGGGTCCAATGTTGTTAGGTTAACAACATTTTTCAGAATAACTTCTTTTGTGTTCTGCAGATGAAAAAGAGTTTAACAGGTTTGTAATGAAACGGGGAGAAATAAATATGTCAAATTTTTCATTTTTGGGTGAACAATCCCTTTAAGGGTATTTGATATTTTACATTGCCACATGTTACGTTTAAAACGTTATTTTGCATATTTATAAACAAATAGTGCGCTGCTTTTATGACCTTATATTGAAGGGATAGTTCACTCGAAAATAACCATCTATATTAATTTACTCACAAAGACTGCATTTATTTATTTATCAGATATTAATTATGAGAATGACCTCGCTTAGTCTATAAACACCATACGCAGAGCTGTGTTTTTCCTTTCTGTGTTTTTCTTATTTGCTCCTGTAAAGCTGCTTTGGAACAGTGCACATTGTGAAAAGCGCTATATAAATAAATTTCATTGGACAAAAGAAGATATTTTAAAGAACATAAGTAACAAACATCATTGGTCCCCATTGACTTCCTTGTATGTACACAAAACCCGGTTTATGGGACATTTTCTCAAAATATCTTTTTGTGTTGAAAATTTTTAACTTTTTCTACATTTTCTATTTCCTATAGAACCAAAAGATTTATTAAGACAAATTGTTTTATTCCCAATGATATAAAGTTTTGGACAGGTTATGCACCAGAAGCACTTTCCAAACTTGCTTTCCAAACAAGGGGGTGGCTGAAGAATTTTCAACAATGCCAGTTGCCTCGGGCAAAGTTGTTGTAACTCATCCAAACACACAGTCACACCGTTTTAAATTCACATGTATATCTCCCACATGCTGTTTCGTCACGGAGGAGTGAATGTGTTCAACCTTCGTTGTCTGGACTCTGTTCGCCAGTGCACGAGAGAACATCCAGGGTGAAAGTTCTCATTGAATGTCATAAATCTGCTTGGCACCTGCTCCCCTGCACTGCCGCGGCGCGCGTTGTGAGGTCAAAGACATCGCATGCGGCGTACATCATATTTATAGTGCTCGATGCGGCGACCTGCGTGTTTTGGCAGCTGATGGCAGCGGGGAGATAGAAAGAACCCTCGCAGTGTTTCTGTCAGCAGAAGGACACGCTTTTTAAGGGAGAGAGAGAGGTCGAACGCTGGAGCATGTGGGAGGAAAAATAGAAACTTCTTTTATCATAGCTGTAGTTGATCTGTCTCACATGTGGTCTCCTAAAGACCGGGTCATAGAGCGTGTCAAACATGATATAAATCCAGCCGTGTTTTTTAGGAAAGTGATGCAGATGAATCTGCTTGTGTTTACACACGGAAAAATTCTCTCAGAGTGAGAAGCGCTCGGTAGTTCTTACAGATTGATTTGGTAAATCGAATCAAAATGAAGTGCAGGGGAGCAGGTTTGCGATTTGTTTTCAGTAAATTGCTTCTTCCGCTGGCTCATTTCACCCAGACGAAAGCCACATTAAAGAAGTCTGTCAGTATGAATATCATTAGACTCTTTTCGAAACTCCATTTACTGGGCCTGCATTGAATTTCAAGTAAAAATTTGGTTTTCTTGTGTCTTGCCACTTTTAAATTGAAACTGGATTGAGAAAGTGAATGGACCACCAACAAAGGTAATAGTGATAGATGTACAGCATTGAGCGATGCCTTTGTAGTTAGGCATGAACGTAACCGGCAACCAGTTTTTTAGACATTTATTTGGGTTTGTAAGTTTAAGCGAATTCCACGGAGAAATGTTTCTTATTCAGACACACAAAATACTCTT
>CM017917.1:5656261-6153961 GCA_008369825.1 Triplophysa tibetana | reverse complement strand
GAAGCATCAGTGTACTCAGGATTGTGCACTCAGATCTTCAGAGAGGAGCTTGGCTTGTATCAGGGGAAAGTTTACAGCTTTGTTCATCTGACCATACAAGAACATCTCGCAGCTCTGTATGTGCACCTCTCCTTTACAAAAAGCAAGATAAACGTGTTTAAAAAAGCCAGAAAATCAACTCTAACAGAGACCTCAATATCTGATCTGCATCGGGGAGCTGTAAACGAGTCTCTACAGAGTAATAATGGACATCTGGATCTTTTTCTTCGTTTTCTTTTGGGTTTGTCTCTGGAGTCTAATCAGAATCTTCTAGGAGGTTTGATGACACAGACAGTAAGAAGCTCTCACAGCACTGAGAAAACAGTCGAGTATATCAAGATGAAGATCAGGAGCCCTCGCTCTCCAGAGAAATCCATCAATCTATTTCACTGTCTGAATGAACTGGGTGATCATTCTCTAGTTGAGGAAATCCAACATTATCTGAAGTCAAGAACATTAAGTCAAACCAAACTCTCTTCATCTCAGTGGTCAGCTGTAGTTTTTGTGTTGTTGACATCAGAGCACGAGCTGAAGGAGTTAAAACTCTATGAATATGTTCAAGGAGGAAGCAAAGCTGAAGCAGAGAAAGTTATTAAGAATCTGCTGCCTGTGATTCATGAATCCAGATCAGTTCAGTAAGTGTGAACAGTCACTCAAAACATTATTCATGAAGAAAAGTCTCACAAATCTTCAATACTGCAGATGTCAAACAAAGTTTAGTGTTCAGTGTTTTCTGTGTTAAGTCTCTAGATGAAGAACATCATGTAACTCTATTTATGTGTAAATGACCCAAATCCTCTTGACTTTTCTTTCTCTACAGGTTATGTGATTGTAATATCACAGATGAAGGTTGTGTTGCTCTGACTTCAGCTCCGAGATCAAAGCGCTCACACCTGAGAGAACTGGATCTGTCAAAGGTTCAACTAGGAGATTCAGGAGTGAAGCTGATCTCTTCTGTACTGGAGAATCCTCTCTGTAAACTGAAGACACTGAAGTAAGATCATCTCTCTGATAGTCACACATGTACTGAGTCTTAGAAAATCATCATCTAAAGCCGTGGAAAATAACAGACAATTTCACAACTATTTTCAGTTTTTATAGATAGATGTCTAAGTAAAATAATCATTTTTGATTTTATATTGCCTAGTTCTTCAAAACAGGTTTATATTCATGTTTAAACAACACAATACAAATCTTTCTCTAGCATTTTGATGATGAGAATAACATTTCTGTCACTTCAGATAAAAAGATGATTGTCATTTACGTACCGTAACATAATTATTTAATAATGACTTTCCTGCTGAAGTGAGAGACTGAAGTGTGTGTTATTGTTCTCTACAGGTTGAACTGGTGTAAGATCACAATCACAGATGAAGGTTGTGTTGCTTTGACATCAGATCAGACTCTAGGAGATTCAGAAGTGAAGCAGATCTGTGATGTACTGGAGAATCCTCACTGTAAACTGAACACACTGGAGTAAGATCACCTCTCTGATAGTCACACACACTGATCACACAACATTCATTCATGTTCAGCAGTGTTTCCTCTTAAAATATAAATAAATCAAACTGTAAACTGTCTATTCAATTCAGACATCAAGTGATCTGTCAGTTCTTGAAGTTCATGTGTTGGAAGCAGAAAAATAAGTTGGTGAAAATATCTGAGTGACTTTGACAAGAGCCAGATAGAGATGATAGAGACTGGATCAGCTCATGCTTAAAACACTCTGACCTGTCAGTGTTCCTCATTCCTGGTGAATGGACATCAGGGTCAGGGGTGCCCAAGACTTACTGATGAACATGTGGAGTGAAGCCGAGCTTCTCTGGTCTTATTTATTGTTTTCCTGATGAATACTGTCACTTCAAAAGAATTAATCCATATAGACTTGATTTCAAAGCCGCAATCCACAGATCTGATGAGGAACATTCAGGCTCAAAGCTGAAAGCCCCGTTGACTCTAAAACATAACTATCCCACACAAGTTTGCTTTTGGTACTTTTGTATTATGATGTCATGCTGTTTTGTATTTCTATACCTAGAGATCTTTTTTTTTGTATAACATGTTTTTATTAGATTTTAGGACATCAAGAAAAAACAGCAAACAATGCTTACAATACAAACCCTCCCCTTACCACAAAATCCTAAGCAGATTCGCAATGTAGATATGCATATCTATCCCAGTTTATTACACCCATTATAATCAAACTTATATGAACGTGTCACACATCAAGTACTTCAATATTTCCGTCCTTAACAAAATCTAAAAACATCTTCCAGATCTCATAAAATTCAGAAAGTTTTTTTTTTTTAAATACGTAAGTTTTTCGAGAGCCAGACATGATATTAAATTCTTTAACCATATTTATAGGGAAGGACAGCAAGTATTTTTCCAATATCACACACCCCTAATGTTTATTTGATAATGTCATTATTACTGAAGTGTGTGTTATTGTTCTCTACAGGTTGTGTAAGTGTAATATCACAGATGAAGGTTGTGTTGCTCTGACATCAGCTCTGAGATCAAACCCCTCACACCTGAGAGATCTGGATCTGTCTGTGAATAATGTAGGAGATTCAGGAGCGAAGCTGATCTCTACTGTACTGGAGAATCCTCTCTGTAAACTGGAGACACTGAAGTAAGATCATCTCTCTGATAGTCACACATATACTGAGGCTCAGGTGCTGTTAACACTAGGCCCTTGTTGCAGAAAAACAGTGTTTTAAAATGAAAACGGTCCTCGTTTATACTGCCGTTCCAAATGCGTTTTGGGAAAAAACTACGTTTACACTAGACTACCGAAAACACAGGTCACATGACCATTCACACACAAATGTAAACAGTTATATGGGCATGCATACAGGTTGGTTGTCGATGACAGTTGCCATGTGTTCGAAATCGCCTACTTCCTTACTATACAGTAGGTGAACTGAGTATGAGTCAGGAGGAGTATGTCCGAAACCTCATTATGGAGAAAACAGTAGGCGAGAAATAACTGAATGGTCTTCTGCTTGGGCCGAGGTTTGTGAGAGTGGATCGGATGGACACTATCCCATGATGCCACGGTAGCTGAGCAACGATCAAATTTCAAAATGAACTAAACAAAAATAGCATATAACTGTAAGGCGGATATCCGTTTTTTAAATGTAATTACCCATAAAGGAATTTCACGTGACCAAATTTAACTTTTTATTAACGGCAGCATACAAGTTGTTGTTAATACATCATAGGTCAAGGAGTATACGGGTCACATGACCATAAAACATGGGGAATGCAGTATGTCAGAAATGTATTCGTACTATCCCCACACATACTACAAAGAACATTAGTTACTGCTTTAATGGTCAATAGGAAGGTTCTTATTCAAATTCAGTACATACTGTCCAGTGTTTCCCCTAGGTTTACAGCTTTGGGGGAAATTGACGAGAAACCTTAAAACATTTCCTTTTCATTCTTTATGTGCTATCTATCTATCTATCTATCTATCTATCTATCTATCTATCTATCTATGTCACATAAATTGGATGTCTGGGAGGGTAATGCTTTGTAAAAGTTAAAAAATGTTAACATAAGATATCTCTTTAAAAAAATATATTGAATGTATTTAAATCTTTTTAAAATTGACTTTTCCAAACAACCTTTGTTAAATTTATAGAAGTATTTGTTAATATTAATGGACCAGAGCTTAAATAGTTTAATTTTTTTACTAACAACTTAAAAAGGATTTATAAATACTAACAAACATATTGCTCATTCATTGTTAGTTAATGTTAGTTAATACATTTATATGATAAACAAATTTTAAATGGGCTTTTTTTGTGATACGTTTTTTTTATATGATGCATTTATTGGAGAATAATCCTGTCAGACGCAGCACTGTGAACGCGCGCTGTTCTGAACGTCATCACGTGCGCTGTTCTAAACGTCAACACGTGCGCAGGACATTCCCATACAACACAGAGCGGCCTGCATAGCGTATTAAATATCTCTTGTCTTATTTAATCAGCAGATTTACAATGTCCTGACTAAAAACATTTGAAACACACATATGTAAATAGTAAGTGGCATGTAATTCATTAATATACATTTTACCTGTCATCCGGTGATGACTGGACTTTTGATGCGCAACACTTAGACTTGGAGCAGGAGAGCTACTCCGGCTGCTACTCGCAGTAGTGAGTGTTGCCATCTTCAGTTCCCTGTGAGTGTTTAAAAAACGCAAATATTTTCATCTGGTTTTCAACTGATTGACGCGACATATTTCCCGTCGCGCGCTCTCTGTCCGCTAGTGTTTGTTTGTGTGTGAGTGTGCGCGCGTGCGCACTCATTGGGATAATTGTAAACGCGCAAACACAGACAGAAAAGACACGCCATCGTGGAAATAAGATAAATAACATATTACTTAAGGGCTATTTAGTTTGTTTAATAAAATAACAAATTGTAATCTGGATGACAAGATTACAATTTCATGCGGGGCACCCACTTCATGCGGGGCATCACAGACGATCAGTGTATGACATCAAAGTACCGTGAGAGCGATTAGAAAGCACTGCTTCCTCTTTCCGGTGTGACAACCTCAAGTCTGTCCCAAAATGGGCTCCCATGTACCCTTGTGGACTCGTGCCTAGTGCCCTATAGGTCTGCACTTCCTAACGTCACCAAGTCTGCCATCTGGGACAGGGCCACGGTCATTGCGAGGCTGGTCATTGTCGTCTTTAGGTAGTGCTAGGTCTTATATGACGGAATTAACAAATCAGAGAAGCAAACACAATGATACAGACGACCAATCAGTGAGCGAATGTGTGCAACCACGCCTGCATATTCTAAAGTCTCTGTTTACACAACCCCTGAGTTTTTCAACTAAAACTGGATCTGCCTTTTCCATTTTTGGGGTTAGAAAAACTCTGGAGAAATGTAAATGCTAGACGTAACCGTGGCAAAAGTTCTGCATTTTTAAAAGAAAGCGCACTAGTGTAAACACAGCATTAGTAAATCATCTCCTATAGCTAGTGTTGCTCTCTTCAATGAAAATTATGACGAAATATGGTCGTCAACGAATCTTTGTCACGTGACGAAAACGAGACGAGACGCAACGTAAATGTTGGTCATGTGATGATGACTATAATAACATGTATAATGTAATATTGTTGACAACTAAAAACAAGACTAAATTTGGTTTACTAAATAAAAACTGCTAAAATGACTCTTCATTTTCTTTGATCAAAACGAGAAGAGACGAAATGTTACAACGTTATTTTATCTGATGCTTTAAAGTTGCGGAGTGGAATCCTGTTATTTAACGTCATCTGGCTGTTCTGCGTGTCTGAGTGAATTATTTGCACAGTTAAACAAACGACACGAGTGATGGTCGAGGATTTATCTGCGACTGCACTGTGTGATGATATGAACAAATGAACTTCATCTCCAGAGTTACTCTGAGAGTTTATTTTATGAGCGTTTACTGTTTGAGTGAAGCTATCGGCTAACACAAAAACTCAAGTGTCTTCCCAAAGAACCGTCAAAATAAAAGTCCTGTTAAATTGAACACTCAGACAAAAAATACTTTAGTGAACTATAGTATTCGGAATTGAAAATTGCAGTGGCCTTGTAGTAAATTGATAAACACTGTATACTATAGTGAAGTTCAAAAACACGATAGTATCTAAGAATTTCTACTGCAGTTTACTTTAGTAAATACTATAGTATACTAATGTTATTTATGTTCACAAATATACCACTATTGTAAAGGAAAAAAGGAAAAACACACAAATTAGAAACATTTAAACAAATTTAGGTAGTGTAAAAATGATATGGCCAAAATTTATCCATCTGTATGTAACATGAATGTCTTTTGTCAGTTTCCTGCCTTTTCATGATGAACTGAACTTGCATGATTTTTTTTATGAGGACAACAGATGATTTATACTTGTGCTCCTAGTGTTTGGCCTGTGTTACCAAACTTTAAACCTCTCTAGCTACAGTGCATTGTGCAAAAAAGTCTTTATTAATTTACTGCATTCTGTATACAACTACAGGGCAATGAGGGCAGTCACTCTTTTTTGTTGGTTCTTTGCAATGCTGGCAAATGTAACCTTCCAGTTGACGTGTGCAATCACTTCCATTTGTTTTATAAATAAAGGATATTGGAAGTAAAATCAGTCTGGGTTATGACAAATACGTTGATTTTAATAGTCACGCAGAAAAATAAAATTTGTATAGGAAAAAGATGCATTGAAATCGTTTTATCATCGCATCGCAGACACTTACACTTACTCACAATTTCACTTACTTTCAGGCACCTCAGGGAGATCAGGGAGATATTTTGAAGAATGTTGTTAACAGCCCCCCTCTTCACTTGCATTGGTAACTATAGAAGTGAATGGGGGGCTGTGGTGTTGTTTAATCAACATTTTTTAAAATATTTTCATTTGTATTCTGCAGAAGACAGAAAGTCATACAGGGTTGAAATGACAAGAGGTGTGTAAATGATGACATACTCTACTCGTGAACTACTCCTTTAATATTTTAGCCGATCGCTCTGTCTCTGTCAGCTCAGTGCATGTGAACACACAGCGTTCAGCGAGTGATGTTACTGGAGGAGTTATTTATTGTTTTCCTGATGAATACTGTCACTTCAAAAGAATAAATCCATATAGACTTGATTTCAAAGCTGCAATCCACAGATCTGATGAGGAACATTCAGGCTCAAAGCCGTTCGACTCTAAAACATTATCATCCCACACAAGTTTGCTTTTGGTACTTTTGTATTATGATGTTTGGCTGTTTTGTGTTTCTACTTCAATGTTTCCATTTAAAGACCTTTTTCCTTAAAGGGATAGTTCACTCAAAAATATCATCATTTCTGTTTATTCAAATTGTATTTATTCTAACATCATTTATTTACGCTTGTTGTTGAAAACCTGTATATGACTAACAAGATTTTTTGAGAAATGTCTCTGTGGTTTTTTCCTTAAAAATGAAAGTTAATAGGGTTCAATGTTGTTTGGTTACCAGCGTTCTTTCAAATATCTTCTTCTAAGTTCTGCAGAAGTTAGAAAGTCAGACAGGTTTAAAATGACATGAGGGTGAATAAATGATGAGAGTAAATGATGAGAGAATCTTTATAAATCTGTTGTTTTCATTAATGATATCAACAATCAAATCACAGTAACAAAGCGAGTACAGTATAAGACTATTGCAATCTCTGAAAAAATGCAAAATATCGCCGCCTTCGTTATCTGCAAAATTTCAGAAATATATCTAGAGATTTTTTTTGACAATATCACACACCCCTAATGTTTATTTAATAATGTCATTATTGCTGAAGTGAGAGACTGAAGTGTGTGTTATTGTTCTCTACAGGTTGTGGAGGTGTAATATCACAGATGAAGGTTGTGTTGCTCTGACTTCAGCTCTGAGATCAAACCCCTCACACCTGAGACATCTGGATCTGTCTGATAATAATGTAGGAGATTCAGGAGTGAAGCTGATCTGTGATGTACTGGAGAATCCTCTCTGTAAACTGGAGACACTGAAGTAAGATCATCTCTCTGATAGTCACACATGTACTGAGGCTCAGGTGCTGTTAACACTAGCCCCTTGTTGCACAAAAACAGTGTTTTAAAATGAAACCGGTTCTCGTTTATACTGCGTTTCTGAAAAAAAACTGTGTTTACATTAGACTACCGAAAAAACACAGGTCACATGACCATTCCGGCACACTGGGCGTGCACACACAAATGTAAACAGTTATATGGGGATGCATACAAGTTTGTTGCCAATGACAGTTGCCATGTGTTCAAAATCGCCTACTTCCTTACTATATAGTAGGTGAACTGAGTATGAGTCACGAGTAGTATGTCCGAAACCTCAGTATGGAAAAAACAGTAGCCGAGAAATACCTGGTTCTGCTTCGGCCGAGGTTTTTGAGAGTGGATCGGATGGACAGTATCTCATGATGCCACAGGAGCTGAGCAATGATCAAATTTCAAAATGAACTAAACAAAAATAGCGTAAAACTGTAATGGGCTGGTTATACTCGACGCATTCGCTAGTTCGCTTGGGTGCGCGCCAAATATGACATCATCGAGGTGTTCGCGAAGTTCGCTTTGGTTTAGCGCGAGCTCATTTCGCGTGGCAGCGTGCACAACATTTTTTGTGACTCGAGCGAACAGTTCGTGCGGCGCCGCAGTCAACATGAAATCTTCTCATTGTATATAACATAAAGACATCCAATGGGTTAAACTATGGCAATGTACATTTAGCAGTCCCTAAACCAACAATATGTAGAAATGTCTCTGCATTACGCACAGAAATGAAAGAGTGAACAAAATGTTTGATGTAAAAAGGTGTTATATCAGCAAATAATAGTTTGAAATGCATTTCCCCGTCAATCACACACATCTGCTTCACAAGAGCGATGTATTCTACATCTACACATTTTGTGACATGCAATGGGCGAACATTTCATCTCCTTTTTCGCACTTATTTTTGATAGTAGCAACAACACAAAATCTCCCATGTTTCCTTGTCGAGCAGCTGCTCCCAAGGCGCCATTCTGAATGATCTGACGTAATTCCGGTAAAATTCGTACTTTTCTTCTACTTCGTGCGGATTTACAGGACGATTTTGTTTGTGCGCCCCCTGTCGTTTCAAAGAATATATCAATGGCGAACGCGTCAAGTATAAACGCCTCATCCGTTTGGGGAGTTGGGCGCGCTGTCAGCGGAGGCTCGCGAAGCGGAGCCAGGCTCGTGTATAAACAGGCCTTAAGGCAGATTTCCTTTTTCAAATGTAAATACCAATAAAGGAATTTCACGTGACTAAATTTAACTTTTATTAACGGCAGCGTACAAGTTGTTGTTAATACATCATAGGTCAAGGAATATACGGGTCACATGACCATAAAACATGGGGAATGCAGTATGTCGGAAAAGTATTCGTACTACACCCACACATACTACAAAGAACATTAGTTACTGCTTTAATGGTCAATAGGAAGGTTCTTATTCAAATCCAGTACATACTGTCATAGAATGCGATTTCAGACGCAACTTCAAAAGTACCGTCAAAGTACCGTGAGAGCGATTAGAAAGCACTGCTTCCTCTTTCCAGTGTGACAACCTCAAGTCTGTCCCAAAATGCGCTCCCATGTACCCTTGTGGACTCGTGCCTAGTGCCCTAAGGTCTGCACTTCCTAACGTCACCAAGTGTGCCATCTGGGACAGGAACACGGTCATTGCGAGGCTGGTCATTGTCTCCTTCAGGTAGTGTTAGGGCTCATATGACGGATTTAACAAATCAGAGAAGCAAACACAATGATACAAACGACCAATCAGTGAGCGAATGTTTGCAACCACGCCTGCGTATTCTAAAGTCTCTGTTTACACAACCCCTGAGTTTTTCAACTAAAACTGGATCTGCAGTTTCCATTTTTGGGGTTCGACAAACTCCGGAGAAGTGTAAATGCTAGGCGTAACCGTGGAAAAAGTTCTGCGTTTTTAAAAGAAAGCGCACTAGTGTAAACACAGCATTAGTAAATCATCTCCTATAGCTAGTGTTGCTCTCGTCAACGAAAGTTATGACGAAATATGGTCGTCAACGAATCTTTATCACGTGACGAAAACGAGACGAGATGCGACGTTAATGCTGGTCATGTGATGATGACTATAATTACATGTATAATGCAATATTGTTGACAAATAAAAAAAGAGACTAAATTTGGTTTGCTAAATAAAAACTATGCTAAAATGACTCTTCATTTTCTTTGACCAAAACGAGAAAAGACGAAATGTTATAACGTTATTTCGTCTGATGCTTTATAGATACGGAGTGGAATCCTGTTATTTAACGTCATCTGGCTGTTCTGCGTGTCTGAGTGAATTATTTGCACAGTTAAACAAACAACACGAGTGATGGTCAAGGATTTATCTGCGACTGCACTGTACGAGGATATGAACAAATGAACTTCATCTCCAGAGTTGCTCTGAGAGTTTATTTTACCAGTGTTTACTGTTTGAGTGAAGCTATCGGCTAACTCAAAAACTCAAGCGTCTTCCCAAAGAACCGTCAAAATAAAAGTCCTCTTAAATTGAACACTCAGACAAAAAATACATTAGTGAACTATACCATTTGCAATTGAAAATTACAGTGCCCTTGTAGTAAATTGATAAACACTGTATACTATAGTGAAGTTCAAAAACACAATAGCATCTAAGAATTTCTACTGCAGTTTACTATAGTAAATACTATAGTAAACTACAGTTATTTATGTGGACAAATATACCACTACTGTAAAGTAAAAAAGGAAAAACACACAACTCAGAAACATTTAAACAAATTTAGGTAGTGTAAAAATGATATGGCCAAAATTTATCCATCTGTATGTAACATGAATGTCTTTTGTCAGTTTCCTGCCTTTTCATGATGAACTGAACTTGCATGATTTTTTTTATGAGGACAACAGATGATTTATACTTGTGCTCCTAGTGTTTGGCCTGTGATACCACACTTTAAACATCTCTAGCTCCAGTGCTTTGTGCAAAAAAAGTCTTCATTAATTTACTGCATTCTGTATACAACTACAAGGCAATGAGGGCAGTCACTCTTTTTTGTTGGTTCTTTGCAATGCTGGCAAATGTAACCTTCCAGTTGACGTGTGAAATCACTTCCATTTGTTTTATTAATAAAGGATATTGGAAGTAAAATCAGTCTGTGTTATGACAAATACTTTGATTTTAATAGTCACACAGAAAAAAAATGTGTATAGGAAAAAGATGCATTGAAAATCGTTTTATCATCGCATCGCAGCCACTTACACTGACTCACAATTTCACTTACTTTCAAGCACCAATAAAAAACAGCGTTCATGAATACTGTAGTCAAGTACTGCGTGTGCACATTCAGAGCGTGATGGGTTGATTAAAGGGTTGAATGGGTTGAAGGAAAGAGTGAGATTAAAGGACTAGTTCACCTTCAAAATTAAAATTCTGTCATCATTTACTGACCTCTTGTCATTTCAAACCTGTGTTACTTTCTTTCTTCCGTGTAACAAAAAGGAAGATATTTTGAAGAATGTTGTTAACAGCCCCCCATTCACTTGCATTGGTAATTATAGAAGTGAATGGGGGGCTGTGCTGTTGTTTTATCAACATTTATCAAAATATTTTAATTTGTGTTCTGCAGAAGACAGAAAGTCATACAGGGTTTGAAATGACAAGCAGTGTGAAAAATAATGAC
This sequence comes from Triplophysa tibetana, assembly GCA_008369825.1. NCBI lineage: Eukaryota > Metazoa > Chordata > Actinopteri > Cypriniformes > Nemacheilidae > Triplophysa > Triplophysa tibetana. The sequence continues at coordinate 6,142,687 of CM017917.1, read as the reverse complement.
AGACTCTACTCATGAACTAATCCATTAATATTTTAGCTGATCGCTCTGTCTCTGTCAGCTCAGTGTCTGCTCGGGTGCAGCGGTGCTCGTGCGTGTGAACATACAGTGTACAGCGAGTGATGTTACTGGAGGAGTTATTTATTGTTTTCCTGATGAATTCTGTCACTTCAAAAGAATAAATCCATATAGACTTTATTTCAAAGCCGCAATCCACAGCTCTGATGAGGAACATTCAGGCTCAAAGCTGAAAGCCGTTTGACTCTAAAACATATCCATCCCACACAAGTTTGCTTTTGGTACTTTAGTATTATGATGTCATGCTGTTTTGTGTTTCTACTTCAATGTTTCCATTTAAAGACCTTTTTTCCTTAAAGGGATAGTTCACTCAAAAATATCATCATTTCTGTTCATTCAAATTGTATTTATTCTAACATCATTTATTTACGCTTGTTGTTGAAACTGTATATGACTAACAAGATTTTTTGAGAAATGTCTCTGTGGTTTTGTCCATAAAAATTAAAGTTAATAGGGTTCAATGTTGTTTGGTTACCAGCGTTCTTTCAAATATCTTCTTCTAAGTTCTGCAGAAGTTAGAAAGTCAGACAGGTTTAAAATGACATGAGGGTGAATAAATGATGACAGTTTGATGAGAGAATCTTTATAAATCTGTTATTTTCATTAATGATATCAACAATCAAATCACAGTAACAAAGCGAGTAGAGTATAAGACTTTTGCAATCTCTGAAAAAATGCTAAATATCGCCGCCTTCGTTATCTGCAAAATTTCAGAAATATATCTAGAGATCTTTTTTGACAATATCACACACCCCTAATGTTTATTTAATAATGTTATTATTGCTGAAGTGAGAGACTGAAGTGTGTGTTATTGTTCTCTACAGGTTGTGGAGGTGTAATATCACAGATGAAGGTTGTGTTACTCTGACTTCAGTTCTGAGATCAAACCCCTCACACCTGAGACATCTGGATCTGTCTTATAACAATGTAGGAGATTCAGGAGTGAAGCTGATCTGTGATGTACTGGAGAATCCTCTCTGTAAACTGGAGACACTGAGGTAAGATCATCTCTCTGATAGTCACACATGTACTGAGGCTCAGGTGCTGTTAACACTAGCCCCTTGTTGCACAAAAACAGTGTTTTAAAATGAAAACGGTCCTCGTTTATACTGCCGTTCCAAATGCGTTTTGGATAAAAACTACGTTTACACTAGACTACCGAAAACACAGGTCACATGACCATTGAGGCACACTGGGCATACACACACAAATGTAAACAGTTATATGGGCATGCATACAAGTTGGTTGTCGATGACAGTTGCCATGTGTTAGAAATCGCCTACTTCCTTACTATATAGTAGGTGAACTGAGTATGAGTCACGAGTAGCATGTCCGAAACCTTAGTATCGAAAAAACAGTAGGAGAGAAATATCCGATCGACGTATGACATCACAGTACTGCGAGAGCGAATTAAAAGCATACGGCTCTTGGTTCTCTCTGCTGTAATGTCACCGGCTCCATCAGTGTATGCAGCAATTCATGAAGTCAAAAAGTTCATTGTTTACACAGCTGCGTCCCAAATGCCGCACTTGATGTGGACTTACGGTGTCCCATTCATCTTTTTAGCGCACAGAAGTCTGCTCGCATGCGCCGCCTTTTTGCTCTCGATGCGGCCTTCTGTGGACTTCACGCGGGGCATCATAGACGTTTAGCGTATGACATTAAAGTACCGTGAGAGCGATTAGAAAGCACTGCTTCCTCTTTCCAGTGTGACAACCTCAAGTCTGTCCCAAAATAGGCTCCAATGTACCCTTGTGGAAAGCATTAGTCAATCATCTCCTATAGCCGCGGAAAATAACAGACCATTTCAAAATTATTTTCAGTTTTTATAGATAGATGTTTAAGTAAAAATATCATTTTTGATTTCATATGGTCTAGTTCATCAAAATGGGTTTGTAAAGCCGCCAAGCCTTGCTTGAGGCAGCTGAGGGATGCCGGACGGTGTTTTGTTCAGTACGCGCACTCTTGACTTGCTTAAATAGAATGTCCACACAAGTTTGTAGAATGCTCATGGTTTTAGCTTTATTTTACTGTTTCCAATCTTCATTTTGGTGCAAGCAAGATCCATACAACAGTCAATAAATCCACCAGTCTTTCACCTTTCCAAAGACTTACTTTAAGTGGTACAAATCCTAGCGTAGCGGTCAAAAAACTGTGTTCACCTTCCCCCCAGCAACACCTATCACCTGAGGGAAGGGTTCCCACCTATATGGTGCTCTCAATTAACAATGATGACCCCTACTGGACACACCATAAACCACAAAATGGCTGAATGGCTCTTACACACTGGCCCCTAATTGGGATGATTTAAACATGCCAATTCCCAAAACATTACAAAAGAGCCATAAAGTACATACAAATCGTGAGTAATATAAATGCACATAATTATTATAACAAACCCCTTAGCCCACAGATTCATGTAAAAGACAAAGCTTTGCTACGGGCCTATCCATAATACTGGTCTTAGTCTGTAAACGCACTAAGCGACCAGCCCTTTTTTATCAGGGAAGGTTTCCAAGACTCTTCCAAGTGGCCAGGAGCCTCGAGGGGCCGTTGGATCCATAATTACCACAACATCTCCAGGCTTGAGACTATTTTTGGTTGTATTCCATTTCTGCCTCTCCTGCAGTAAAGGTAGGTACTCTTTCACCCATCGTTTCCAAAATAGGTCTGAAATGTATTGAACCTGTTTCCACCTTCTTTTAATGTACAAGTCATGCTCCTCAAACACTCCAGGGGACAAGCATGGTTTTCTCTTCAGCAACAGGATATGATTAGGAGTGAGCGCTTCCAGATCCATTGGATCATCAGATAATTTGGTGATTGGTCGATCATTTAAGATTGCCTCAGCTTCACACAGAACTGTATGGAATCCGTCGTCATCAAGTTTCTGCTGTTGAAGAACTGAGTATTTTTCTCAACATACGAATGAGTCGCTCCCAAACCCCACCAAAATGGGATCCAGCTGGAGGATTGAAAGTCCACTTAATGCCCTTCTGACATAAAACTGCTCGAATCTTAGTTTGGTTTAATGTTGCAATGGCCTCCCTTAATTCTCTCTCTGCCCCTATGAAATTTGTGCCATTATCTGATAGAAGATGTTCCACTTGCCCTCTTCTACGGTTAAATCGGCGCAGAGCATTGATACAGGCATCTGTGTCAAGGGAGTTGGCCAGCTCAAGATGAACTGCTCTGCTGGCCAAGCAGGTGAAAATGACACCATAACCTTTCACTGCACCTCTTCCCCTCTTCACCTCTATTGGTCCGAAATAATCCACACCGGTATTGGTAAACGGTGGATGGTCTGGCAAAATTCTCTCCTTGGGTAGGTCAGCCATCTTTTGCTCCATCCTCCTTCCGTTATACTTTCTACAGAAGCAACACTCTGCTATGATCTTTCTTACAGCTGAAGTGGCACCGGTTATCCAATACCTTCTTCTTAATGTCGACAACATATGATTACGCCCACTGTGGCCAAGCTTTTCATGTAAATCCTTCAGTATAAGGATAGCCACGTGCTGATATTTACTGAGGAGTAGTGGATATTTCATCTCTTCTGGCAATGAGCCTCGTGTCAGCCGCCCTCCGACTCTCAGAAGCCCATTATCCAGCCATGGGTCCAGCCGATAGATGACACTCTGCTTGCTCACTAGATCCTTTCCAGAAGACAGGGCAGCAATCTCCTCAGGGAATTTTTGCTGTTGACAGTAGCAGATTATAGCCAACTCCGCTTCCATGAGATCCTCTGCAGACAAAGTTTGTCCTCCAGTTGTATTTTCAACTACATGATTTGCTTTTATCAAGGCATTCTGCTTATTGGTATCAGCAATATCTGAATCCATTCTCTCCCGAATCCTTCTCAACAACATGGTTTTCAACTTAAGAAACCAGGCTACTGCTACTTGAAGTTTCCTCCAATTTGAATAGTAAGTGATCAGGCGATTTGTACCACTCAGCGAGCCTTGAGTATTCAGTGCATTTACCACAGCTTCTTTCTTAACCTCGGGGTCATCAACCCCTACTGCAGTAAGCACAATATTATTGGGCCACTCCTCTCAAGGTTTCCACAGAAACTTGGGACCTTCTATCCACAGGTTGTTCCTAATAAACTCTCCAGCCCTTCTTCCTCTGGATGCATTGTCAGCTGGATTCTCTTTTGAGCTAACATATCGCCACTGTGATGTCTTTGTAACTTCCCTGATGATGGGGACTCTGTTTGCAACAAAGGTATAGAATCGCTTGTCCTCATTCATGACATACCGGAGCACAGATGTATTGTCAGTCCAGAATACAGAATCTTGCAACTGGAGCCTCAGCTCTTTCTTTAACATCACGTCTACACGAACGGCAAGCAGAGCAGCAGTTAATTCTAATCTGGGAATAGTGACAGCTTTTAGTGGTGTTACTCTGGCCTTGCCCATGAGGAAAGCTACGTAAATGTCACCGTTGCTATTCTCAATTCTAAGGTACGTGACTGTGCCATATCCCTGTAAGCTTGCATCGGAGAAATGATGCAGCTGAGCATGTCTATTAAAACCACAGCTTCCAGGCCTGATGCATCTCTTTACCTTGAATTCAGAGAGTTCATTCAGCTCCTTCAACCACTGCACCCAATGACGTGCAATGTCTTTGGGCACATTCTCATCCCATCCAAGCTTTCTCCTGCACAGCTCTTGTAGCATAATCTTAGCAGGTAACACTACTGGTGCCAGAAATCCAAGAGGATCGTATACTGAACTGGACACGGACAACATCCCACGTCTTGTGCATGAATTTTCCTGGATCTCCATTTTAAACTTAAATGAGTCAGTTTCAGCACACCACAGCAAACCAAGAGCTCTCTCTACAGGAAGGCTGTCCCTATCCAGATCTAGCTCCTTCCACTCTTTGGCTCTGTACTCCTCAGGAAATGTTTGAAGAACAGTGCGCCTATTACTGATCCATTTGGTCAGAGTAAAACCTCCTCGATGACAAAGCATGGAAAGGTCTTTAACTAAACAAACTGCCTTTTCTTCAGATGCCACAGTCTTAAGGCAATCATCTACATAGAAATTTTCTTTGAGAGTTGTAACAACCTCCTCTTGGAACTCCGACTGATGATCATCCGCTGTTTTTCTCAAAGCAAAAGCAGCACAACTTGGAGAGGAGACCGCACCAAACAGATGGACAGTCATGCGAAACACTAACATTTCCTTTGTAAAGTCTCCGTTTTGCCACCACAAGAAACGGAGAAAGTCCTGGTCCTCTTCTGCAACCCTGACCTGATGAAACATCGCTTGTATGTCACCCATGACTGCTACCAGCTCTTGCCTAAACCTCAGGAGGACTCCAAGCAATGTATTTGTTAAGTTGGGACCTTGCAAAAGGACTTGATTCAAGGATGTTCCTTTGAATACCGCACCACAATTAAATACCACCCGCAGGTTCCTCTTCCTGGGATGACGTACACCATGGTGTGGAATGTACCACACTTTACCACTTTCACCTTTCATCTGCTGAAAGGGCACTTGCTCTGCATATCCTTTGTTGATCATATCATTGACAAATGTTACATATTCCTGATGAAACTGCTCATCTCTTTGGAATCTCCTGTTCAATCCAAGCATTCGTTGTTTTGCCACAGAGAAGCTGTTAGGCAGATACACATTTTCCCTTTTAAATGGCAACTTCAAGGTGTAATGATTGTCCTTAAAAGTAGCAGAACTTTCGGCAATCTCCAAGAACCTAATATCCTCTCTAGACCATTCCTGCTCTTCTGCAGCTTGCTCATTAAAGTCATGGTTGTATTGTTTGGACAACATTTCCTCCAATCTACACACAGAAATCCTGTTAAAAACTGCAGAACAGTCTTCAGCCTCAAGACTGCTTGCATGCAAAGAACCATTTATGACCCAACCCAAAGCTGTTCTTATAGCATAAGGGCCATTTCCCTGGCTATTTATGACTTCCCAAGGCTCCAACATCTTAGGTGCGTTGCTTCCAATCAACAAGTCAACATTAGCCATTAAATGGGGATCTTCAACATTTGCCAGGTAAGGCCACTTAGACAAATCTCCTTTAGACACAATGTTGTTGGAACTTACAGGCATCTGTTTTTGTGTGAGCATTTGTGGTAGCTGATAGAAGTTTTTACCATCAAGAGAAGACACTTCCAAACCTGAAAGTACATACGCTGGTACCACTTTTTCCTGTCCCATAGTTTGTAATAGAAACCGAGTTCTTCTACCAGAAAGATTAAGTCGCTGCATAAGACTTTCAGTACAAAAGGTTGCGGAACTGCCAGGATCCAGGAATGCATATGTCTGTATTATCTGATCTCCTTTACTGGCCTTGACTTGAACTGGTAAGATAGAAAGTATACAGCGATCTTCTCCGGCCCCTGTTTGACCACATGTTTCTGTAGATCCTGAGAACTTACATGTGTCTGACCTAACTGCATTTCTTTCAATATGAAGCACAGTAGGATGGGGCCGACTACATATCTTACAAGTCAACCGCTTGCCACAGCTACAACTCATGTGCCCAGCACTTAAGGAACCAAAGCAAAGCTCTTTCTCTTTTAGAAAGTCCATTTTTTCTCGATGCTTCTTCCCTTGAAATTGCATACAGTTCTCCAGTGCATGATGTTTAGCACAATACACACATGATGGTATCATTTAAGCATTAGTTGGTAGCAATTCTGTCCTTATATGTCTGAAGGTTTCCTCAGATTCCACAGGTGAAACAGAAGTGGCAAATATGTTTCCTTTAACTCTGCTTTTTTGACGTAACTTTGGATGATTAACAGGCCTTATATTTACAGGTAAGTCCCTGATTTCACCAAACACAGGATCCATTAGAATGCCAGCCTGTCTTTCAGCAAATTCAACAAGATTTTTGAATGAAGCTCTACATTTAGTAGTTTCCAGAATGTTATGTGCTACAGTTCTCCACCGCTCTCTAAGCTTGTAAGGCAACTTCGATAAAATGGCTCTCAAATTGCTTGGCATATCCAACTCCTTAAGATACTCCAATTCCTCAGTAACATTACAACAGCCGCGTAGAAAAAGTGCATAAGATTGCAAAGCATTGGCATCCTCTCCCTTTATTGGGCGCCAAGCTATAGCCTTTTCCAAATAGGCATTGGCAAATCTGTACTTGTTTCCAAAATGTTCCTGTAAAAGCTGTTTTGCCTTAGCATAGCTAAAGTCTGGAGTCATATGTAAACAACTACGTACCAGCTCCCTTGGTTGGCCCCTAGTAAACTGTTCCAAGTAATACAAGCAATCACTATGACTTGCCTTCTCCTCTACTCCCTTCTCAAATGCCCTGATAAATGAAACATACTGAAGAGGATCCCCATCAAATAAGGGAATATTTCTTGGCGGTAATAAGGAAATACATTGCTGTTGGACAAGAGCTGCTGTGATTTCATTTTGTTTTTGCATTATAGAGACAATGTCACCATACTGATTTCCAGCTTGTGACCTGGAACTCCCATCAGATGCAAGAGGTCAACTAGTTTGAATAGATATGTGCTGAAACTTCCTATCAGATGCAAGAGGTCCACTTGTTTGAATTGATGTAGCTCCTAATGTTTGTTGAGAAGTTTGCAAGGGATGCTGATCAATTTCCTGGCATGGCACAGATGTTAAAGGGGGATTCACAGTTAATATTTGGTTTGCCAGTTTGCTACGGACAACAAGTTCAAACTCCTTTGCCTTTGGATTTAATGTAGCTGACGATGCTTTTCCCTCTTCCTTCTCCGACTGAGAAGTCCTAATATGAGAGACTTGAGAACCACTGTAGTTTTCAGGGACCTGTAGGACTGCAAGTTTAGCAGTGGATTCTGCTAGCATTATTTTCAGCTCAAACTGCTCCTTTTTCCTCCTAATCATGTGCTCTTGCTCCTCCAAGGCATGTCTTTCCTCTAAAGCTGCCATACGAGCGAGAAGTGCAGCCTTGTTTGCTTCAGCCATGACTCTGGCAGAAAAAACACTTTTGCATGTACTTGCTTTACTTGAATGTTTACTACCCATATTAGAAACACTATCGTCTGGATTAACATCATCAAACTTGTCATTCATGACCTCATTTGTAGCAATTTCAATATTTTCTTGACATGAAACCCACATTTTCACTTCAGAAATAAACTCATTATTCACAATCATTTTGGCTTTAAACCATATGTCATGTTTTTCCTGCTCACTTTCAGGTAACATACCCATCAAAGAACAATGAATACCCTTTGCTTCATCACATAAATTTAAAAGATCAACAAATACAATTTGTACCTCCTTTATACATTTTTGTTGCATTAGACCTTGTACCTTGTTTCTTAAACTAGCAGCTTTAGTTAGTACAGCTTTTCTATCATTTTGCAACCTTTCAAGCTTTTCAGCAAACGCTTTAGGGGTTAACTTTACAACACGTTTATGTTTGTCCATTTGTACATCAACGTCAGTAAGAACACCATTGTTCACTTCCATCTGCCTGTGCTCAGTTTCAGACACCTCCATAATTTACTGAATATTCAGACGCACAATTAAAGCATTTCATGAAAGTTGTTCACAAAGTTATCGGTTTTGATCACCAATGCATTGGATTTATGACACATAATGTGCACACAAAGTTAAATGGCCATTCAAATAGATAGCTCTATTTAGCGTACCTCTTCCCTTTGGGCGCCATTTTCAAACAAAAGCTCCAATGTCGATGCTTGTAATGCAGCTCCGATGTCCTTTCTCGTGCCGATAGATGGTACTTGTCCCATAAGAAAAGACGTGCAGGAATAATCCAGAACTCCGCGATGTCCTGTCTCGCGTAGCCGCTAGTTTCCAATGCAAACTGAAACAAAGTCGATGCCTTTCTTCCAATAATCCACTTAATCTCGTTCAGTGAGGGATGAAACTTCCACGTAGATGAGCGAACCACAGTTCCTTTAGGTCGAGCCAACAAGTTTTTTGACTAAATGTAAAGCCGCCAAGCCTTGCTTGAGGCAGCTGAGGGATGCCGGACGGTGCTTTGTTTCAGTACGCGCACGCTTGACTTGCTTATATAGAATGTCCACACAAGTTTGTAGAATGCTCATGGTTTTAGCTTTATTTTACTGTTTCCAATATTCATTTTGGTGCAAGCGAGATCCATACAACAGTCAATAAATCCACCAGTCTTTCACCTTTCCAAAGACTTACTTTAAGTGGTACAAATCCTAGAGTAGCGGTCAAAAAACTGTGTTCACCTTCCCCCCAGCAACACCTATCACCTGAGGGAAGGTTCCCACCTATATGGTGCTCTCAATTAACAATGATGACCCCTACTGGACACACCATAAACCACAAAATGGCTGAATGGCTCTTACAGGGTTTATATTCATGTTTAAATAACACAATACGAATGTTTTTCTAGTATTTTGATGATGAGAATAACATTTCTGTCACTTCAGATAAAAAGATGATTGTCATTTACCTACAGTAACATATTTATTTAATAATGACTTTCCTGCTGAAGTGAGAGACTGAAGTGTGTGTTATTGTTCTCTACAGGTTGAACTGGTGTGTGATCACAATCACAGATGAAGGTTGTGTTGCTCTGACTTCAGATCAGACTCTAGGAGATGCAGGAGTGAAGCTGATCTGTGATGTACTGACGAATCTTCTCTGTAAACTGGAGACACTACAGTAAGATCATCTCTCTGATAGTCAAACACACTGATCACACAACATTCATTCATGTGCAGCAGTGTATCCTCTTAAAATATAAATAAATCAAACTGTAAACTGTCCATTAAATTCAGTTCTTTGGCTGGACATAAGTGATCAGTCAGTGCTTGAAGTTCATGTGTTGAAGCAGAAAAATCAGTTGGTGAAAATATCTGAGTGACTTTGACAAGAGCCAGATAGAGATGATAGAGACTGGGTCAGCTCATGTTTTAAACACTTTGACCTGTCAGTGTTCCTCTTCCGGCTTTGCTACTGATCAGACGCATCTTCTAGCGCTCCCTGCTTTGTGCTTCTGCTTTTCTGCTTTATCTTATTTAAACACCAGCAGTTCAGTACAGTGCTCAGACTAAACAATTAGGCACTAAAACCAAAGACTGGGAAATACTTCAAAACTTTCGAATGCTAAGCAACCAGGATTTCTTTTAGGATCGTGGTTTACCAGCTTGCTACCGACAACTGAAACTCTTCAGGATAACTCCGCTGCCCACTCTCAAATTGGTGTGAAAATGCCTTCTTTTGGATCAACAACCACCTGCTGCTCACACTGCCACAAACTTCCACAAAAGATTGCAGTTCTCGAAACAAAGCTACTCACAATATTGCCGTCCCTGCAAGAACACACAGCTGATACTCGCCGTGGACCCCCTCAGCATATAGCCGGTGAGTTCCGTGAACGCAGCACTTCTCATCAGATTATAGTGAGCTCAGACAAACCTGTACAGATGCAAACAAAGGTAGCTGAGGACAAAAACCGCTGGCAAAATAAGGGCGCAAGACCTAAAGATGCTCGTAATATCAGACTGTCAAGAGTTTCACAAATTGCCGCATTAGCTTCCTCTACCCCAGATATGGCTAAGACTCGACTAGACAATGTTGGTTCTCTGCCACCCCCTATACATCTTGAAAATAGATTTGAGGCACTAATGAATATGGGGGAAGAATCCCCAAATGTGGTCACACAAAAATCAAAGGTGGACACTGCAGTTGGCAGACGCCTTGTGTCAAACAGGCAACGGCACTCTGCTCAGAAACCAGCCGAGCCAAATACTCTGATAGTGGGGGACTCTATTATAAGAAACCTTCGTAGCAGGGCCATACGTACATACTTTTTCCCTCAAGCGATGATTGCTGATGTAAGCAAGGAACTGTCAAGCATCCTGAAACAACACAAGTCTGTAAATCGGATTGTCATACATGTGGGGAAAAATGATACTCGAAAAGAGCAGTCAGAGCTCCAAAAAAGGGATTTTAATGAACTCTTTGAAATGCTTGGAAAGCTAAAAGTTCAGTCATTCATCAGTGGACCTCTCCCAGCTCGGGGAACGAATATGTTCTCTCGGCTACTCAGTCTGAACATTTGGCTGCAAAAAACTTGCAACATGAGAGGACTGAACTTCATTGACAACTTTAATCTATTCTGGTGTCAAAGACAACTTTTTACAAAGGATGGCCTCCACCCAAACAAACTTGGTTCAAGAGTGCTAAAGGACAATATCCTCTTCACCCTTCTTCACCCATCAGTAGAGTGTGTCACTCCACTCCTAAATGGCACAAATACACCTGGCCATAGTGACCCACCTCAGCAGTTGGATGGACATTTGGACAACACCACTCAGGCTGTACCCAGCCCAGTGACATCACATCAGTTGGACGATGACGAGGACTCGACACCCAAGGATGTTTCTGTGGATAACAACCGGGAGAGCCAAAACAACATACTTCAGTCTTCAGAAACACCAGACTCGCAGCCCCTCTCACTACACACTTTCTCCCTCTCTACCACATCATCTCTTTTGAGCTTCTCAGAGAAAATGGAGGAACTAGTATTTGCTGGAACAAAACGCTCCCACTCTATTGTCGCGAGTCCACAGGTTTCAACTAAAAAGCGAGGGGCCCCACAACCACCAAAGACTCTGGGTCAATCCGGCCAGCCTGTTCCCTCTGAAAGAGCTCTCCGGCCTCTGCCACAATGACAGGGATCACACAAACCCCCATCTGCTGGAGATGGACTAAACAATACTGCAAAGAGCACTGGTAACTGATATGAATTGGGTCCCTGCTATGATAACACCAGCAATCTCAAATATTTACAGAACAAGTGGGAACCCAGTGTTCCTTTAGTTTTCCCTATATCTGTCCTGATAAGTGATCGCAAAACTAAGGCCTTTTCCAGTCGTATGGCAAAGCTATCTAATCTAATACCTTTTAGACGTCACTCTGAGAATGACAGGGGTAAAAAACTAAAAACAGTTACTATCAATTAGCACTTTTAAACATCTGTTCACTAAAAAACAAATCCTTTTTGGTCAATGACCTCATCACCAGTAACAAACTGGACTTCATGTTTCTAAATGAAACTTGGTTAGATGATAGTTGTAGTGCTACAATCCTCAATGAATCTGCCCCCCCAAACTTTACTTTTATAAATGTTTGCAGAGCTGTAAGGAGAGGTGGAGGAATAGCTGCTTTATCTAAAGATCTCTTTGACTGCAAGCAAGTTTTACTTGGTGACTACATGTCCTTTGAATACTTGAGTATTGCTTTAAAAGGTGCACCACGCATTCTGTTTACAATTATTTACAGACCTCCCAAATACTCCCCAGTCTTTGTTGATGATTTTTCAGAACTGTTATCAGCTATTTCCTCAGAATTTGACTGCTTTGTTATTGCTGGAGATTTTAATATTCATGTAGACAAGACAGAAAACAATACTGCAAATGAACTTTTAAATGTTTTAAACACTTTTGATCTGATCCAGCATGTGCACGGTCCCACACACAATCGTGGACACACTCTGGATCTGCTCATTAGCAAAGGTCTAAACATTTCATCCACTATTATTAGAGATGTGGCACTGTCTGATCATTTCTGTATTTTCTTTGATATTTCAATTAGTCCTGTCACTGAAGATAGACCTGTCTTTATAAAAAAGAGATTTATAAATGAGAACACCAGTGAGCTATTTACGAATGCTATGTCTTTGTCACCGAGTATATCTGCAGACTCTATTGATGTTCTCCTCGATAGCTTTAATGTAAAAGTGAAAAATGCTATCGATGCCATTGCTCCAGTAAAGGTCAAGGCGATAACTGGCAGGCGTAAAGCACCCTGGAGAAACACACCAGAAGTACAAAGCATGAAAAGAACATGCAGATAAGCTGAGCGTATGTGGCGAAAAACCAAACTTGAAGTTCACTATAACATCTATAAAGACAGTCTGCATGCCTTCAATGTTGACTTATGCAAAGCTAGACAGAATTTTTTCTCTAACATTATAAACAGCAAAATAAGTAACACTCGCACACTTTTTGCAACTGTAGAGAGACTAACAAATCCCCCTAGTCAAGTTCCGAGGTAAACGCTGTCTGATGACAAATGCAACGAGTTTGCAACTTTTTTCCTTCAAAAGATCAGTAATATCAGAATGGAAATCGCCAAAGCTCCATGCGGCAGTCAGGTCAGTCTGACTTCAGTACATCAGAAATTAGTTACTTTGTCTGAATTTCAGACAATTGATCTCAAAACCCTGGAGGAAACGGTACAGCAACTTAAGGCGTCAACTTGCAGCCTTGACACACTTCCCACATCATTTTTCAAAAGACTGTTTAACTGTTTGGAAGCAGATCTCCTAAAAATAGTTAATACCTCACTGCTCTCAGGAACTTTCCCAGAGTCCCTAAAAAATGCAGTTGTCAAACCTCTTCTGAAAAAGGCCAATCTAGACAAAACCTTACTGTCTTACTACAGACCAATATCAAATCTTCCTTTTATAGGCAAGATCATTGAATAGGTTGTCTTCAATCAGCTGACCAAATTCTTGAACTCAAATGGCTACCTGGACAATTATCAGTCTGGTTTCCGTCAGCATCATAGCACAGAGACAGTGCTCATAAAGATAATTAATGATATTCGATTGAATCCTGATTTAGGCAAAATATCAGTTCTGGTTCTACTAGATCTCAGTGCTGCTTTTGACACGGTAGATCACACCATACTCCTACATAGGCTGAAAAACTGGGTAGGGCTTTCTGGGTTGGTACTTACATGGTTTGGGTCATACTTTAAAGGGAGAAATTACTATGTGAACATAGGCAACCATAAATCTGACTGGACACCCATGACTTGTGGTGTTCCACAGGGCTCAATTCTACCTCCGCTACTCTTAAACTTGTATATGCTCCCACTTGGCCAAATAATGAAAAAGTACCATATTGCCTACCACAGCTATGCAGACGACACTCAGATCTACCTAGCCCTCTCACCCAATGACTACAGGCCTATTGACTCTCTTTGCAATTGCATTGATGAAATTAACAGATGGATGTGTCAAAACTTCCTTCAGTTAAATAAAAACAAAACTGAAGTCATTGTTTTTGGTAACAAGGATGAAACTAACAAGGTAAACACATACCTTGACTTAAGAGGTCTAAAGACACAAAGTAAGGTAAAAAATCTTGCGGTCATTTTGGAGTCTGACCTTAGTTTCAGCAGTCATGTCAAAGCAATAAGCAAATCAGCGTACTACCATCTCAGAAACATAGCCAGAATCAGATGTTTTGTCTCAAGCCAAGATTTAGAGAAACTAGTCCATGCTTTCATCACCAGCAGGGTGGATTACTGTAATGGACTCCTTACAGGTCTTCCCAAAAAGACCATCAGACAGCTGCAGCTCATACAGAACGCTGCTGCCAGGATTCTGACCAGAACCAAAAAATCTGAGCATATCACTCCAATCCTCAGGTCCTTACACTGGTTACCAGTTACTTTTAGAATCAACTTCAAAGTATTATTAATTGTCTATAAATCACTCAATGGTCTAGGACCCAAATACATCTCAGATATGCTCATTGAATATAAACCAATAAGACTTCTCAGATCATCAGGATCAAGTCAGTTAGAGATAACAAGGGTTCACTCAAAACAGGGCGAGTCAGCGTTTAGCCATTACGCCACCCGTAGCTGGAATCTGCTTCCAGATGACATCAGACATTCACCAACAGTAGATACTTTTAAGTCCAGATTAAAAACACACTTGTTTAGCTGTGCATTTACAACCTGAGCTCTGTGCTGCTTTACATCAACTGCACCTCTATTTCTAATTTATTTTTATTTTGCTCTTATTCATATTTTTAATCAATTTTAATGCTGTTTTATTGTTTCTTAAAATCTAAAATTTTTGTGATCTTAAATAATTTGCATTTTAAAGATACGTTTTATTCTTTCTGTCAATCATTTTATGTAAAGCACTTTGAATTGCACTTGTGTATGAAATGTGCTATATAAATAAACTTGCCTTGCCTTGCCTTGAATGGACATCAGGGTCAGAGGTGCCCAAGACTTACTGATGAACATGTGGAGTGAAGCCGAGCTTTTCTGATCTTATTTCCAAATCCATATAGACTTGATTTAAAAGCCGGAATCCACAGCTCTGATGAGGAACATTCAGGCTCAAAGCTGAAAGCCGTTTGACTCTAAAACATTATCATCCCACACAAGTTTGCTTTTGGTACTTTAGTATTATGATGTGATGCTGTTTTGTGTTTCTACTTCAATGTTTCCATTTAAAGACCTTTTTCCTTAAAGGGATAGTTCACTCAAAAATATCATCATTTCTGTTCATTCAAATTGTATTTATTCTAACATCATTTATTTACGCTTGTTGTTGAAACTGTATATGACTAACAAGATTTTTTGAGAAATGTCTCTGTGGTTTTTCCATAAAAATGAAAGTTAATAGGGTTCAATGTTGTTTGGTTACCAGCGTTCTTTCAAATATCTTCTTCTAAGTTCTGCAGAAGTTAGAAAGTCAGACAGGTTTAAAATGACATGAGGGTGAATAAATGATGACAGTTTGATGAGAGAATCTTTATAAATCTGTTGTTTTCATTAATGATATCAACAATCAAATCACAGTAACAAAGCGAGTACAGTATAAGACTATTGCAATCTCTGAAAAAATGCTAAATATCGCCGCCTTCGTTATCTGCAAAATTCCAGAAATATATCTAGATATCTTTTTTGACAATATCACACACCACTAATGTTTATTTAATAATGTCATTATTGCTGAAGTGTGAGACCTAAGTGTGTGTTGTTGATCTCTACAGGTTGAGTTGGTGTGAGATCACAGATGAAGGTTGTGTTGCTCCGACTTCAGCTCTGAGATCAAACCCCTCACACCTGAGAGAACTGGATCTGTCTGATAATAATGTAGGAGATTCAGGAATGAAGCTGATCTGTTATGTACTGGAGAATCCTCTCTGTAAACTGGAGACACTGAGGTAAGATCATCTCTCTGATAGTCACACATATACTGAGGCTCAGGTGCTGTTAACACTAGCCCGTTGTTGCACAAAAACAGTGTTTTAAAATGAAAACGGTCCTCGTTTATACTGCCGTTCCAAATGCGCTTTGGGGAAAAAACTACGTTTACACTAGACTACCGAAAACACAGGTCACATGACCATTCAGGCACACTGGGCATGCACACTGAGCAACGATCAAATTTCAAAATGAACTAAACAAAAATAATTTATAACTATAAGGCAGATATCCGTTTTCAAATGTAAGTACCCATAAAGGAATTTCACGTGACTTAATTTAACTTTTTATTAACCGCAGCGTACAAGTTGTTGTTAATACATCATAGGTCAGGGAGTATACGGGTCACATGACCATAAAACATGGGGAATGCAGTATGTCAGAAATGTATTTGTACTTCCCCCACACATACTACAAAGAACATTAGTTACTGCTTTAATGGTCAATAGGAAGGTTCTTATTCAAATTCAGTACAAACTGTCATAGAATGCGATTTCAGACGCAACTTCGGTTTCTAGTTACAGACCAGACGGCCAGTACAAAATGAACATGATGGCGAGGAAAAGCAAAGAAGTCTTCGTGTGGATAGATGAGGAAATCCATGTTATAAGGCTTTTTTTATTTCATCTTGCGCCAAGCAGACCGATGGACGGATGACATTACAGTACTGAGAGAGCGATTTAAAAGCATACGGCTCTTGATTCTCTCTGCTGTAATGTCACCGGCTCCATCAGTGTATGCAGCAATTCATGAAGTCAAAAAGTTTGTTGTTTACACGGCTGCGTCCCAAATGCCGCACTTCACGTGGACTTGTGGTGTCCCATTCATCTTTTTAGAGCTCAGAAGTCTGCTCACGAGCGACGCCTTTGTGCTCTCGATGCGGCCTTCTGTCGACTTCACGCGGGGCATCATAGACGTTTAGCGTATGACATCAAAGTACCGTGAGAGCGATAAGAAAGCACTGCTTCCTCTTTCTGGTGTGACAACCTTAAGCCTGTCCCAAAATGGGCTCCCATGTACCCTTGTGGACTCGTGCCTAGTGCCCTATGGGTCTGCACTTCCTGACGTCACCAAGTGTGCCATCTGGGACAGGGCCACGGTCATTGCAAGGCTGGTCATTGTCGCCTTCAGGTAGTGTTAGGGCTCATATGAAGGGTTTAACAAATCAGAGAAGCAAACACAATGATACAGACGACCAATCAGTGAGCGAATGTGTGCAACCACACCTGCGTATTCTGAAGTCTCTGTTTACACAACCCCTGAGTTCCCTTTCGAGAGCCGTCACTTCTACATTGCGGAGAACCGCATATGAAACTCCTCCCCTTTTTCACTTTTCCTGAAGTCTTATTAGATAACGCCAGTAAAAGAACTGGCCGATTGAAGAACCAAATATGAGATGTTTGTCAATTTGCGGTTCGGCGCTTTCAGACCATCCAGCCAAATTATCAACAAATGGTTGAGTACAAAAGCCCTTGTTATTTCTGAACATAAAATCTACCGGCGATTCAGCTGGTAGTGGTTTAGATATTTCTTGTCCCATACTCAACGAATGAACAAAGCAAATGTCAGAAAGAAGAAAGTAAAAGACGAAAACTTCCCCCCAAAAATCCAAATCTCTTTTATTTTTTTGTACAATTATGTAATAAAGTCAATATCTCAAAATACGCAAGTTGTGTGCCTTATGACTACGTAGGAACCTGGCCCTCAGTTTACCTCATGGAGTGTCACAGGAAAATGCAGAGACTCATCACAAACATGCGGAAACTGCCATCAACAGTATATCACTAGAAGGTTATATAAAAAACTCTTACCTGTGTGATACTGCTGGAAACCATAGAACGTCTTTCAGTCTAGTGCGGTCTTCAAAACACAGAGTTATCAAGTTGGTGTCCCCGGACTACCGATGAGTTAACTGGTCGAAGCCCCCATTTGTTAAACAACTAGACACAGAGGCATCCAGCTTTTGAACTCATTTATTTCAGGGAAAACAAATCCTTATATAGTGCACAATAAGACACCTGGTTTTTGAAAATTTGATAATATGTGAATGCAGGTGCTGTTGTATTTGTTATGCTGCTGTTTTCATGTTAAATTAAATCTGTGAAATAAATGTTTGTATTTTTTAAACGTGTCATGGACCCTAGTCAACTGTAGCTGTGTTCTCATTTCCAACTCTGCGTCCTCCGGATGTCGCATGCGAAGGCGTATGCGGCGGACAAAGGCAACCTCCATAAAATACAGTGTATTTCATATTTTTTTTATTCCAATTTATTATTAAGATTATTACTCACCTCTTGTAATTTCAAACCTGTGTTACTTTCTTTCTTCGGCGTAACAAAAAGTAAGATATTTTGAATAATGTTGTTAACAGCCCCACTCTTCACTTGCATTGGTAACTATAGAAGTGAATGGGCCGCTGTAATGTTGTTTAATCAACATTTTTCAAAATATTTTCATTTGTGTTCTGCAGAAGACAGAAAGTCATACAGGGTTGAAATGACAAGAGGTGTGTAAATGATGACAGACTCTACTCGTGAACTACTCCTTTAATATTGTAGCCGATCGCTCTGTCAGCTCAGTGCGTGTGAACACACAGTGTACAGCGAGTGATGTTACTGGAGGAGTTATTTATTGTTTGCCAGATGAATACTGTCACTTCAAAAGAATAAATCCATATAGACTTTATTTCAAAGCTGCAATCCACAGCTGTGACGAGGAACATTCAGGCTCAAAGCTGAAAGCCCTTCGACTCTAAAACATTATCATCCCACACAAGTTTGCTTTTGGTACTTTTGTATTATGATGTCATGCTGTTTTGTGTTTCTACTTCAATGTTTCCATTTAAAGACCTTTTTCCTTTAAAGGGATAGTTCACTCAAAAATATCATTATTTCTGTTTATTCAAATTTTATTTATTCTAACATCATTTATTTACGCTTGATGTTGAAATCCTGTATATGACTAACAAGATTTTTTGAGAAATGTCTCCGTAGTTTTTTCCATAAAAATGAAAGTTAATAGGGTTCAATGTTGTTTGGTTACCAGCGTTCTTTCAAATATCTTCTAAGTTCTGCAGAAGTTAGAAAGTCAGACAGGTTTAAAATCACATGAGGGTGAATAAATGATGACAGTTTGATGAGAGAATCTTTATAAATCTGTTGTTTTCATTAATGACATCATCAATCAAATCACAGTAAAAAAGCGAGTACAGTATAAGACTTTTGCGATCTCTGAAAAAATGCAAATTATCGCCGCCTTCGTTATCTGCAAAATTTCAGAAATATATCTAGAGATCTTTTTTGACAATATCACACACCACTAATGTTTATTTAATAATGTCATTATTGCTGAAGTGTGAGACTGAAGTGTGTGTTATTGTTCTCTACAGGTTGTGGAGGTGTAATATCACAGATGAAGGTTGTGTTACTCTGACTTCAGCTCTGAGATCAAACCCCTCACACCTGAGAGATCTGGATCTGTCTGAGAATAATGTAGGAGATTCAGGAGTGAAGCTGATCTCTACTGTACTGAAGAATCCTCTCTGTAAACTGGAGACACTGAAGTAAGATCATCTCTCTGATAGTCACACATGTACTGAGGCTCAGGTGCTGTTAACACTAGCCCGTTGTTGCACAAAAACAGTGATTTAAAATGAAAACGGTCCTCGTTTATACTGCCGTTCCAAATGCGTTTCGGAAATAAACTACGTTTACACTAGACTACCGAAAACACAGGTCACATGACCATTCAGGCACACTGGGCATGCAAACACAAATGTAAACAGTTATATGGGGATGCATACAAGCTGGTTGTCGATGACAGTTGCCATGTGTTCGAAATCGCCTACTTCCTTACTATATAGTAGGTGAACTGAGTTTGAGTCACGAGTAGAATGTGCAAAACCTCAGTATGGGAAAAACAGTAGGCGAGAAATACCTGGATGGTCTTCTGCTTGGGCCGAGGTTTGTGAGAGTGGATCGGTTGGACACTATCCCATGATGCCACGGGAGCTGAGCAACGATCAAATTTCAAAATGAACTCAAACAAAAATAGCGTAAAACTAAGGCAGATATCCGTTTTCAAATGTAAGTACCCATAAAGGAATTTCACTTGACTAAATTTAACTTTTTATTAACGGTAGCGTACAATTTGTTGTTAATACATCATAGGTCAGGGAGTATACGGGTCACATGACCATAAAACATGGGGGATGCAGTATGTCGGAAATGTATTTGTACTTCCCCCACACATACTGCAAAGAACATTAGTTCTTTTTCCTGATGAACACTGTCACTTCAAAAGAATAAATCCAAATAGACTTGATTTCAAAGCCGCAATCCACAGCTCTGATGAGGAACATTCAGGCTCAAAGCTGAAAGCCGTTCGACTCTAAAACATTATCATCCCACACAAGTTTGCTTTTGGTACTTTTGTATTATGATGTCATGCTATTTTGTGTTTCTACTTCAATGTTTCCATTTAAAGACCTTTTTCCTTAAAGGGATAGTTCACTCAAAAATATCATAATTTCTGTTTATTCAAATTTTATTTATTCTAACATCATTTATTCACGCTTGTTGTTGAAAACCTGTATATGACTAACAAGATTTTTTGAGAAATGTCTCCGTGTTTTTTTCCATAAAAATGAAAGTTAATTGGGTTCAATGTTGTCTGGTTACCAGCGTTCTTTCAAATATCTTCTTCTGAGTTCTGCAGAAGCTAGAAAGTCAGACAGGTTTAAAATGACATGAGGGTGAATAAATGATGACAGTTTGATGAGAGAATCTTTATAAATCTGTTGTTTTCATTAATGATATCAACAATCAAATCACAGTAACAAAGCGAGTAGAGTATAAGACTATTGATAACTCTGAAAAAATGCAAAATATTGTCGCCTTCGTTATCTGCAAAATTTCAGAAATATATCTAGAGATCTTTTTTGACAATATCACACACCACTAATGTTTATTTAATAATGTCATTATTGCTGAAGTGAGAGACTGAAGTGTGTGTTGTTGATCTCTACAGGTTGTCTGGTTGTAATATCACAGATGACGGTTGTGTTGCTCTGACTTCAGCTGTGAGATCAAACCCCTCGCACTTGAGAGAACTGGATCTGTCTGAGAATAATGTAGGAGAATCAGGAGTGAAGCTGATCTCTGATCTAAAGTATGATCCACAGTATAAACTGGAGAAACTAAAGTGAGTGGTTAAAATTTATTTTCATGTTCACATATTAATAACTTGTTGGGATAACTGTAAACTGGTCTAGTGCTGTTTATTTAACAGCTTTCATGTAGTATATGTGACCTGACAATTTTTCACTATGAGCATTTGGCATTCTCAATCAAAATCATCACAACCATCCCTTAAATTCAGTGGTGATACCAAGAGATTTGTGTGTTAGATCTGAAGTGTTCACGTTCATGATGCAATGTCATGTCAACATCATGCTTTCCAATCAGATAGAAAATTAATTTGGATCAAACTCATTCAGATTTTATTAAGGTGTTTACATTTAATGCTTTTCAGTTCAGTTGAGCCAATCAAATACCTAATGCACTATAATGATGGCATGTCAATGTTATTATTGTGTGTCAGTCATAAACAGACTGAGGTATCTTGTTATTTAGTATGAAGCACAATTGCAGTGGAGATGTTATTGTGTTTTATAATGATATCTGACTGTATTTCACCAGGATTGATTGACCAGTGACCTATGACAGTTTTCGCATGTGGCCGGGTTTCCATTCCATCACAGATCTGATAAACCCATTTACATTGTGAACAGAAAAAGAATGATGAAACTCATAATAGCACAGATAAAACACAAACAAACCAAGACTTAACCCACAGATCTTCTCATGAGGTGCCAGTTCTGTCTTCTGAGTGGTACACCTGATCATTTATGACATCTGTGCAGTTTATCAAACTATATATGTGACTGTCTGTTGGATTTATTCACTTTTATAACACGGCTGGTTGGAATGCCTGATTCTTATTGGTCATTCGTGACATTTGCAGGTTCGTTATTCCCAGATAACAACCTCTCAAAAATAATAACACACGGTAACTTGGATGCATCAAAATATTTTTTTTGACAATTTAAATATAAATGTGTCTCTTTGTAAAATATATGACATTAGATTTGCAAATGATTAAACCAATTTGCTTGTTTGGGACATTTGAACGTCACGTCTTACATTAAAACAGAAAGTAAACAGCTTTGCCTCATGGAAAGGTCTGCATTCGGTAAAAATTAGCTAATCAATGTGGCCTTCTCATCTGACAAGTAGCCGTGTTATGAGCAAGCGGGATAATGTACAAGCAGCATATTATATAGTCGTTTTATTTGACTTGATAGTTGTTTAAACTTGTGATCACATGTACATATGAGTTTAAAAACCGTGTTATTATTGTGTTATCATGTTTTTAAGTTATTATTACTTTATCAAAACAGCTTGATTGATATTAATTGCAATGCATAACATAATTTGTGAACATTTTTAGAAACTGAATGATCTGCTTTTGCAAATAAGAGCATGTTCTAACATCAAGGTTTCCACATGACAATGTAATGAAGCAGTTTTTTTATAGAAAAACTTGTTGTTAATGCTTAATTTAATAGCACCTGTTGAATTTATCTAAAGTCAGATGAAATCAGACTGAACATTAATACTCAACTATGCACTAAACTGCTTATTTTATTCTATCATCGCTCTTGTCTCCTGCCTGCTATTCTTCTCCTTCATCTTTGTTAAATCACATCAGAGTTGACAATCTTTAAGTAACAGACGATAATTTTCCTTTAGAATAAAGGTCATTTGTGTCAGCAGGATAATATTATGTTGATCATGTTCTGGTGTAGTTTGTCTATAAGTAACATAGCTGATTCATAAACTATTGATGTCTATTTGAAAATGTAAAAATGGGGTTAGGTGAAGGAATAGAAAGGCCCTGTGAAGAAAACAAAATAAACGTGATTGTAACGTTGAATTAATCTGTGTATTGATTGTCCCCAATGTATGTAAGCAGAAGAGACATTGATTATCATTCAATATCAGTTATTTTTATTTAATTAAAAAAAATTCTCAAATACACTTTTATTATACGCATAATTTGTCATTTTATGTAACTCTCTCATTTTGTATATCTAATAAAGTTTCCATTTAAAGAATCATTTTTACTCTGTTTTTGTTTAATTTGAAAATATCCTAAGTGAAAACACTGAATTTTGATGAAGATGAACAATCCATGATCAATGTTGCGATCTGGCAATTTTTTTTTAATCGTCTGATGTCTGTCAGATTATTTTTTCAAACGTTCAATGCAAGTAGTTCATTAAAACGCAATTTGTTTAAGTATTAGTAGTAATATTCCACCGTTGACTTTTCAGCCTCGACATGTCTTTTTTTGCAAACGTATAATAGTGCAGATTTTTTTCTTCAAACTGTAGTTCATTGAAATGGCCACCAGACGGCTACAGAATACAGACGTCATACGTCAGCGTGTCTAGTAATTCGTTTATTCACAGCAATAACTCAAACTCTGTCAGAGCTTAACGACATGTGCACACCGTCCAGTGTCTTTTAGATGAACGGAATTTCTGGTTTTATTCTCGATTAACACTGTATATTCTCTTCGCTGTTACTTTCGTGATTCTTGAACAATGCCTGACTTATCACTGACTTATAATGTAGTGCCATCTAGTGGCTTAATCAATATCTTCACAATTATTATTTTTTATTCATTTTAACAATAGTTATCGAAATATAAATATCTATTTCATTCGACCCGTTTTCAGTTATAAATTAATAATCATGAGTAGTTTTGAAGTTTGCTTGTTTAATGGATAAACAAGCGCAGACTGCATCACGAGCAACGTTTGCAGTAGTTCACCAGCAGATGGCAGCACATTATTAATCTTTTTAAGGTGTCCAATAGAACTTGTAAAAGTTACTTTTTGGTTAAGGACATGTTTACACGATAACAAACATAATGCTGATTACAGTACTGTTGCTACATTAT
Organism: Triplophysa tibetana; assembly: GCA_008369825.1. Taxonomy (NCBI): domain Eukaryota; kingdom Metazoa; phylum Chordata; class Actinopteri; order Cypriniformes; family Nemacheilidae; genus Triplophysa; species Triplophysa tibetana. Next base: position 6,118,562 of record CM017917.1, on the reverse strand, counting down.
ATCTCAACTTATAGAGCAACCAAATAATTATAGATTTGATTCAAGGGACCACAAACATCTGCAAAGAACTTTTCTCTGAATCTGAAAAGGATTTATTCATAATTTTCTGTACAAACATTGTTGTAGATAGATATGTAGTGTCATGTCACTCAACACAAGAACTGTTCAGAGCAGCAGAGAGCAGATCTGAGAGATAAACATCTGTGCCCAAGCACAAGGTCATAGTTCTGTAAATCCTGCTCTGCTGTACGCCAGATTAAAAACTCTGTGTTTTGATTAAGGATTCAGGGTTAGAGGATTATGGTCCAATGAAGAAAAATGAAAGCAGTTTTAAACCCAATCCCAGAGTTCATCAAAATACACAAACCTCAGACAGTTTGATGCAAAGGCTCAATTCATTGACAAGATGCTGAATGCACATGAATGCATGATAAAACCGCATTATAAACATGTTTTATTGTTAAAAGTACAGGGTTCAAATAAACATTGAGCTTTAAGACAAATTTTAATAACAGTCTTCAAAAACCAAGAAGTTTAAAACAAAGGCGCAGACAATCGAGACGAGCTTTGAAAGGTGAAGTGTGTAACTTCAGTCTGTGTTCACTAAACTAGAATAGGAGAACGTTTTTAAACATCCCAAATTATGGCACACAGCACCTTTATGAAAACCCATATACACGTCATATAAATTAGATTAGGAGGGACTATGTCTGTAAAGAAAAAAGTTCAAGTCTTTAAAATCTACAATTACATGACAATAATCTAGTCTACAATACAGCATCTGCTGTCATTTATCAAACATCGGTCCTTCTTTCTCAAAACATTTCAGTGACACAGATATATGAAGTCATAGTTCGTTCAGATCTGAAATAAACCTGAATGAAAAGATAAAATGTTGTCAGCAACTTTGTATAACTGTGGTCCCAGCACAGCAGAGGTGATCACACAACATCTCAAGCTCAATGTTCCTTCAGCGTGTGCCCGAGCTTGGATGCATTGAGGATGAAAAATCCCCTGGTGGGCAAACGAGGGTCTGAGATGTCCCGTCAGTACTTGTTGTGCCATTCGCACTGTCCCACGCTCACCTCCTCGATGTCCAGATTCTTCCTGGACCTGTAGATAAACTCCCCGATCGCCACAAACACGGACAAGACGAGTCCGGCCGCCAGCACGATGAAGATTCCTCCGATGTTCTCCACACCCAGAGCGCTGGCCTCTTTACTGTCCTCCTCAGGACAACCGTTTCCTCTCCACCACTTCTCCTTCATCATGTGAAGCTTCCCTTCCTCCTGTAGCTGCAGGATAGCGATGGTCACCTTATCTCGGTACGGTGAACCTGAGCGAGAACATCAGAAGTTAGCAGAAGGAAAAAAGTAGCATGTTACCATATTAAACATCTTCTTAAGCAGCGTACCGATAGGAGTGCCCACGCCGTAGCCCTTTGAGTCGATGAGTCCTCCGATCTGTGTGAGGTTACAGTTTCTCTGACTGATGTATTCAATGCTGGTGGACTCCATCAGTAAAGCGTAGTCAGTGGTCAACACACGCTGGATCCCCTCGCGGTTATTCTTCACCAGAGCCGTGTTCTTACGGCTGCTCATGAACGCCCACATCTTCTCATAGGTGGAGATTTTGGATTTCTGGGAAAATAGGGCACAATAAAGATTTCATTTACACAAACGCTCTGTAAAATAAAATGCTGCCTTACATAAGTTATTACATTAGTAAATATTGCATTTCTACTTACTTGTATTTATTTTTTACAATGTTAAACTGTGTTTTCACTATGAAAAGACAAAACTTAGGGCCTGCCCTTACAAAAATAGAAAATTATTATTTCTATATACTAGTCAAATATGATAGTTTTATACTTCTTAAAACTAAACTAAAAAGACAAGAAAGTGGGCTATAATATATGTGATATTTAAAAAATAATAAATAAAGTAATAATAAAAAAACACAACACTAATAGAAATAATATATAAAAATGTAATAATAACAATAATAATATTTAACATGTAAACATAAATAAATAAAAACACAGTAGTGCCTAAATGAAATATACACTTATATTATAATGAAAAGTTCTTGCTCATTGATATTTGTATTCTTACTACCTGACCTTACAATATATATACTTTATAAAATAAATTTCAAGTATAATTTCTTTTTGTAAGGGTACGGTACCCCTAATGTTTTTTTGTTATGATATGTATTTTCTATGAAGATCATCCATTACAGTAGATATTTTAAAATAGATGTGCTGTTTAACCTTAAAGAAGGTCATGGTGGAGCCGTCCCTCACAGCGCCGTACTCTATCTTGGTCTGTTTGGCCAGATCATCGGCCGAGTCTATAGGCGAGTCCATTCTCTCCACAGTGAGGAAGGCGGCCAGGTTAGCTGTGTATGATGAGATGATGATGATGAGAGTGAAGAACCACCAGATGCCTCCAACAATCCTGGTGGATAAAGCCTTGGGCATCGGCTCCGATCCTGTCCATGAAATACATTCAACCAGTACAACAAGCAGTTAGAAATGAAACATACTTAACGTCTTTCATTTAAACCCACATCTCGCCAATGAAACACAGAATTAGATATATGACAGAATTATAGAAATCTGTAGAGTGTTTATGAATGTTGATGTAAAGCAGAATCACACACCTTGCTGCATCAGGGCTCCAACTCCAAACCAAACACTGTTTATTAACGTGAAGTTGTTCTCGACTACATCAGAATCTGGGTTGCAGGGATGAGGGTTGTACCATTCATACGGTGTAAACCTGCAGAAAGACAAACACTGTCACCTTTACAATCCCATCCACCGCTTTGGTTTATTAACACTTGTAAATTTAAATTAAAATGCATAAAAATTAACCAGTAAACAAAGGTGACAGGACAGGATAGTGGAGGGACTAAAAAACATTTTCTTTGAACTAAAGAGCACCAATGAAATGTCCAGAATAAGAGCGAAAATGTGCATTATTGACATTTAACATCACTTTGACTTTTAAAGCACAAATATACCCACAACAGATAAAGTGGATGACTTTGCACAGATCTAAAAGAAGAGCCAAGTATTTCTGAACCACCGCCATACTGCAGCAAACACACAAACACCTGCCAGAACACTGAGCAGCAAAACCAGAGCAAATGACCGGCGATCCTACAGGACAATGAAATGATTTATGGTTGGCTGAATCGAATCCAAAGGTTCAAATGGATGTTACCTGGCAATGACGAAGAGAACGCAGCTGACCCCGAGGCAGGCCAGCAGCACGTACATCCAGATGTCTGGAGACAGAGGGTTCAGGAACGAGAACACACCTGGATTTGTCCCGTTAGGTTTGTGGTAGAGAATGCAGATTCCCAAAGTCATAAACGGCTTGGAGAAGTCAATGACTTTATCTCTCACGTAAGTGATGGTGAGCGGAGCCACGGCCAAATCTGCCACCTGGAAACAAACCCGGTGAGATATTAGATGTAGTTTGATTCAAAGTGAATGAGAATTGAACAGCCAATGAAATGTCTTCATTCACACGTAGCCAATAGGCTTTAGGTTATATTTAAACCTGATTTGTTATTGCTAAAGGTGCAGGTGGGACATTATAGAAAGCATCTGATTGGACACAAATCTGTTTGGTGCAGGATGAGTCATCAGCATTTTGTGCTCATTTTGCAAGAAGAGAGTCTTATTTTAAGCTTACAGATATGCTCAACAATACAAAACAACGTACTTGATAAAAAATAAAGTGACTCACGTGATCTATCAGTTCCCTGACCATGCCATTCCACTCTCCTTTATCGTTCTGAGCTCCGTATTTTCCATCAGTCACGAGTTTGACCTCGTAGGAAAAGCCCAGGATGTTGGATAACTCTTTCAGCAGATCCAGACAGTAGCCTTCAAACCGATCGTTTCCATACAGAGGCTTATCAGACTTCTTATGCATCACGTACGGGTTTTCCTGCATACAAATATAACTTCATTGATAAGTTTCAGCAGATTGTTTTATATGCACCGTTCCTGTGTTTATTCTTACCAGAATAGTTGTGACGATGAGCGTCCGGTTGGCCATGGAGTCCGTCACATTGGTGTTTGTGTCTTTGTTGCTGTCTGTCAGGTTAAGGCCTGTGATCGAGTTCCACACGCCGATCTGAACAGATACAGACCCACATAGTTCATACATTTTGATGCTGGCTGATGTAAACGTAAGAAAAGTCAAAAATGTGGTTTAAAATTATATTTAAAGCTGAAGTGTGTTTCACTTCAACCTTTTGTGTAACAAGGCAAAAGGAAAACCACACAACAGAAGCATTAAAGTGATACTTCATCCAAAAATAAACAATTCTGTCATCATTTATTCATCTTCTTGTCATTTCAAACCTGTAAGACTTTCTATCTTCTGCAGAACACAAAAGAAGATATTTTGAAGTTGGTAAATGTTGGTAACCGAAACACCAGCGGCACCCACTCACTTCTATTGTATGGGCACAAAACCAATGCAAGTCAATGGGTGCCACCGTTGATTCTTCAAAATATCTTCTTTTGTGTTCTGCAGAAGATAGAAAGTCATACGGGTTTAAACTGACATGAGGACGAGTAGATGATGAAAGAATTTTTGGGTGAACTATCCCTTTAAGGGGTAAACTGGGATCAACCACAATATATAACAAAGGACCGTTGATTTAGAACTCAGGCTGTTGTAAAAGTGCTTCATATCATTTCTACTGTATATGAGCACAACTTTTCTTCATCATGACATTCTTTAATGTCTTAATGTAACTTTTTTTTTCAGAATACAAAGGCCTTCTGTTGCTAAACTACAAATTTCAATGTTTATTAAAAAAAATGTTGACACTGGCATGCAATGAATCTTGGGTTCGAATAAATTCATATGATCTTGAAAATTATAGGGAATTACAGCAAAGACATTTGGGGTTTTATTTCAGAATAAATACAGAATATAAAGTTAGTAAACAAAACATTGAAAGGTCAAGCTCCTCAGTGTTGACTTTGAAAGGATTTCAGAAGATTTCATCCTTCTTAACGTTATAGCCGATCTGTGTGTCATATACAGATGTTTTCTGCATCCGTTGACATCAAATTGAGGTAAATTATCGGAAAAAATGATTGTGATAAGATGATCATATCAGTTAGAAAAAGTAAGTTTACCAAGTAAATCGTGGCCTAATGGTCAGAGAGTCGGACTCGTGACCAGAAGGTTGCCGGTTCGATCCTCAGGGCCGGCAGGTAACGATTGCGGTGCCCTTGAGCAAGGCACCTAACCCCTACACTAACCTCACTTTCACTTTCACTTCACTTCACTAAATAACAGTGTGGATTTAGAGGAAAAAGATGGATGCATTGGTTAAGATAAGTGATTAACTAGAAGAGACAATTAAAATGAAAGAAGCAATGGCAGTAGTTTACTTTGACATAGATAAGGCATATGACACAATATGGAGAGAAGGATTATTAATTAAAGCGTCAAGGATATGAATTGACGGTAAATTGTATAATTGGAAGTTGAATTTTTTATTTGAACTAACATTTGTTGTGAAAGTAGGGATGTGTCAATCAGAGACTTTTAGAGAAGAAAATGGTATTCCTAAAGTGAGTGTTGTAAATCCAATCCTTTTTAATATAATGAATATAATGATTAATACAATATTTTTGACAAACTAGAAAATGGAGTGAGATGTGCTATGTATGAAGATGATGGCGCTATTTGGAAGAGAGTTTTGGATATATCACATGTATCAGCTTGTGTTCAAGCAGGCATTAAAAAGGTGGACAAATGGACATATAGATTGGAGTTTTAAAATGTCAGCCAGTAAATCATATTGTGTTTAGCAGAAAAAGGAAAGCTTTGGAAAATATTAAATTTGTATTATATGGGAAGACATTCGAGAGAGTCCATGATTTTAAATATTTAGGAATACGGTTAAAGATATACCTGGAAAAAGCATATAGAAGAAATGGAAAAAATGTAGTAAAAGTTTAAATGTAATGAGATCAATTGCTGGGAAAGAATGGAGATCACATAGAATGTCTATGATATCAATTTATCAAGCCTTGATCAGATCTATTTAGGATTATGGATGTATGGTATATGAGACAGCGTCTGACACATTGTTAAGAAGATTAGATAAGATTCAATATAGAGCACTTAGAATATGTTTAGGAGCTAGTAAAACTACTTGTTGGTGGAGGCAAATGAAATACCATTAAGTTTAAGGAGAATAAAACTATCTCTAGTGTATTGGACTTCAATTAAGAGTCATTATGGAGAACATATTGCTAAAGATGTGTTAAATGATTGTTGGGAATATACAGGGAAAAAAGGGAAGGATTCAAGGAGCAAATTAACAGAGAAGTATCAAGTTGAAAACATCAAATTATGTACATCACCAGTATGGGATGAAGTTCCAAGATGGGTGATACCGGAAGTTAAAATAGATCTAGAAATATTGGAAAAGAAAAGAGAGTGGGAGGAAATGGGTAATCTTACTTGCATTTGGAATCTGTTGCTGTCAACTGTCAAGATGAGATCCAAGAGCTGTCACTATCAGTGAAGCAACCATCATTAGGCTGAAAAAACAAAACAAACCCATCAGAGAGATAGCAAAAACATTAGGCGCGGCCAAAACAACTGTTTGGAACATTCTTAAAAAGAAGGAACGCACCAGTGAGCTCAGCAACACCCAAAAGACCCGGAAGACCACGGAAAACAACTGTGGTGGATGATTGAAGAATTCTTTCCCTGGTTAAGAAAACACCCTTCACAACAGTTGGCCAGATCAAGAACACTCTCCAGGAGGTAGGTGTATGTGTGCCAAAGTCAACAATCAAGAGAAGACTTCACCAGAGTGAATACAGAGGGTTCAACGCAGGATGTAAACCATTGGTGAGCCTCAAAAACAGGAAGGCCAGATTAAAGTTTGCCAAACGACATCTAAAAAAGCCTTCACAGTTCTGTTACAACATCCAATGGACAGATGAGACCAAGATCAACTTGTACCAGAGTGATGGGAAGAGAAGAGTATGGAGAAGGAAAGGAACTGCTCATGATCCTAAGCATACCACCTCATCGGTGAAGCATGGTGGTGGTAGTGTCATGGCGTGGGCATGTATGGCTGCCAGTGGAACTGGTTCTCTTGTATTTATTGATGATGTGACTGCTGACAAAAGCAGCAGGATGAATTCTGAAGTGTTTCAGGCAATATTATCTGCTCATATTCAGCCAAATGCTTCAGAACTCATTGGACGGCGCTTCACAGTGCAGATGGACAATGACCCAAAGCATACTGCAAAAGCAACCAAAGAGTTTTTGAAGGGAAAGAAGTGGACTGTTATGCAATGGCCAAGTCAATCACCTGACCTGAATCCGATTGAGCATGCATTTCACTGGCTGAAGACAAAACTGAAGGGAAAATGCCCCAAGAACAAGCAGGAACTGAAGACGGTTGCAGTAGAGGCCTGGCAGAGCATCACCATAGATGAAACCCAGCGTCTGGTGATGTCTATGCGTTCCAGACTTCAGACTGTAATTGACTGCAAAGGATTTGCAACCAAGTATTAAAAAGTGAAAATTTGATTTATGATTATTATTCTGTCCCATTACTTTTGGTCCCTTAATAAGTGGGAGGCACATTTGCAAACTGTTGTAATTCCTTCAACATTCACCTGATGAACGGATGCAAATACCCTCAAATTAAAGCTGACAGTCTGCAGTTAAAGCACATCTTGTTTGTTTCTGACAAAACAAACCACAATAACATGCTTAATCCACACATTAATAAAGGAATGGGGACACGTGCTGTACGTTCTGCATGACTTGGGTCTTCTTTTATAACATTACATAATGCAAAAAAAAGAACGATGTGTTAATCTAAAACTTTGTTTTTATTCCCAATGCTGACTACACTGACATTACACATCCATCCAGAGAAGACGAGTGATGTTAGACGTTATGTGCAGTGCTGCCATGTCCCGCTACGTTTAAAGTATGAGGCCAAATTTGTAGTTTGATAATTGGGCTATGCAAGGTCATTTGAGCTAGATTTTAATTGTTTTTGTTATGCAGTGTGCATTTTGATGATTTTTAAAGCATTCACATGCAATGAAACATTACAAAGATGTTGTCTTGGCCTCTAATAATATTTGATATTTAATATTTCTCTCACATTAGATAAGAACATTTTTAAAATACACCCATTCCTACTGAACTGAGAACGTGAAGTGTGTGTCATTGTTCTCTACAGGTTGAGTTTGTGTAATATCACAGATGAAGGTTGTGTTGCTCTGACTTCAGCTCTGAGATCAAACCCATCACACCTGAGAGATCTGGATCTGTCTGATAATAATGTAGGAGATTCAGAACTGAAGCTGATCTCTACTGTACTGGAGAATCCTCTCTGTAAACTTGAGAAACTGAAGTAAGATCATCTCTCTGATAGTCACACATGACATGATACAGCTGTACATTCACATGTTTGTTTCATTTACAACAGTTTAACAGTGACTTAGTGTGTACAGTGTGTGTTTAGATGATTTTCAAAGCTTTATCGTGCAGTATTTTTCATCCAAATTAAATGAAATTAAGATTAATATGAAGATGTTCTCGTAGCATTTTAATGATCTCAGACAAGATGATGAATATTATTGTAACATGTTAATTTAATGGCATGCTTGTTACTGAGTGTGTGTTTTTGTGCTTTACAGGTTGAGGAGGTGTAAGATCACAGAGGAAGGTTGTGTCTCTCTGACTTCAGCTCTGAGATCAAACCCCTCTCACCTGAGAGATCTGGATCTGTATAGAAATAATCTAGGAGATTCAGCAGTGAAGCTGATCTCTAATCTGAACAAAAACCCACATTACAAATTTAAAGTACTACAGTGAGAAAAAAAACATGTTCTGTAATTTCATCTAGTTAAACTGATACTTTACTCAAAATTGAAAATCTGCTACTCACCCTCAAGTAGATCCAAACCAAAAATCTTCTTTTGTATTTAACAAAACAAAGAAATGTATACGGGTTTGATACAACTTGAGGTTGAGTTTTCATGACAGAATTTTCATTTTTGGGCGGTCTATAATTTAAGTTAAGTGAATATGTTATAATAATGTAGTCTAGTATATGTGGGTTCACACAGGATACATTTTTCATTTCGCTGATCTTGAATGATGTTTTTTTCTTTGTATAAAGAATAGTCTAACTTCAGTTCAGCCTTAACAGAAATGTTGTGTGTCTTAGAATGGTTAGAATATGGTTACCGTAGCAGTTTGTGGTGTCTTACAAAGTCTTTGTTTGCAGTTCGTTTCTCATTTTTCTGTTACCAAACTACAGTTTTCAATGCTTATTTTAAAAAATATTTAGTTTTCACTCGCACGCAGTTAATCTTGGATTCGGATAAATTGTGATCTGATCTAGGAAATAAAATAAATGATAAGGAATTACAGTAAAGACATTTGGGGTTGTTTTTGTGAATGGTGTGTTTTTGTTAGGTCTCCTTTTTTTGACCCGTTTGATTTTATTTCAGAAAAAATACAGAATATAAAGTAACTAAACAAAACATTGAAAGGTCAAGCTCCTCAGTGTTGACTTTGTTGCGTTTGAAAGGATTTGAGAAGATTTCGTCCTTAACGTTATAGATCCATCTGTCATATACTATGTTTTCTGCATCTCTTATGCATATAGTCTAACTTTTTTACAATTTTGTCTATGTTATCTTAAGGAGTAAATCAGGCCTATATACTATTTAACTTAATTTTAAGAGTAAGAGTGTATTGATGCTTCAACAGGGTGAGGATCCATCTGCAGTTTATTAAAGAACAATAGTAGTCAGACAGCAAAGTCAGTCCCAGATCAGATCAAACACTAAATGACAATAAACAGGGTAAACGCTCAGAAATGACACCCAGGGAAAATCAACACTTCGTGATGACTGTTCTGTTAAGTGGGTCTAAATAGAGTGGTAAACGACAACTGTTTCATAAAATCAATATTTCGGGGGTGCTCCCTCTAGTGGCGATTAGGGAGAAGAACGGGAGCCTCACTCGTGACAAAGAGTAAATATGACACGTTTGTGTCTTTCTATATATTTTTTTCACGAATGCTATGCTTTTGTGAGAGTGTTTTGTCTGCGACTTCAAATTCAAAACACAGGTGTGTGATAATCCACCAGTGTTTCAGATTTTTAATTTTCAATCAGGACTGTTAAGTACAAATATTTATTGTTACCTACAAGTTCTCAGATTCAAAATTACAAGCCCAAAGTTATGCTTCTCTTCATGTTTTCATGATCATTTACTTACTCATCTATCTAATGTGGAGGTGTGGGGAAATAAAAATAGTGTGTAGTTTACAGTGGAATCAACGCATTGGGCGTTCAAGGTGGAGGGATCTGTGTGTTGATGTAAACGTTTGCACTTTTTCACCAGCAGAGCGTCATAACGTGTGAAGTGTGTGACGTCATCAAACCGGGGTTTTCCTTCCGCCTCAGTATTTACAGGTAAATTGGCAACAGATCAAAGTTTTGTAAGTGTCTACTTGTGTTTGTGCTGCGAATTTTAATTTATGGGAGTAAATATTACACGTTTGTGTCCGTCTACGTATTTTTGTGAGTGGCAACCTTGTCAGATTATTTGACTGCGACTTTAAATTCAGAACAGAGGTTTGTGATTATTGTCCACGAGTGTTTTCACAAGTTTAAAGAAGTTGCAAATGTGAACAGTACAATGTATTGTGCAATTCTCGAATTCAATTTTACTGGCGTTCAAGTTTTGCTACTCTTCATATTTTTTCTCATTTATTTATTTTCATAAGAACATCCAACATGTCGTTGCTTATATGTTTTATAATGTAATGTATCGTTTGGGGTTTAGACTGCTTTGAGGTTGTGTGCAATGTGATCAGTCTGTGTAAACGTTTGCGGTATTTCACCAGAGGGCGACATAGACCGTGTAATAATGAGAGCTTTACTTAAAGCATTTCAGCATTTACTGTTTTAATAGTGCATATATATATATATATATATATGTTTCATAACCTGTCCTACATGATATTACTTCAGTATTTACGGTCGCTTCAATTGCTTCATAGATGAATCTCACCATGTGAGTTTGTGATGCTTTTTCATCTTTCAGAACGGATTTATTGTTAGATAATATATATTAAAATCGCCCGACTGCGAGAGTTTCACAAAATAATAGTTTTGTCTTATCACATTGTGTTTTTGTTTAAGGTTTTTAAAGTATTCAGGGTCATTATTCAGACTGCTGTTTACACTTTTGCTGGAAACACCCTGCTGGAAATAGAAAATGCTTTGTAACAAATTCATCAGTTGAACGTGATCCTGCAAGGGTTTTATGACAGCATAGAGGAAACAGAAAGCTGTTTTACATGCCAGTAATTGTTTGTGTAGACACATGTTTACACACACATAAATGTATTGCAAGTTGTTTATCGTTGTAATTTTATGTTGGTTTTACATGCTTATGTTGTAGTATTTTTTTTAATCCTGCTATATTATACATTTTAATCATTTGTTGTAATTTAAATAAAGTGAATCATGTAATTGAGTTATTGTGTCTACTTGTTTTTTATAGACAAGGAACAATGAAGCTATGTTAGATAAATAATAAGCATGATTGTATAAAGGCAACATACTAATGGGCTATTCAATTGATGGATGTATAAAACTACAGAAACAATTAAAGTGTTTTGGACTGTTTTCTTAGAAATTTTCTTTCTTCACTTAGAAATAAAAATGATCATATTTATATGAAACAGTAATAATGTTCAGTAGACTTTTGTCATTTTTCTTTTATCTTAATGATTCTCTAAATTTTTCTCTTAGAAAATTCTGGAGGGCCCCTCGTCACAGTTTGATAATCCCTGGATTAAATAACAGTAATAGAAAAAGTTAAATAATAAATGATAAATTAATTTTAATAATGATAAAAATATTTAATAAAAACAGGTAAAGAACGGTAAATAATTACACAGACAATGACATATTTTGTTAAATGAAAAATGAGGAACATACTGTAAACAAAGACTTTGTAAAACCCCACAAACTGCTACGTTAACCATATAACTATAATATGTGTTGTAAAACCATCGTTATGAAAACAATTATCAAACATCCTAAACAGTCTCTACACTTATTAAAAGTTATGTTAGTTTTCGCAAAGAATGAGCCAAAATCCACCTACAAGTAGTAGAAAGACTCTTGGCAACAAACTTACAAATAAATGAAACACTACCCCTGAAGTAACTTTCATTGTATTACGTTTTTAATCATACTATTTATAATAATAAATAAATACAGAGTTTATATTACAATCATGTTTTTAACCTCAGTTCCTGGTTTCAACGTCATTTCCATGTAACCAATGGGAAGAGTTATGGGCAGAGCGACACATGACTGCCGTGTTCAACAATAACCCGCCTGTAGACCCGCCCCGCACAGCAGCTTCAGGCAGAACTTCTCGAAACCGAAAGCATCTTTCAGGAGTCAGACATCTGCTTCAGTCTGAAACTGCGTCGCATTTTACAAAGACTCGAAGTAAGTATAAAAAGTCACCATTTATTATCTTAAACATCATGCGCAAAGTTTTAATAAAATAAACGAACACCATTCGTCTTGAAAATCATTTTTAGATGCTTTAACGTTTGTTTATCGACATAAGCCTTGTTAGTAAGTTAGGCCACGCGTCGAAATAACGACCTCTTTGCGTTCATTCTTTTATAGTTTCAATATATTTGTTTTACATTTAACATATCAAATGTGTTTGTTGATATATTCTAAATGCTTTTGCGACTTTTTAAAGCTATTTTTGGTTTGATCAGTTATCACTTTATGTTGTCGTTATTTAGCACCGCGCCTTGTCTTTACATGAGGAATTGGGTCTGCGTTCATTTCTATTCAACAACCCTGAAATTGACATTACCAAAGATTTTTAATGTAATGTTGTTTCTGAGTGTTTTTTTATTTGTACTTTCCATAAACATTTTGCTTCTTTTAATTATATGTTTTTTTTCTATTTTGTTGCGGTGTCTATTTTTTTTTCTTTTTTCAGGAAGTTACTTTAAAGAGACAGTTCACCGGCACATTATTTTATCATTTTTTATTCACCCTTATGTCTTTCTAAACATCTATATCTTTCCTGTAGCTCAGTGGTAAGAGCATTGAGTTAACAACGCAAGGTTGTGGGATCAATCCCAGGGGATTGCAAATACCTATGTAAAATGTATAAGATAAAGCAATGTAAGTCGCTTTGGATAAAAGCTTCTGCCAAATACATTAATGTAAATGTATGACTTTTCAGTAAGGAAGCAGTAATTATTTAAGTGTTCACTTACTGTGAAAAAATGATGCGGTATTGAAGTGGACATACCCAGTTGACGTAGCTGTATCCCTTCTATTCATAAAAAACATGCCCAATCAGACAAAAATACTGTAGTGTACTATTGAAAAATGTAGTGCCTTAGTAGTAAATTGATAAAAACACTAAATACTAAAATGAAGTTCGTAAATACTATAGTATTCTAAAGTAATTTATATGGACAAATACACCATTATTGTATAGTAAAAAATCAATAACATAGGACTTACCTATCCTAAACAAATTTAGGTAAACTTAAAAATTTGGCCCTTATTTATCCATCTGTATGTAACATTAATGTAATTTGTTAGTTACCTGCCTATTCATGAAAAACTGCACTTGCATATTTTTTTGAATGATGACAACAGACAATCAATACTTGTGCACCTACTGTTTGGCCTGTGATACCAAACTTTAAACCTCTGTAGCAGCACTGCTATGTGCAAACTTAAAGCCTTAACACTAAAAATAATTACTGCATGCTTACTGATTTATAGCAGTCACGGAGAGTAGGCCTATAACCAAATTTAGGCGGCTAAAGCGGACACTAGTTAAAATGCTTAGAAGCAAACTTGACCAATCTGAGAATTCAAATTAAATATATATTTTTTATCTTTGGTCAATTCATTTTTGTACTTGGACAAGTGAGTCACAAATGCAGAAAAATTGAGGAACTTCGTGACTCGTCAATCATCGTAACTCTTGCATCTTCCTTTTTATTTATGATCGTGAACAAAAGTTGCTACAATAAATATACGGTCAACCAAAGTATGTGCTCCCGCACTCACCCCCATGTTTCCTTCCAAACACAGACCCCCACATGACATAATTAATGACACTCCCCCTTTCCCTTCATCACATGACGGTCACCTCATCACATGTATCCTACAGGCAGTCTGATAACTGTAATTTTGTGTTTGTGATGTTTTATAATTTGTCTGAATCAGTTTCTCCGTCAATATGTAGAATCAGTGGATGTGATTCTTCCAATCTGCATATGAAGCTCCATTATGAGCAACACACAGACATCTACTGATGGAGATTCTTCTCCACAGTCCAGGTAATTATGCTAAAATCTATAAAAACAATATATATATTTTTTATTTATTTTTCTCAACAAAAAAAACTCACCTTCGGGTTTCTTTGAGTTAGAAAAATCACTTGTTACAGTCCCCTGACCAGTCTCTCCAGGATTTACGTATATATGCAAGTCAATCCACGAAAATTTTACTTCATAATTTTTCTTCAAAATCTGAAAATGAACTTCTGCTTTAAAATAGTCATCTTCTTTGATGATGATGTCAGTTTGACAACTTGGGCAGAACATCTGTTGAAAGAAAGTTTCACTGTTTTAGATTCAGTCATTTCATAGTGGAATAGAATAAGCCACACTATATATTTTTATCTTTCAGTATTCTTTATTAATGAGAAATATACATCACAAAGGGGAATTAAAGACGATTGTGACTTTACTAAAACAATGGTATATTTTCTTAGGTAAAGAAATATTACTTGTATAATATATGTTCCAATGGAGACAGCCATTCTTCACTATAAAGCCATTCATTGATGGAGCTGTGATCTTTCTTATTGTACAGGGCGTCTGAAAGCCTATTAACTGGTTACTGCTGTTATGAGGAAATCCCACGTCTGGGGGTTTCTTGATAGATGTTAGTTGGGAAATACGGTAATTAAAATAGAGACATACAGCAATCTGTAACAGATCAAACTATCCTGGAGTTGTATATTTTCCACTGAGCTTTCCTGTAGCTCAGTGGTAAGAACATTGCGTTAACAACGCAAGGTTGTGGGTTCGATCCCAGGGGATTGCAAATACCCACGTAAAATGTATAGGATAAAGCAATGTAAGTCGCTTTGGATAAAAGCGTCTGCCAAATGCGTAAATGTAAATTAGGGATGGGCGCTTTTTCCGATACATTCGAATTTACGTTTTAACACGATTTAATTTTTGTTAAATCGAGACATTGAGATTTATAAAAAAAGTTTATCATGCACATCCAATTAGATACGTTGGAAATACTTGTCAATACCACTTGATGGCGCGCCTGATTCACCTGATCGCGTCTCAACCGTTCACTCCGAAATCAGTAACGTAGAAGTTAACGGCTAACATCATGGAGACGCCTGGCCCTTCGCATCAGGATGAGTTTGTATCAAATAAAGGTAATAATGTTACTTCAGTGATTTGTAAATGGTTTGGATTTGAGAGGTCAGACGTCAAACAAACTTTGGTCAAATGCAAGATATGTCGAAACTCAGTTGCAACCGGCAGTGGCAGCACAACTAATTTGTTTCAGCATTTGCGACAGAGACATCAGGCTGAATGGCTCGAATGCACAAAATTAGGAGGTGAAAACAACACAGTCAGCCATCCGAAGACGACAGATCCACCTCGAAATGCACAACGCCAGGTTTCATTAGCGGCATCATTTTCCAACGCCATTCCATATGATAAAAAGTCACACCGATGGCAAGAAATAACAAATGCTGTGGCATTTCATATTGCAAAGGACATGGTTCCCATGCACACCGTGGAAAAGCAAGGGTTCATAAAGTTGCTACACGCCGTTGATCCAAGATACAAGTTACCAAGCCGCAAACATTTCACAGAAACCGCAATTTCCCGAATGTACACTTAAACACGCGAAAAAGTGTCGGAACATCTTTATAACGCATCTTTCTTTTCCACGACGACTGACCTGTGGAGTAGTCGTACTCTTCAGCCATACATGACTACGTAGGAGGGGACGTTCTCGCGACCTTGTGCAACGTTCCCTAAAAGTTATCTAAAGGTAACGAAAGTTCCGAACCTTTACAGAACATTAGGGACGTTCTTGGAACGTCCTCCTTTGGTTATGAAAGTGCTGCAGTTCAAGGTTCCTTATATGACTATAGGGGGGACGTTCTATTTGGGGCATTTTATGGTCACATAGAAAACGTTACAGAGAGGACATTTGAGACGTTAACAGAACGTTCTCGCATCGTCCTCTGTTGGTCATATAATAACGTTCCCAAAGTGACTTTAGGGGAACGTTCCATACTGGTTGCTATATGGTCATGAAACAACGTTACAAAGAGGACATTCCGGACGTGAACAGAACGTTCCCATACGGTTCTCTGTTGGTCATATAATAACGTTCCGAATGTGGTTATTATATGGTCACACAACAACGTTAAAATATGACAAATTAATGAACGCAAAGATGTATTAAATCTACATCTAATTCATGAAAATATTAAATAATAATATAAAAAGTATTAAACGTATTTGTTAGATAATAACACTAACATGCTAGCCAATTTATTAGGTCCTCTCTGCTAATTTTTTAGGATTTGATATTTGTTAGGCTACTTCAAAATAAAAACTATGGCTACAGATCTAAAATCCTTGATGTGTCCATAAATCCCTTATTAACAAATAGACATACAAAACAATACAATGTCATAGATCAAGGCAACGTGGAAATAAGCGATGCGTAAGTGATGCAGTTCAATTTTTCACCACATTTACATTGGAAAATTGTGTAGTTTTGTGGAGCTCTGACACTGTCTCATAGCAACCGCGTCGAAGTCGTGCGTTAAATTTTAATTTATCAAGCGCACTTTACGACTTAATATAGTCTAAAAATACTTACATTGCTGCAGAATGGTGAACACATTTACCATTTATTATTTTCTATATAAATGTCCAATATAAATGTCTATATAGCCTACTGTACATTTCTATACAAATATTAAAAATGAATATTTTGGTGAGGTACTGCCACACCCGCGGCTGTCTGTATTCAGAAGGGAGAGCTGCAGCCCAATTCAACTGCTGCTGGTGCATCGTCCTTTCTTTATGTGCGGAGCGCGCGCACTGCGGGCATGTAAGCGGCCATGCAGTCCCTTGCATTTATTTCCTGTCAACAGTGTAAAAAACTTAAAATACTCAATTTTTGGTCAAAAGAATAATACATTATTTAAAGCTTTTATTTGTGTAAACTGAAAATATCAAGAAAACTTTAGCTAAATAAACCACCACAAAAAGGACTGTTTTAAATCTGCTATGAATATGAAATATGAAGATTGTTGTATTGTAGCCTACTGTATCTTCTATAAAGATGAATATTACATTTCGTTAATTTAAAAAGCACTTTAATGTTGTATAAATAAATAATAAACTTTTGTTCTGTTAGATGTGTTTTGGCTAGTTTTTGTATGTTGTATAATTATAATATATATCTAGTTAATGAAAAAAAAATTATATATTTATATTTATATATTTACATTTATTCATTTAGCAGATGCTTTTATCCAAAGCGACTTAAAGATGAAGACAGGGGAAGCAATCAAAAACAACAAAAAGAGCAATGATATATAAGTGCTATAACAAGTCTCAGTTAGGTTAACACAGTGCATGTAGCATGGGATTTTATATAATATAATAAATAAAAAGAAAACAGATAGAATAAATTTAAAAAAAAAAGAATAGAGCAAGCTAGTTAGAGGTCTTTACACATACAATTGCATAATAAATGAAAATAAAATAGAATACAAAAGATTAGAAAGGGAGTTAGATTTTTTTAAGAATAGAATTAGAATAGTGAGTGTTAAAGTTAGAGGGTCAAATAAAGATATGATATATATATATATATATATATATATATATATATAACAAAAACACAAAAACAAAAACTGCTTGAGCGATTCAGGAAAGCAGCTGCTTGAACCTCATTCTGGGAGAAGACTTATTTATTTATTTTTTACCATGAAGAAAAAAATCTATCGGATGAGTCAGGTTCTGCACATCTGAGAAGAAGAAACAGGTATGACGTTTATACATCTTTATCTTACACATTACAATAATGTGTATAATGTGTACAAATACGATTTTTCATGAGAAATGTTCGCCTATCTATAAGACGAATAAAACACGACAATTTTACAACCGGGAAATATGACCTATGGGGTTAATTTGCACTTCAACATTTTTAAATAAATTGTAAAAATAATACTAAATTACAATTATTATAATATGAATTATTTATCAGTAAATAATACTAAATTACTATATTTTTATTTATTTATACTCATTTAATTTATATATTTGAATTCTAATGTATTATTTCTTGATAACAGACGCTGCTAAGTATAAATTAAAAATTTAATTAAATTTTAATTAAATTTTAAATTACATTTAATTTAAATTAAATTTTAAATTAAAATTAAATACAATTTTATGCATTTAGCAGACGCTTTTATCCAAAGCGACTTACAGTGCATTCAGGCAATCAATTTTTACATATCATGTGTATAACACACCGTTGCCATGAAAAACAAAGCGTTGCTCTGGACGCAGGATTCTAACCTTATATAGAGACGGAAATGACTATTTTCTTTAATATTTTCTTTATTATTATTTTTTCACATTATCCTTTACATAATATAACGTAATATTATAACGCAATAAATAATTATATAAATATACATATATTTTTTTATATAAAATAAAAAACGTTTAACACCTAGGTCACAAATTCTAAATCTGGCAGCGGGTATATAAGCTGGGGTCTGTGACCATCGCGCTCATACACAGCGTACTCACACCTCTCACTCACTCAGTCAGTGGACATCCCAACTGTCAGTTTCTCTGAGGTAAATATTTTAATTAACCATTCTATCTAAATTAATAACACAAAACTAATTAAAAATGACATATAATGTACGTTACATGATATAAATAAAAATAATATGGAATTATAAGGACAGTAGCTTTTGAGCGAAATTTCCTCATGGTAAAACGGCCGTCTCCACAAGAAATTCAATAAATTGTCATAAAATTGAAGGACTGTCTTTTCCAGTATAACAAATGTACCACATTTACTCAGAAAAACTGCTTTTCCGTCTTTTTCTTTAACTTTATACCACTCTTCAGCACTGTCATCGCCGTTATTTGTCGTTAAATACCGTTATGTTTACGTGACGTCATTTGGTCTAAAGAAGTAGCTTATCGTTTTCAGATAGGGCCATTATTTTTTTAGGGTCTTTCATGTTAACATTAGCTACTTTAAAATAAATTATGAATACCATTAATATCATTATTGTAAATTATACTTTATTTGAAAATTAACGCGCCTTCTCACAGGCTTGGCTGTGAGCGCGCGCGTCCCTCAATATTCTGCCTTCACTAGTGTGGGTGAACTAGCTTTACAGATAGCTAACATTCTTCAATAAAGAAACCAGGAAGCATCTTGTTCGTTTAGTGTGTTTTACTGAAAGACTGTAAAACTGTAACATACAGAAACAAAGAGAATGCATATCAAAATCTCAATAGAGTCAATAGACAATGCAAATATAACATATGAAGCTTAGAATTAACTAAACCCTCGAAAGACGATCTCGTAAACGAGCGGTTAGCACTATGCTAAAATACAAGGATAATGTCATAGGGATGCTAACAGTACTAGCGCCACTTTTTCCTTAACGAATTACGAATAGAAAACATGCTAAAATAACTAAATTTGGTATCAGCAGGAAGTTAACATTACTAACAAACAAATACTCACAGACAGATATTTCTTAGGAACCAAAATAGAAGTTTACAGACTTAACACTCTGTAGTTTGACATTCTGTGGGACCGATAGAAAAGTAACTGCCCTACGGAAAGTCTGCGTGGACAAAAACACAAGAAACGCAAACACAAATAACTCTTCCCACCAGGGGGTAGCACACTCAACCTCCGCACGAGCACGACGGTGCCGTCATCACAGTGGACGCTAGACCCCATTTCGCGCAAATGTGTGCACGGCAGTTTTTGTAATTTTGCACGAAACTCTGCTTCCAGAGCTGCACGACCTCGAGCTTATTCTGGCCAAACAGCAAGCACCCAGTTTGCGCTTACAAAAAATAAATAAAAATAAAAAATAAAATAAAAAAATAGAGCCTAGAAATAAGCAGAAAAAAAGCAGAAATAAGCCTTTTTGGTGAAAATAAAGGTCCAAGTTTAATAATTCTTGAAAATAAATTTGTATTGGTTTTCTTTATAGCCTACATAACAAAACCAGAACAAACTATAAATACGTAAATACAAAATAAAATAAAAAAAAATAAAATTATAATAATAATTATTATTATAGAAATTACACTTTAATGCACAACCGTAGGCAATTCACAATTCAGGCATTGTATCTAATATCATCTGTATCCTTTGAAGTAACAGTTGTAAATAAAATTGTCCCACGTTGATGTATATGTGATTTCAATTCACTTTTTCTCTTTTCTGTGCTTTCCAGACCCTGCCCAGATTACCATGTCATCTCAGAAGGTAGGCTTGTCTTGCAAAAAAGGTTTTCAAATTTACAGCATATTGCTGACATGCCAGAAAAAGGGAGCGATTTCACAGCAATGTGATTAGTTCAATGTTATATCAAAATATTTTTCACCTTATAATGTGGCGTGAAAGATCCCTGTATTTGCCTAAAAATTTATGATCTTTATGTTTTTTACTTAAATTACATGCGTGTACCCATTTGCAGAGAAAAAAACACATAGCTGTGTCACACAACTGGATGCCTGCAGAAGCTAGGAAAAGAGAATACAAACGATTATGGCAGAGGGTACAACGGAAAATGAGAAATGTGCACATTAACGCAGCTGGTCCTAGTACTGTGCTAAACAGTGAAGCAGACAATCCCAGGGACACTATGCCAATCTGGAACCCGGGCCTAAAAAATGCAATGACTGGAGAATCTAATAGTGACAGCGATGAAATGTCGTTTGTCAATGCTGACATCAGTGCAGTCACATCGCTACAACATACAATGGCAGAAGACACAGAGAATATGGTTCTTGATTATTCCAGTAGTGACATGGATGGAGAGTTTTTTCAGAATACTGCCAACATTGATATGCCCACTGAAAATTTAGAAGAAGAGTTAAAGAGGTGGATCAATGAATATAATATCAAGCACAATGCTGCAGAAAAACTGCTCAAAATTCTCAGGAATCACGGGCATAAACACCTGCCATCTACTACTAAAACATTATTAAAAACGGATCCTGTTGAAAGCCAAATGGTGTCTGGTGTGGAATGCATTAAATTAGGAGTGACTGAACAATTAATCATGTGTTTGAATCGATATCCCTACAATTATGCAAAAGACATCACTGAGCTTGAGATTTCCCTCAATGTAGATGGACTGCCACTCTTTAAGAGCACTGGTAAATCTTTCTGGCCTGTACTCTGCACAGTACATCTAAAACCAGCAAGCACATTTCCTTTGACCATTGCCCTCACTGAGGCCAAGCCTAAATCACTGGACTTCATTAAAGTCATATCAGATGAACTGAAAATGATTCTAATGAATGGCTTTGCATGGGGAGAAACAACACTCAATGTAAGATTGAGATGCATTACCTGTGATGCACCAGCAAAAGCCATGCTGAAGTGCATCAAACAATTCTCAGGTTACTATGGCTGTGACAAATGCACCCAAAAAGGCAACTGGGAGGGACGCATCACTTACCAACAAGTGCATGACCTCACTTTGAGGAACGATGTCTCATTTAGAGAGCAACACCAGCCAGAACATCATCACGAAAATGCTGTGTCCCCTTTCAGCAATCTCCAAATTGACATGATCAAGTCTTTCCCTGCTGACTACATGCACCAGTGCTGCCTGGGAGTGATGAGAAAAATGCTCCTACTATGGTCACAGGGCAAGTCGGGGCATCGGCTATCGCCGGCTCAGCTGAGGGAGGTCAATCAGAGGCTAAGGAACTTGAGAAATGACATACCCCATATTTTTGCCAGGAAGCCACGTAGTCTGGAGGAATTGGAGAGGTGGAAGGCCACTGAATTCAGGCAGTTTATGCTCTACACTGGCAAAGTTGTTCTCCGGGGAATCCTGCCAGAAACCCTGTACAGTCATTTCATGGCCTTTAGTGTGGCTTTGTGTATACTAGTGTCTCCACATTTAACACAAACCCACAATGTGTATGCCCATGAGCTCCTCACATATTTTGTAGAACAAGGACGGCATATATATGGGAAAGAATTCTTAGTGTACAATGTGCACTCACTGCTTCACCTCACTGCTGATGCCACCACATATGGATCATTAGACAAATGCAGTGCCTTTGCGTTTGAGAGCTACTTGCACCAGCTGAAGAAGATGGTTAGATCAGGAAACCATGTTCTAGTCCAAGCAGCAAAACGGCTCCAAGAACGTTCACAGATTCCTATACAAACAAGTGAAGAGAAACCAATACAATTGAAACATCCTAATAATGTTTACATTGTTAGCCCAACATCCTGCTGTGAAGTTCTGGAGAGGACCAACTCCGGAAAGCTCTTATGTAGAGTATTCTCGCACTTAACGTCATACCTTTACGAGCCATGTGACTCGATGATCTATGGAGCCTATGTATGTGGTCCATCAAAGATGGAGATCGTGGACAAGACAAACTTGCAAGGAAGGGCAATGATCCTTGAGGACGGGCATGGCCGCAAAGTTGTCTTTTCTCTCCTTCATGACCTTGATTAATGAAATATGGAAATATGTACATAGTTAGTATTATTTTTTTTCTGTCATTGCTTTAATGTCTTAACTTAGATTTCATATACTGTATATTGGCCCTCTTTTCTAAGGAGTGTCTGTTCCTCTGTTTGTAATGTAGGTTGGATTTTACATAGTTATTTTTGAACTAGAAAATGCAATTGCTGTGGTGCCTGCATTATGGGTAGAGGAGGTGAATGGGGTAAGGGTACATGCGCACACACACACACACACACACACACACACACACACACGTAATACCGGAAATAACATATTCCCTAAAATGTTTTAGGTTCTGATTTGCTACTGGCCCCGTAGAAATGCTGCTGCCATGGCAAAGGCCTCCCAAAGGCCAGATAAGGAGCTCTGGAAGCGGCACAAAATAAGAATACTCTCCGAGACTGGTGAGAAAACTGAATAAATATATAGTCGTATGGAGGTACACTGCCTTTACACAGTAAAATGATTACAAAAACTAAAAAGACAACTCAAATTTACTCTGTCCTTAGACAACTATAAGACAGCCAGAGAACGAGCCAAAAAAGCTGTAGAAAGTTCAAACGTGGACACAGAAGAAGAGGTGCTAAAAGAGCGGGAAAAAAAAGTGCCATCAAAATACTGGACCGAGAGTGAAGGTAAACACACGCGATTGCTTTTTGTCATGCATTACTCCACTTTTTATGTATAAAAATCATGCCATGATTACAGAGAAAACTACTCTTATAAAACTAAACTATATATAAACTGTTTCATCCTGAATAAATAGGAGAATGTGAGATTCCTACCAAAAAAAGGAGAAAAATGTCCACATCCTCTCAGAAGCCATCAAGCCTCCCAAAGCCTCCAAGTTGTAAGTAACAGATTTAACTTTTCATTGTCATGTGTCATTTCTTGTGTTGTGTTGATTTGATGGTGGTGCGTCAATTAGTGAACAGGCAAAATAAGTGCATTGCCAGCTGACGGGAAGAAGCTATTTTGTGTGAAATACAGTACAAACAGATTTCTAATGAAAATCCTATTTTAAAAATGTTTTGAATTTGGTTGGAGTGTTTTATATTGTGTGAGTTGTCCCATGCTTTCAATGTCTGTTTTTAGACAAACCACCTCCTGACATCACAGCTCACTCACCTGAGGAAGATGAGCCATCCCTGCCAAATCTTTTTGCTAATAATACTTTTCATGGTATGCATTTTTAATGTTGATATTCTATTCATCTGTTAAGATAAATGTTTTTTTTTTAAATCTTCAAAAAATTAAGATTATGGCTGCATTTTTTTTACTGTCTTCTAATCTCAATCTCTGTTACCTTACATTATACATTCATCTCTGTAAAGCTGCTTTTAAACAATCTGCATTGTTAAAAGTGCTATATAAATGAAGATGACTTGACTTGACTTACTATCCAAATAAGACCATACTGTAGCTATTGCATCTGGCAATACAGTCATGCCAATGTCTATATTTTATTTCTTGAAGTACCACACATATGCCTGAATACTAAGCAAATAACTAAATGTCAAGATGAACCCCCCCTTCCATCATCATCATCTCACCCATCTAAATTTTTCAGATTTCCAGCATCTCATCGAGCAATCTGAGCAGCGGATGCTCCTCGCAATAGAGAGAATGTCGACAGATATTTCTAATTCTATTGAGCGTCTGATCCAGGCTATTCAACAGAATCGTCCTGGTCCGGCAACCATCACAACACCACCACAGGAGTCCATTGAGAGGCCCTGCAAAACATTGCAGGAGCTGCAAGCTTTCATATTAAAACTTGAGGACCCAGAAGGGAAAAAAAGGATGGTATGTTGATATAGCACAGGGGTCAGTAACCTTTTTGTTACAAAGTGACATTTTTAATTTCAAAATGTAGATTTGTGTGCATGTAGGCTAAATTTTCTGAATGAAATACATACACCCCTCGCATTTGCTTGTGTGTCAGCAATTAACCCTGCTCCATGTGCCATTGCAATACTAACATTTGCTTCATTTATCTTTAAATGTTGCATAGATACAGTTTTTGAGCCTGATGGGAGGTAGCAACATTGGAGACGCTGTGAGGAGAATCCTTCGGAAAATAGCCACCAATGAGGCCTGGTCAAATTACAGCCTTAAAGGCCGAAAAGGAAAACTGACCTTCATTGGGACAGCCCTCCACCATATTGTTTTAAGTATGCTTTTCAAAACTTCTCTCTTCTTTTCACTTCATCATGCAACTTTTTAAAGAGCAAATGATAAACAGAAAAATGCCTGTACTGTCCCTGTACCTTCGAATAATTTGTTTTCTCGTTTTTGACTTCTAAACGAAAAAAAAAGAAAAAAAGAAAAAAAAAAACATTTTATTCAGCAAGGATGCATTAAATTGAACAGAAAAGAGAGTTAAGATTTACATTTCAAATAAATGCTGCTTTTTTTTCTTTAATTCATCAAATAACCCTGAAAAAAATACACAAAAATGTGAAGAAGCACAACTGTTTTCATCACTAATAATCATAAATGTTTCATATGGTTTTAGTTTTACTTATTCACTTATTCATATTGCTCAAAAAGTGTACTTTTGGATTTCAAAACTTTATTAAAATAAAATAAACAAATAAATGTAAATGTAAATATGAGAATTTAAAAAATAAGAAAATAACAGATGTATTGTGATATAGGTGAATATTGTGAGAAAATAGATATGAAGTTATTTAATGAGCTTCCTCACTTAACCAGTTATCTGTGCTTCCTCAGCAATGAAGTTCCACATTTCCGAACACGAAAATGCATGCAGCAAATAAGCAGTTCACAATATTTTCTTCAGGTTAACTCCAAAATTCTCCCACATATTGGACTTGATTTTTGATGACGTATTGTCGACAACTTTACAAACTCCTCCACTAGCTATTCTTTTCTTAAAATCCTCAGCATCCATCTCGATGACTGCAAGCAGATCGCGCGCGCGGTTATGATGAATTTTTAAAGGTGGAAGTATAGGTAACGTTATAGATTCCTGGGAGGGCGTGGCGCGTGGACACAAATCAACTGATATGGATTTTAAATTATTTTATTAAAAATTATTTTATCAACTTGAAATACAGACATATTTTTGTAGATGTGTTGCTAAAAATATGCATTACGTTTGCATGTGATTGTTTAAAACCCGTATTTCCCCCGTGTCCGACCCGAACTGCACCCGTATCCGACACGGGTGGATATTTTTCATCCGTTTGAGCAAAAACCTACAGGTACCCGAACCCGTGCAGGACTCTAACTGTAAGCTACACTATATAGGCCTATGCTTATATTTAATTAAAAAAAACACAAAAACAATTGCAATATTACAATAAATACAAATTATTGTATACTATCACAAGAACCATTTATGAATTAGTTAATTCGTTTTTCCGATTACAAAATCAAGTCATTATTTTAGTAGCATGAAAAAAACAATAGGATTATAAATTAATATCTCACTTACATATACAGTTTTCCTCGAGTGAATTCAGAGAAATCCAGATTGTGTCTGTCTCTGTCTGAGGTGAGCGGCACTGGGGTGAACGCGGAAAAAAACTCACGCGAACCAGCACTTTTTTTTCTTCACTCTTATCTAAACTCATATGATTGGTTATTGCATCATGAGTTCATCAGATTCGTGTCTGATTGTTTATAATGCTCAATTTTGCATGTCATGTATAGGCTGACTTACTGTAATATGGCGTAGGCTAACACTTTTAATTTATTTTCACATTTTATGTCAAAAGTGATAATCGTCAAATATTTATTTAGATTATTTTAACCCGCTTGTTGAATATGCAAATTTGTATCCATTTTGGAGGGAGCAGGGCAATTGCGTCATCAGCAATATTATTTCCACATCGCGCCGTTCCCCGGTTCTGTCCGAGGCGATGGTGCTGAATCGGTTGATCAGTTCTTATTATAGAATCAATTGCTCTCGTGCAGGGCTGCTTCACTGCGTTATGTGAGAAAGCGGTGTTCTTTATAAAAGTACTACAGAAATATCGCATCTATTAGGACTAATGGGATATTATAACAAATAAAAAATATAAAATAATCAAATTATAACTATAATAGCCTAGTCATATTTAAAAATGTAATCATGTATAACAATAACGTCATAATAATGGTCCATTTTAAACGTTTAAGTGTCTCTTTTTTCAATTTTTGTTCGGTGGAGCTGTGACTATTGTTCTTGTAAAAACTTTTCAGCATAGTTTGGAGCCCTGAGACTTTCACATTTATTTTGTTACCTTTTTTTTCTCTTCTAGGTGCTTGTGCCAAACAATTTCCGAAACACACAGAAAAGGAAATTGATACATGTATAGGGGAAACCCTCAAACATGCACCTCACCGTGCCAAGTTGGTCGCGACACCTGTAAGTTGTTTTATTCAGTGAGAGCTC
Source organism: Triplophysa tibetana (assembly GCA_008369825.1). Lineage (NCBI taxonomy): Eukaryota > Metazoa > Chordata > Actinopteri > Cypriniformes > Nemacheilidae > Triplophysa > Triplophysa tibetana. Next base: position 6,091,202 of record CM017917.1, on the reverse strand, counting down.
TCTCTCTCTCTCTCTCTCTATTCTCTAGAAAAAAATAACTGTTTTGATTTATTTACTTAGTACCGGTACTTATAAACAAAGTGGAGTTAAAAGTAATTAAAGAGTCATTGAAGTGATTGATAAATATAATGTTCATTTTTTTCAGGCAGCGGAAGAACAATTTCGGGCACCTCCTGAAGATGGAGACAGTGACTGATACACACACACAAACACGCACACACACACACACAGTATATATTTAATATAAATAATTGTTTTTTTTATTTGTTGTTCACCATTTACGCAACATAAAATTAATATAAATATGTGTTCTTGTTGTTATTACTGTTTCTTAATATTTGTGTGTGTATAATATATATATATATATATAATTTATGTAATATATAATTTATTTATAATCTGTTTTTGTTCACACAAAATAAATGACTGATTTTATCTTTGAATGTATTAAACGTGCATGCTTATTCCTGATTAAAGTTCTGAAAGAACAAGTGTTTTTTGCAGTAAAATTTTAGTTTGGTTCCCTACAGGTCCTTGAGACCAGTGGGGACGTTCTGAAAACGTTCACATAACGTCCTGAATGTTCTGTGAAGGTCCTCAAAATAACGTCCCCCGACCCTTTAAAGAACTCCACATCATGACCGTCTCCGAACGTTCCCGGAACGTTACTAGGCGATGTCCTTGACACCAGTGGGGACGTTCTGAGAACGTCCTGGGAACGTCACATTTGCAAATAAAACATGGTCCCCTGAACGTTCCGATAACGTCCTGAATGTTCTGTGAAGGTCCGCCAAATAACGTCCCCCGACCCTTTAAAGAACTCCACATCATGACCGTCTATGAACGTTCCTGGGACGTTACTAGGCGACGTCCTTGACACCAGTGGGGACGTTCTGAGAACGTCCTGGGAACGTAGCATTTCTAGCTGGGTCACAGTTCATTACGTTGATGCAACTAGGCACAATACAGAAATTATTTAAAATACAAAAACTTTCCTTATTTATGTTTTTTTCTAAATTATTAATAAAGAGAATGTTATTTCAGTACTTTATTTTTGTAGTTAATTTTTAAGTTGACTAGTTAAGCAAAAACGAAAAAATCGAAATAGAAATCGTGAATCGGTAGAATGTTCTGAAAAAATCTAGATTAGACTTATTTGCTAAATCGCCCAGCCCTAATGTAAATGTATATTTAGTAAAAAAAAGTTTAATTTAAATCAATATTTCGTGAAAAAGTAATACAGATGAATCTATGAAATATTACCAGTAAACACAGACAAATTTGTAAAAGTACTATATTATTAAAATGCATTTGTATTAGCAATGTTATTATTAGCAAAGCATTTTAACAGTAATCTGTTGTGTGTTATAGTTCAGTTCATCCAGAGAGTTCAGATCCAGAGTTCAGCTGTGTGTCTATGAAGAGTGACCGCTCTATGGATCCACCAGTTGTATTTAAGAATCATAATATATCGCCTGCTGTCAGGTATATCATTTTATAAATAATCAGATTATGATTGAACATTTTATAGTTGGATGCATTTGTAAAAATGCTACAGGACATTTTTCTTGTGAATTTTTGTCTTTGATTTTAAACAGTTTGTTCAAACAAATATGTTAAAATGACTTCTTTCAGTGCCACAGCTCCACAAAATCCTTGCGCAAATACTCCACACCTATGAAATATTACCAGTTCACACACAGACACATTTGTAAAAGTACTATATTATTAAAATGCATTTGTATTAGCAATGTATACATTGAAAGAGTATTTTAACAGTAATCTGTTGTGTGTTATAGTTCAGTTCATCCAGAGAGATCAGATCCAGAGTTCAGCTGTGTGTCTATGAAGAGTGACCGCTCTATGGATCCACCACTTGTATTTAAGAATCATAATATATCGCCGGCTGTCAGGTATATCATTTTATAAATAATCAGATTATGATTGAACATTTTATATTCGGATGCATTTGTAAAAATGCTACAGGACATTTTTATTGTGAATTTTTGTCTTTACATTTAAACAGATTGTTCAAACAAATATGTTAAAATGACGTCTTTCAGTGCCACAGTTCCACAAAATCCTTGCGCAAATACTCCAAACCTATGAAATATTACCAGTTCACACACAGACACATTTGTAAAAGCACTCTAAACAATACATATTTTAGCATTTCACAAATTAAAAGAGCATTTAACAGTAATCTGTTGTGTGTTATAGTTCAGTTCATCAGAAGAGATCAGATACAGAGTTCAGCTGTGTGTCTATGAAGAGTGACAGCTCTATGGATCCACCAGTTGTATTTAAGAATCATAATACATCGCCTGCTGTCAGGTATATCATTTTATAAATAATCAGATTATGATTGAACATTTTATAGTTGGATGCATTTGTAAAAATGCTACAGGACATTTTTCTTGTGAATTTTTGTCTTTGATTTTAAACAGTTTGTTCAAACTAATATGTTAAAATGACGTCTTTCAGTGCCACAGTTCCACAAAATCCTTGCGCAAATACTCCAAACCTATGAAATATTACCAGTTCACACACAGACACATTTGTAAAAGTACTATATTATTAAAATGCATTTGTATTAGCAATGTATACATTAAAAGAGTATTTTAACAGTAATCTGTTGTATGTTATAGTTTATTTCATCAGAAGAGATCAGATCCAGAGTTCAGCTGTGTGTCTATGAAGAGTGACCGCTCTATGGATCCACCACTTGTATTTAAGAATCATAATATATCGCCGGCTGTCAGGTATATCATTTTATAAATAATCAGATTATGATTGAACATTTTATATTCGGATGCATTTGTAAAAATGCTACAGGACATTTTTATTGTGAATTTTTGTCTTTACATTTAAACAGTTTGTTCAAACAAATATGTCAAAATGACTTCTTTCAGTGCCACAGTTCCACAAAATCCTTGCGCAAATACTCCAAACCTATGAAATATTACCAGTTCACACACAGACACATTTGTAAAAGCACTCTAAACAATACATATTTTAGCATTTCACAAATTAAAAGAGCATTTTAACAGTAATGTGTTGTGTGTTATAGTTCAGTTCATCCAAAGAGATCAGATGCAGACTTCAGCTGTGTGTCTATGAAGAGTGACCGCTCTATGAATCCACCAGTAGTATTTAAAAATGACGATACAGCACCTGATCTCAGGTATAACATTTTTTTATAAATATTTTATTCTAGGTTGTATTTGTTAAAATAACATTGTGAAAATAAAATCACCATTTTAAAGGTCCAGTGTGTAATTTTGGGATGATCTTTTGATAGAAATGTCGTATAATATAATATACATAACGGTGTCTTCAGAGGTGTATAAATAGCTTACACAATGAAGCGTTATGTTTTTATTACCTAAGATTCTATCTACATATAAAACGGGTCCCCTTGCATGTTATTCTCCATATTTTGTCAGCCGATGTGGTGTTTCGATGGGGAGGGGTGGACTGCGTGGTTGGTTGTAATTTGCAACATTGGCTCTAGATTTCAATCTCTGGAATTTACACAGTAATCCGTAATTGAAATAAATTTGTATTGCAATGTAGAAGTGGAAAGAGCATTTTAACAGTTATCTGTTCTGTGTTATAGTTCATTTCATCAAAAGAGAGCAGATCTTGAGTTCAGCTGTGTGTCATTGAAGAGTTACCGCTCCATGAATCCACCAGTGGTTTTTACCTAGATTAACTTTAATTCTGTTGCTTCATTACTTAAACTCAGATTTAACTCTCTGTTAGGGATTAAATTTAAACTTGCTACTGAGGAAGAATTACTGTAATGAAAACAAATATCTACTTCTAAATGTTTATATAAGTGATCAGAAACAGACACCATAAGCATCACTTGAGAGATTTATTTTAAATAAAAAGGGAGAAAAATGTTGTAAGTGTCTAAGTTGTTGCAGAAAGTCTATATACTGTAGGGATCATTTAAAAATAGACAAATTAGATTTCCTTTTCCTACACCCTTATTTATTCCCCTTTCAAATAAAAACACACAATAATTAAAAACATTACTGTAAATCAGGGGTTTTCAACTGGTTCTGTGCCAGGGACCACTATTCTGACTAAGTAATCGGCGGCCCAGTATTGTGTGTGTGTGTATGTACCAGGGTTGCCAGATCCAATACGTTTTTTATTATATGCCCATAACCCCTCAAAACCCGCCCAAAAGGAATGAAAACTAGCCCAATTTTTTTCCTTGTGTCGAATCAAAGTTAACAATTCCCTAAAGACGTTTCTATTGCCATATTTTTTTATCTGAATAGTTTCCTGGGTATTGTATATATCGTTTTGTTCAGTTGAACACAAAATACGTTTTGGGATATTTAGGAAAGCAAACAATTCTTGTTTGACTACCATTCATTTTTTTCTGCTATGGTAGTCAATGATGCCAAAGAATTTTCAGCAGCTAACATTCTACCAAATATCTTTGTGTTCAACCGGACAAATAATTGTATACAAGTTTGGAAAAACTAGAGTAATTCATAACAGAATTTTAATTTTTGGGTGGAGTGTCCCTTTAAAAATATCCCACATCTGCCACGCACGCAAATGGACGAGAAACATGTTTTCTCTTCGTAAGACATGCAGAAACTTGCTTAAGAAATAAGGATGGTTACATTTATTGCATAATGTATAATGTGAACAAGCACGTCAATGTTTTAGTTGTTCTACATTGGTAAAAACATTATTCGGATGCTCTGTGTCTAATACCACCGCTAATTTCTCCTCTTTGGTTGAGCTGAGCTCCCGCGTCCCTCGCTGAACTGTAGCCTGTCTGTCAGACTCGTTCTCCACACTTTTGAGAACGGGCTGGTCCTGGAGTTGCCAGGTATTCATTCGGAGTTTGAATACACTATAAGAAACGCGTCAATTATCATTTATCCTTAGAATATAAATAAACATTTTGGCGGCTGCAGTACATTATGAAAGTAGCCCAAAAACTCGCAACCTGTGGCTCCATAATTTTTCCCGCAACTGCATTCTCAAAATAGCCCAATTGTGCGGGAAAACCGCGACCCTGGCAACACTGGTATGTACGTATATGTACGTATATGACGTTGGGGAAGCAAAACACAACGTTAGCAAAGCATAAGATAGACCTGATAGGTGCAAAGCAAGCCTATCCTGTGTCAGTTTGAATCGCAACTCAAACTCAAATTGTTTTAAATATTTTCATTAAATTTAGTATTGACACCAATGCGCAAATATTCTGGAAATGTTTGAAAAAAAACTTATGGAAAAAAAGTGATTTTAATAGTGAAATTAGGTAGGCTGGAATGCATGTCACGGACCACATGCAATGCCGGACCACCGGTTGAAAACCCCTGCTGTAAATAACTGACACATTTAATAAACCTAATAATGTTTGTGTCAGTGATCCAAATTCTCTGTACATTTCCTTTTTAATTTTGTGTTTTAATTTTACAGCCGTGAGTCTGAACTCCTCAAGACATTCAAATCAAATCTGAGGAAGAAGTTTGAGTGTTTATATGAGGGAATATCACAAGAGAGAAACCCAACACTGCTGAATGAGATCTACACAGAGCTTTACATCACAGAGAGTGAAAGTGGAGAGATCAGTAATGAACATGAGGTGAGACAGATTGAGACACAATCCAGGAGAACATCAACAGAGGACACACCGATCAAATGCAATGACATCTTTAAAGCTTTACCTGCACAAGACAAACCCATCAGACGTGTGCTGACAAAGGGAGTCGCTGGCATTGGAAAAACAGTCTCTGTGCAGAAGTTCATTCTGGACTGGGCTGAAGGGAAAGAGAATCAGGACGTCCACCTCATATTTCCACTTCCTTTCAGAGAGATCAATCTGATGAAGTACCAAACACTCAGTCTTTTAGATCTTCTTCATCTTTTCTTCCCAGAGACAAAAGAACTTGAAATCTCCAGCGGTGAATATAAAGTGTTGTTCATCTTTGATGGTTTGGATGAGTGTCGTGTGTCTCTGGATTTTCACAGCAGTGTGAGGTTGTGTGATATCAGTGAATCAGCCTCAGTGGACGTGATCCTCACAAACCTCATGAAGGGGAATCTGCTTCCCTCTGCTCTCATCTGGATCACCTCCAGACCAGCAGCAGCTGATCTCATCCCCTCTGAGTGTGTTGATCGTGTCACAGAGGTACGAGGCTTCACTGACAAACAGAAGGAGGAATACTTCAGCAAGAGAATCAGTGATGAGAGTCTGAACAACAGAATCAACTCACACCTGAAGTCATCCAGGAGCCTCTACATCATGTGTCACATCCCAGTGTTCTGCTGGATTTCAGCCACTGTTCTAGAGAGAATGTTGAGTGAAGCAGAGAGAGAACGAGAGATCCCCAAGACTCTCACTCAAATGTACACACACTTCCTGATTATTCAGACAAACATCAAACATCAGAAGGACTATGAGAAGAAAGTGAAGAATGATGAAGATATGATCTTCAAACTGGGCAAACTGGCCTTTGAGCAGCTTGTGAAAGGGAACCTGATCTTCTATGATGAGGACCTGAGAGAGTGTGGCATCGATGTAGCAGAAGCATCAGTGTACTCAGGATTGTGCACTCAGATCTTCAGAGAGGAGTTTAGCTTGTATCAGGGGAAAGTTTACAGTTTCGTTCATCTCACCATACAAGAACATCTCGCAGCTCTTTATGCTCACATCTCCTTTGTAAACAAGAACAGAAATGTGTTTGATCAAATTAGTGATCCATCTTCTTCACCCAATGGTGAACAGTCTTCCTTGTCTTCTTTACATCAGAAAGCTGTGGATGTGTCTCTAGACAGTAAAAATGGATATCTGGACCTTTTCCTGCGGTTTCTTCTGGGTCTCTCACTGGAGTCCAATCAGAATCTCATACGTCATCTACAGACAGAAGACCTCTGCTACAAAAAAGAAGTAACAGTTGGGTTCATTCAAATGAGGATCTGGTCTAACCCTTCTCCAGAGAAGTCCATAAATCTCTTTCACTGTTTGAATGAACTGGGAGATCCATACCTTATAGAGGAAGTTCAACAATATCTTAAATCTGGTAAAATAAGAGAAATGAACCTCACGCCTTCACAGTGGTCAGCATTAGTTTTTGTGTTGCTGACTTCAGAGCAGAACATGAATGTGTTTAAACTGAAGGAAATTGTTCAACCACAACTGACAGCTCAGAGGAACTTATCTGCTTTATCCAGTTCAGATCAGTAAGTAACAATGAGAGACAATCACTACACTGTTACGTAATTTCAATGTAAAAGCACTGAAATATTGTATCACATGCCATGTTGGTATTACATTTTAAAATGTAGTACTGTGTCAATACTTTGAATGTTTTATTATTGTAAATGATCCAGCATCAAAAGTGATTAGAGGTCTTCACGGGTCAATTTAGATTCGAAAACCCGAGACCCGCGCGAGTTAGGGGCTAAAACTTTGACAAGTGCCTCGGACACGGGTCAGGTCTGATATTGGTGGCCTCGGGTCTCTGATAATTTAATATACACTAGATGTGTTTTGCTGGATTAACTTAAACGACATTGCTGCGATAAGTAACATTTGCCAGGCTGAACAGGCTAAACGCACGCCAATGTTGTTTTCATTCGGGTCCAGTTGGGTTATCTTAAATAATATTATTTTTCTTGGTCATTTAAATTGATCTATTTCTGTTTTATCCATGTGTATGTGCAGGCATAAAGCTAACGAATTTCTGTTGAAGCTTCTGCCTGTGGTTAAAGAATCCAGATCTGTAGAGTAAGTATTACAATCACTATTCAAAAAGGAAAAAGCTTGCAGATCTTACAAATGTGACACAGAGCTTAGTGGTTTAAGTAAGCGATACAGAACAGAGATGCTATGCTTTATCATGAGTAAATCACTTCAGAAGGGCGTTTCTTTTATTGGTTAGTTGAAGATGGTGGTGTATAACTTTTGGAACACCATTGTGGGCAGGCTTACTTCCAGTCAGTGTGTTCCTGGTTAAAAAAGAAAAAGAGCTTTTTTAAATAAAAAGAAAGTGGCATATCAGTGTAGTGGAGTCGGCGGATCGAGACCTTGATTCGACGCTGGTGAGTGAGTTTTAATGAGCGCCAGCTGTGCGCGCACCAGTCTGGTGTTATGGAGATCACGAGTGACCGGACCGTCGACGAGAGAGGACCGGGCCCGAACATGTTTTACATTTGTATATATGTTCTTTTGTTCGGCAGTCTACCGTGACATGGCTGCCGACATTTTACTTTAGTGTTTTTGTTATAGTTTGTTTTATTCGCTGGCAGTCGGCCGTGTGGGGCTGCCGGCTGTCTTTGTAGCTTATTATTTTGATAAAACTTTATTTAAATGTCTGCCGGTTCCCTCCTCCTTCCTTCCTTTTATTGAACCATTCTACAATCAGAAATATGACAGATAATCCTCTTAACGTTGCTGTTTACCTCATTAAACTTGTCATGATTCTGTCATATCTTGTGCTGTTTTTCTTGATCTAGTGGCAGGATCATGCTGTTAAATGTAATTATCAGAAACTTGAAAAATGTGCAAGCAGAGGGCCCTTGCTCTGACCTTGCTCCATTAACCCGCGTCAGCCAACACAAATTTATCTTTCATCTCTGCAGTTTGCAGTTTGCGGATGTTTCAAGCAACTGCAAAGTTCTGTCACCTCATCGAAGGCCACCACTCCTTTCATTCGATTGGACAATGGAAAAAAAGGCGCATGATAAATGCGTGGCGCAGCAGGCTCCCGGTGCTTTCGCAGGCATACGCCCCGCCGGATGCCAGTCCTACAAGTTGCCACGCAGGACGTGGGCTGACACCGGGTTTACGTGATGGTTCTAAAACCTTGCGAAGGCGTTGGGCGTAGCCCAACCCGCAGCTCTACAAATATCTGCCAGAGAGGCGCCTCTGGACAGTGCCCAGGAGGTGGCTATGCTCCGTGTGGAGTGAGCTCACACTGCCAATGGGCATGCTTGTGATCGGTATGCCGCCGTGGCGGCATCCACGATCCAGTGCGCCAGTCTCTGTTTGGAGACAGCTTACCCCAACTGCTTTGGGCAGGTATCCGGGCCTGGGTCTCAGGGTAACGTGAGAGTTGCCAGGGCCGAATTCAAGGCAATCCGGGGACACGGAAAATCCTTGAAGGTCCCCTTCCCTCTTGAAGGGAGCGAGCGCCATCAGGAGGGCCGTCTTACTCGAAAAGTGAGGAAGATCGGAACCTCCGAGGCGCTCGAAGGGGGGCCCAGAGAGCCCCGCCAGGACCACATTAAGGTCCCAAGGATTACGCCTTCTCACGCCCCTTTAGGGAACCTGGTGACAAGGTCGTGCTGCCCTAGAGAGTTTCCATCAACTGAGTCGTGACGAGTGGCGATAGCGACTGCCCCTCCACACTGAAGGTGTATGTAGATGTAAGTCTCCAGTCTCTCTTGTAGGAAGGACAACACGATCCCGATTGAGCACCTCCGTGGGTCTTCTCATTGAGAGAGACACCAGGACGAGAAGAGGCGCCATTTATAAGCATATAACCGCCTAGTAGATGGGAACCTAGCCTGGCTGATGGTCTCCGCCACAGAGGGGGGGTAGCCAACTCAGGATCTCCTCGTCCCGTCTAGAGACCAGACATGGAGGTTCCAGAGGTCTGGTCTGGGAATGCCAGAACGTGACCTTCCCCTGACAGAGCAGGTCCTCCATCAGGGGAATGGACCAGGGTGTAGTTGTTGCCAAGAGCATCAGTTCTGAGAACCAAGTGTGGTTGGGCCAAAGCGGCGCAACCAATAACGCTTGGTGCTCCTCTTCCCTGGTCATGTTAGTTGCAATGAGCAGAAGCCACCCTAACGATAGATGTACGCCACGGGATTAGTGCTGTCTAGACGGACAGCACATGCTTGTCCTGCACAAAAGGCCGTAGCCTCCTCAGTGCAAGTAGCACAGCCCCACAACTCTAGGCAATTGATATGCCAGCGCAGGCGGGGGCCCGTCCAGCACCCTTCTACTGCATGCCAGTTGCACACTACACCCCCACCCCTGCAGGAAGGCGTCCGTCATCACTACGACAGGGTTGATGTCCATGAACTAAACCCCTCTTCTCATCACACCTCTCTCCTCCACTTCATCTCTTCAGGCGTTAATCATTGGAAAAGTGCTTACACATTCCATTTTGTGTTTATAATGTTTTGTCGTGTTATGAAGATTTGAACATCATGTTCGGTATTGTTTTAAAGGTCTTGGTGCAATGGGTAAAAGGGCATAGTTCCTTCAAGCCTCACAAAGAGTGTATTCTTTTTTTTTAACTTGAGAAAAATTACCTGCAATCCTCTAATAGGATTGGCTTTATCGGGGAATCCTGTTCACAGATAAATGCATCCCATTTGATGATCTCGTCAGCCATGAGTTGAACTAAATTTCACAATGACCATTGAATTCATGATTCTTTGTTACATTTGGGTATAAATGGTGCATTGGCAAAAGCCACTTCTGTAACCAGAACTTCCCACATTGCAGCTGTGTGTCTCAAATGGGAGCATCTGTAACCAGAACTTCCCACACTGCAACTGTGTCTCGATTTTACCAGGTATGATAAACTTTGTTTTTATTTTATTCTTGTACTCTGTTGATAATCTTTACTTATTAAATTAGGAATTTCTTTTTATGTGCATTCTATGATTTTAATTAATGTTGTACCTGCCTGGTATAATAAATTGTTGTTGTTGATATTATCTGAATTCTTCAAAGTCTGTCAGTAGATTGAAATGGGCCTGTTTTGTTACCGCAAAATCGATGTGTCAGTATAGGATGGACTAGTTTATACTAGACTTAAAATTATAAACGGGGCATTACTAAAGCTCACATGTTACAGATTTCCAACTATCATCTGGCTTAGTACGTTGCATGATCGTGACAAAAATAACTATCGTTATGTTTCTGAGCAAGCATATAGCGGCCAAACTTAATGTTATTAGTTTACCCGGCAACCTTTGACTAGATCAGAACTGACCGTTTTGTGTCCATGAGATCCATGAACCCGGCCAACGTGAGACTCTGTGCGACTTCAGGTCCCAATCGAAAGAATAACTCTAAATTATAAATATTAAAGTATGGAGATTTATAGATAAGTTAACTTTGTTCAACAGATACATTAGAAATGTCATACAAGTCATTTTATGTTATATCAAAATTGGAAACAGATCAGTCTTAACCAAAGAGTCATATAAATTGAACTAAATTGTAACCGTTCCTAAATAACTTCATGTAGAAATCGCTGAGGAGAAGCAGAACATGAGATCCCTTCAACCACACCATTGGATTCCGTCGTTGGGCCAGTGCGTGGTCTTTTACATTGCTTTAAAGAAATTAAGATTCTACACTTACGCGTTTAGCAGACGCTTTTATCCAAAGCGACTTGCAGTGCATTCAAGATATATGGTTTTCTCAGTTTGTGTTCCCAGGGAATTGAACCCACAAACTTTTTACATTGCCAACACAATGCTCTACCACTGAACCACAGGAACACTGAGATCAATGAACAAATGTTTTAAATGTTGCTCATTATTTTGTTGCTTTCAATAAAATCATCTGCTACAAAATAAATGTAAATGTAGTTTTCCTATTACAGAAACAGTCAGTGGTTACTTGGTTAAGAATGCGAAAGAAAACATTCATTTCAGAATTCAAACCCTCAACATTTAAGCTACCAGCCCAGATCTTTTGCCACTGAATTAAGACACCCCAAAAGTCAAGACATTCACAATGTCTGAACTGTTACGTTCATTGAGTAAAATGTGTTTAATTTTTCTTTGCAGCATTAGTTTTTGTAATATCACAGATGAAGGTTGTGCTGCTCTGTCTTCAGCTCTGAGATCAAACCCCTCACAACTGAGAGAACTGGATCTGTCTGATAATAATGTAAGAGATTCAGGAGTGAAGCTGATCTGTGATGTACTGGAGAATCCTCACTGTAAACTGGAGACACTGAAGTAAGATCATCTCTCTGACAGTCACACATGATTTAGTCGTGCATTCACATGTTTTCGTTCACAACAGTGTAACACATGTGACTAGCTGTGTACAGTGTGTGTTTAGATCATGTTCAGAGCATTCATATGAAATACATTGTGAAGATGTTGTCTTGGCATGTAAATGTCCTCAGAAAAGATGATGAATGTCATATTATTGTAACATGTTTATTTAATAATGAGATTCCTACTAAGTGTGTGTTTTTGTTCTCTACAGGTTGTGTAAGTGTAATATCACAGATGAAGGTTGTGTTTCTGTGACATCAGCTCTGAGATCAAACCCCTCACACCTGAGACATCTGGATCTGTCTGATAATAATGTAGGAGATTCAGGAGTGGAGCTGATCTGTGATGTACTGGAGAATCCTCTCTGTAAACTGGAGACACTGAGGTAAGATCATCTCTCTGATAGACACACATGTACTGAGGCTCAGGTGCTGTTAACACTAGGCCGTTGTTGCACAAAAACAGTGTTTTAAAATGAAAACGGTCCTCGTTTATACTGCTGTTCCAAATGCGTTTCGGGAAAAAAACTACGTTTACACTAGACTACCGAAAACACAGGTCACATGACCATTCAGGCACACTGGGCATGCACACTGCGCAATGATCAAATTTCCAAATGAACTAAACAAAAATAGCGTATAACTATAAGGCGGATATCCGTTTCTTAAATGTAAGTACCCATAAAGGAATTTCACGCGACTAAATTTAACTTTTTATTAACGGCAGCGTACAAGTTGTTGTTAATACATCATAGGTCAGGGAGTATACGGGTCACATGACCACAAAACATGGGGAATGCCGTATGTCGGAAATGTATTTGTACTACCCCCACACGTACTACAAAGAACATTAGTTACTGCTTTAATGGTCAATAGGAAGGTTCTTATTCAAATTCAGTACATACTGTCATAGAATGCGATTTCAGACACAACTTCGGTTTCTAGTTACAGACCGGACGGCCAGTACAAAATGAACATGATGGCGTGGAAAAGCAAAGAAGTCTTCGTGTGGATAGATGAGGAAATCCATGTTATTAGGCTTTTTTTATTTCATCTGGCGCCAAGCAGACCGATGGACGGATGACATCACAGTACTGAGAGAGCGATTTAAAAGCATAAGCTCTTGATTCTCTCTGCTGTAATGTCACCGGCTCCATCAGTGTACGCAGCAATGCATGAAGTCAAAAAGTTTGTTGTTTACACGGGTGCATCCCAAATGCCGCACTTCATGTGGACTTGCGGTGTCCCATTCATCCTTTTAGCGCTCAGAACTCTGCTCTCGAGCGCCGCCTTTGTGCTCTCAGTGTGGTCTTCTGTCGACTTCACGCGGGGCATCACAGACGATCATGGTATGACATCAAAGTACCGTGAGAGCGATTAGAAAGCACTGCTTCCTCTTTCCAGTGTGACAACCTCAAGCCTTTCCCAAAATGCGCTCCCATGTACCCTTGTGGACTCGTGCATAGTGCCCTATGGGTCTGCACTTCCTGACGTCACCAAGTGTGCCATCTGGGACAGGGCCACGGTCATTGCGAGGCTGGTCATTGTCGCCTTCAGGTAGTGTTAGGGCTCATATGAAGGGTTTAACAAATCAGAGAAGCAAACACAAGATACAGACGACAAATCAGTGAGCGAATGTGTGCAACCACGCCTGCGTATTCTGTATGCTCTGACTTCAGCTCTGAGATCAAACCCCTCACACCTGAGAGATCTGGATCTGTCTTATAATAATGTAAGAGATTCAGTAGTGAAGCAGATCTCTACTGTACTGGAGAATCCTCACTGTAAACTGGAGACACTGAAGTAAGATCATCTCTCTGACAGTCACACATGATTTAGTCGTGCATTCACATGTTTTCGTTCACAACAGTGTAACACATGTGACTAGCTGTGTACAGTGTGTGTTTAGATCATGTTCAGAGCATTCATATGAAATACATTATGAAGATGTTGTCTTGGCATGTAAATGACCTCAGAAAAGATGATGAATGTCATATTATTGTAACATGTTTATTTAATAATGAGATTCCTACTAAGTGTGTGTTTTTGTTCTCTACAGGTTGTGTAAGTGTAATATCACAGATGAAGGTTGTGTTGCTCTGACATCAGCTCTGAGATCAAACCCCTCACACCTGAGACATCTGGATCTGTCTGATAATAATGTAAGAGATTCAGGACTGAAGCTGATCTGTGATGTACTGGAGAATCCTCTCTGTAAACTAAAGACACTGAAGTAAGATCATCTCTCTGATAGTCACACATGTACTGAGTCTTAGAAAATCATCATCTACAGCCGTGGAAAATAACAGACCATTTCACAACAATGTTTAAGTAAAATGATAATTTTTTATTTCATATTGACTCATTCTTCAAAACAAGTTTATATTTATGTTTAAACAACACAATACAAATGTTTTTCTACTAATTTGATGATACGAATAACATTTCTGTCACTTCAGATAAAAAGATGATTGTCATTTACGTACAGTAATATATTTATTTAAAAATGACTTTCCTGCTGAAGTGAGAGACTGAAGTGTGTGTTATTGTTCTCTACAGATTGAACTGGTGTAAGATCACAATCACAGATGAAGGTTGTGTTGCTTTGACATCAGATCAGACTCTAGGAGATTCAGTAGTGAAGCGGATCTTTGATGTACTGGGGAATCCTCACTGTAAACTGGAGACACTGGAGTAAGATCATCTCTCTGATAGTCACACATGATTTAGTCGTGCATTCACATGTTTTCGTTCACAACAGTTAAACACATGTGACTAGCTGTGTACAGTGTGTGTTTAGATCATGTTCAGAGCATTCATATGAAATACATTATGAAGATGTTGTCTTGGCATGTAAATGACCTCAGAAAAGATGATGAATGTCATATTATTGTAACATGTTTATTTAATAATGAGATTCCTACTAAGTGTGTGTTTTTGTTCTCTACAGGTTGTGTAAGTGTAATATCACAGATGAAGGTTGTGTTGCTCTGACATCAGCTCTGAGATCAAACCCCTCACACCTGAGACATCTGGATCTGTCTGATAATAATGTAGGAGATTCAGGACTGAAGCTGATCTGTGATGTACTGGAGAATCCTCTCTGTAAACTAAAGACACTGAAGTAAGATCATCTCTCTGATAGACACACATGTACTGAGTCTTAGAAAATCATCATCTACAGCCGTGGAAAATAACAGACCATTTCACAACAATGTTTAAGTAAAATGATAATTTTTTATTTCATATTGACTCATTCTTCAAAACAAGTTTATATTTATGTTTAAACAACACAATACAAATGTTTTTCTACTAATTTGATGATACGAATAACATTTCTGTCACTTCAGATAAAAAGATGATTGTCATTTACGTACAGTAATATATTTATTTAAAAATGACTTTCCTGCTGAAGTGAGAGACTGAAGTGTGTGTTATTGTTCTCTACAGATTGAACTGGTGTAAGATCACAATCACAGATGAAGGTTGTGTTGCTTTGACATCAGATCAGACTCTAGGAGATTCAGTAGTGAAGCGGATCTTTGATGTACTGGGGAATCCTCTCTGTAAACTGGAGACACTGGAGTAAGATCATCTCTCTGATAGTCACACACATTCATCACACAACATTCATTCATGTTTAGCAGTGTTTCCTCTTAAAATATAAATAAATCAAACTGTCCATTAAATTCAGTTCTTTGGCTAGACATCAAGTGATCAGTCAATGCTTGAAGTTCATGTGTTGGAAGCAGAAAAATCAGTTGGTGAAAATATCTGAGTGACTTTGACAAGGGCCAGATAGAGATGATAGAGACTGGATCAGCTCATGTTTAAAACACTCTGACCTGTCAGTGTTCCTCATTCCTGGTGGATGGACATTAGGGTCAAAGTTGCCCAAGACTTACTGATGAACATGTGGAGTGAAGCCGAGCTTGTCTGATCAGATCAGATGTGAATGTCTGGAGTATAAAGTGATGAAAATCTTAATCACAGTTCTTTAATATCAGGTGGATGATGGGTTGGTCAGAGGCAATATTTATGTTCTGGATCATGTTATCGTTTGAGATTATATGTGAATTCATATTATCGAGTGTGTCAACATTCAGCAGAAAGCCGTTCGACTCTAAAACATAAATGATGAGAGTTTGATGAGAGAATCTTTATAAATCTGTTGTTTTCATTAATAATATCAACAATCAAATCACAGTAACAAAGCGAGTACAGTTTAAGACTTTTGCAATCTCTGAAAAAATGCTAAATATCGCCGCCTTAGTTATCTGCAAAATTTCTGAAATATATCTAGAGATCTTTTTTGACAATATCACACACCCCTAATGTTTATTTAATAATGTTATTATTGCTGAAGTGTGAGACTGAAGTGTGTGTTTTTGTTCTCTACAGGTTGAGTCGGTGTAAGATCACAGATGAAGGTTGTGTTGCTCTGACTTCAGCTCTGAGATCAAACCCCTCACACCTGAGACATCTGGATCTGTCTGATAATAATGTAGGAGTTTCAGGAGTGAAGCTGATCTGTGATGTACTGGAGAATCCTCTCTGTAAACTGGAGACACTGAGGTAAGATCATCTCTCTGATAGTCACACATATACTGAGGCTCAGGTGCTGTTAACACTAGCCCGTTGTTGCACAAAAACAGTGTTTTAAAATGAAAACGGTCCTCGTTTATACTGCTGTTCCAAATGCGTTTCGGGAAAAAAACTACGTTTACACTAGACTACCGAAAACACAGGTCACATGACCATTCAGGCACACTGGGCATGCACACTGAGCAATGATCAAATTTCCAAATGAACTAAACAAAAATAGCGTATAACTATAAGGCGGATATCCGTTTCTTAAATGTAAGTACCCATAAAGGAATTTCACGCGACTAAATTTAACTTTTTATTAACGGCAGCGTACAAGTTGTTGTTAATACATCATAGGTCAGGGAGTATACGGGTCACATGACCACAAAACATGGGGAATGCCGTATGTCGGAAATGTATTTGTACTATCCCCACACATACTACAAAGAACATTAGTTACTGCTTTAATGGTCAATAGGAAGGTTCTTATTCAAATTCAGTACATACTGTCATAGAATGCGATTTCAGACACAACTTCGGTTTCTAGTTACAGACCAGACGGCCAGTACAAAATGAACATGATGGCGTGGAAAAGCAAAGAAGTCTTCGTGTGGATAGATGAGGAAATCCATGTTATAAGGCTTTTTTTATTTCATCTGGCGCCAAGCAGACCGATGGACGGATGACATCACAGTACTGAGAGAGCGATTTAAAAGCATAAGCTCTTGATTCTCTCTGCTGTAATGTCACCGGCTCCATCAGTGTACGCAGCAATGCATGAAGTCAAAAAGTTTGTTGTTTACACGGGTGCATCCCAAATGCCGCACTTCATCGTGGACTTGCGGTGTCCCATTCATCCTTTTAGCGCTCAGAACTCTGCTCTCGAGCGCCGCCTTTGTGCTCTCAGTGTGGTCTTCTGTTGACGTCACGCGGGGCATCACAGACGATCATGGTATGACATCAAAGTACCGTGAGAGCGATTAGAAAGCACTGCTTCCTCTTTCCAGTGTGACAACCTCAAGCCTTTCCCAAAATGCGCTCCCATGTACCCTTGTGGACTCGTGCCTAGTGCCCTATGGGTCTGCACTTCCTGACGTCACCAAGTGTGCCATCTGGGACAGGGCCACGGTCATTGCGAGGCTGGTCATTGTCGCCTTCAGGTAGTGTTAGGGCTCATATGAAGGGTTTAACAAATCAGAGAAGCAAACACAATGATACAGACGACAAATCAGTGAGCGAATGTGTGCAACCACGCCTGCGTATTCTGAAGTCTATGTTTACACAACCCCTGAGTTTTTCAACTAAAACTGGATCTGCCTTTTCCATTTTTGGGGTTAGAAAAACTCTGGAGAAATGTAGATGCTAGACGTAACCGTGGCAAAAGTTCTGCAAATCATCTCCTATAGCTAGTGTTGCTCTCGTCAACGAATCTTTATCACGTGACGAAAACGAGACGAGACGCAACGTAAATGCTGGTCATGTGATGATGACTATAATTACATGTATAATGCAATATTATACTATTACAGGGCAATGAGGGCAGTCACTCTTTTCTTGTTGGTTCTTTGCAATGCTGGCAAATGTAACCTTCCGGTTGACGTGTGAAATCACTTCCATTTGTTTTATTAATAAAGGATATTGGAAGTAAAATCAGTCTGGGTTATGACAAATACTTTGATTTTAATAGTCACAAAGAAAAATACAAATTGTATAGGAAAAAGATGCATTGATAATCGTTTTATCATCGCATCGCAGCCACTTACACTTACTCACAATGTCACTTACTTTCAAGTACCAATAAAAAACAGCGTTCATGAATACTGTAGTCCAGTACTGCGTGTGCACATTCAGAGCGTGATGTGTTGACTACTAAAGAAAGAGTGAGATTAAAGGAGTAGTTCATCTTCAAAATTAAAATTCTCTCATCATTTACTCACTTCTTGTCATTTCAAACCTGTGTTACTTTCTTTCTTCCGCGTTACAAAAAGGAAGATATTTTGAAGAATGTTGTTAACAGCCCCCCATTCACTTGCATTGGTAACTATAGAAGTGAATGGGGGGCTGTGCTGTTGTTTAATCAACATTTTTCAAAATATTTTCATTTGTGTTCTGCAGAAGACAGAAAGTCATACAGGGTTGAAATGACAAGAGGTGTGTAAATGATGACATACTCTACTCGTGAACTACTCCTTTAATATTTTAGCCGATCGCTCTGTCTCTGTCAGCTCAGTGTCTGCTCGGGTGCAGCGGTGCTCGTGCGTGTGAACACACAGCGTTCAGCGAGTGATGTTACTGGAGGAGTTATTTAGTGTTTTCCTGATGAATACTGTCACTTCAAAAGAATAAATCCATATAGACTTGATTTCAAAGCCGCAATCCACAGATCTGATGAGGAACATTCAGGCTCAAAGCTGAAAGCCGTTCGACTCTAAAACATATCCATCCCACACAAGTTTGCTTTTGGTACTTTTGTATTATGATGTCATGCTGTTTTGTGTTTCTACTTCAATGTTTCCATTTAAAGACCTTTTTCCTTAAAGGGATAGTTCACTCAAAAATATCATCATTTCTGTTTATTCAAATTTTATTTATTCTAACATCATTTATTTACGCTTGTTGTTGAAAACCTGTATATGACTAACAAGATTTTTTGAGAAATGTCTCCGTGGTTTTTCCCATAAAAATGAAAGTTAATAGGGTTCAATGTTGTTTGGTTACCAGCGTTCTTAGAAAGTAAATGATGAGAGTCTGATGAGAGAATCTTTTAGAAATCTGTTGTTTTCATTAATGATATCAACAATCAAATCACAGTAACAGAGCGAGTACAGTATAAGACTATTGATATCTCTGAAAAAATGCAAAATATCGCCGCCTTAGTTATCTGCAAAATTTCAGAAATATATCGAGATCTTTTTTGACAATATCACACACCCCTAATGTTTATTTAATAATGTCATTATTGCTGAAGTGTGAGACTGAAGTGTGTGTTATTTGTTCTCTACAGGTTGTGTAAGTGTAATATCACAGATGAAGGTTGTGTTACTCTGACTTCAGCTCTGAGATCAAACCCCTCACACCTGAGACATCTGGATCTGTCTGATAATAATGTAGGAGATTCAGGAATGAAGCTGATCTGTGATGTACTGGAGAATCCTCTCTGTAAACTGGAGACACTGAGGTAAGATCATCTCTCTGATAGTCACACATGTACTGAGGCTCAGGTGCTGTTAACACTAGGCCGTTGTTGCACCAAAACAGTGTTTTAAAATGAAAACGGTCCTCGTTTATACTGCCGTTCCAAATGCGTTTAGCGGAAAAAAACTATGTTTACACTAGACTACCGAAAACACAGGTCACATGACCATTCAGGCACACTTAGCATGCACACATAAATGTAAACAGTTATACAGTGAGGAAAATAAGTATTTGAACACCCTGCTATTTTGCATGTTCTCCCACTTAGAAATCATGGAGGGGTCTGAAATTGTCATCATAGGTGCATGTCCACTGTTAGAGACATAATTTAAGAAAAATCCAGAAATCACAATGTATGATTTTTTAAACTATTTATTTGTATGATACAGCTGCAAATAAGTATTTGAACACCTGATACAATCAATGTTAATATTTGGTACAGTAGCCTTTGTTTGCAATTACAGAGGTCAAACGTTTCCTGTAGTTTTTCACCAGCTTTGCACACACTGCAGGAGGGATTTTGGCCCACTCCTCCACACAGATCTTCTCTAGATCAGTCAGGTTTCTAGCCTGTCGCTGAGAAATACGTAGTTTGAGCTTCCTCCAAAGATTCTCTATTGGGTTTAGGTCTGGAGACTGGCTAGGCCACGCCAGAACCTTGATATGCTTCTTACAGAGCCACTCCTTGGTGATCCTGGCTGTGTGCTTCGGGTCATTGTCATGTTGGAAGACCCAGCCTCGACCCATCTGCAATGCTCTAACTGAGGGAAGGAGGTTGTTCCCCAAAATCTCGCAATACATGGCCCCGGTCATCCTCTCCTTAATATCGCTCCTTAATATCGCTTGTTGCTCCCTAACTCTATGTAAGTTGCTTTGGATAAAAGCGTCTGCTAAATGACTAAATGTAAATGTAATACAGTGCAGTCGCCCTGTCCCATGTGCAGAAAAACACCCCCAAAGCATGATGCTACCACCCCCATGCTTCACAGTAGGGACGGTGTTCTTGGGATGGTACTCATCATTCTTCTTCCTCCAAACACGTTTAGTGGAATTATGACCAAAAAGTTCTATTTTGGTCTCATCTGACCACATGACTTTCTCCCATGACTCCTCTGGATCATCCAAATGGTCATTGGCAAACTTAAGACGGGCCTGGACATGTGCTGGTTTAAGCAGGGGAACCTTCCGTGCCATGCATGATTTCAAACCATGACGTCTTAGTGTATTACCAACAGTAACCTTGGAAACGGTGGTTCCAGCTCTTTTCAGGTCATTGACCAGCTCCTCCCGTGTAGTTCTGGGCTGATTTCTCACCTTTCTTAGGATCATTGAGACCCCACGAGGTGAGATCTTGCATGGAGCCCCAGTCCGAGGGAGATTGACAGTCATGTTTAGCTTCTTCCATTTTCTAATGATTGCTCCAACAGTGGACCTTTTTTCACCAAGCTGCTTGGCAATTTCCCCGTAGCCCTTTCCAGCCTTGTGGAGGTGTACAATTTTGTCTCTAGTGTCTTTGGATAGCTCTTTGGTCTTGGCCATGTTAGTAGTTGGATTCTTACTGATTGTATGGGGTGGACAGGTGCAGCTAACGACCTCAAACAGATGCATCTAATTTAGGATAATAAATGGAGTGGAGGTGGACATTTTAAAGGCAGACTAACAGGTCTTTGAGGGTCAGAATTCCAGCTGATAGACAAGTGTTCAAATACTTATTTGCAGCTGTATCATACAAATAAATAGTTAAAAAATCATACATTGTGATTTCTGGATTTTTTTTTAGATTATGTCTCTCACAGTGGACATGCACCTATGATGACAATTTCAGACCCCTCCATGATTTCTAAGTGGGAGAACATGCAAAATAGCAGGGTGTTCAAATACTTATTTTCCTCACTGTATGGGCGTGGATACAACTTGGTTGTCGATGACAGTTGCCATGTGTTCGAAATCGCCTACTTCCTTACTATATAGTAGGTGAACTGAGTATGAGTCACGAGAAGTATGTCCGAAACCTCAGCATGGAAAAAACAGTAGGCGAGAAATAACTGGATGGTCTTCTGCTTGGGCTGAGGTTTGTGAGTGGATCGGATGGACACTATCCCATGATGCCACGGGAGCTGAGCAACGATCAAATTTCATCCGGCACCAAGCAGACCGATGGACGGATGACATCACAGTACTGAGAGAGCGATTTAAAAGCATAAGCTCTTGATTCTCTCTGCTGTAATGTCACCGGCTCCATCAGTGTACGCAGCAATGCATGAAGTCAAAAACTCTGTTGTTTACACGGCTGCTTCCTAAATGCCGCACTTCACGTGGACTTGCGGTGTCCCATTCATCTTTTTAGCGCTCCGAAGTCTGCTAGCGAGCGCCGCCTTTGTGGTCTTCTGTTGACGTCACGCGGGGCATCACATACGATCATGGTATGACATCAAAGTACCGTGAGAGCGATTAGAAAGCACTGCTTCCTCTTTCCAGTGTGACAACCTCAAGCCTTTCCCAAAATGGGCTCCCATGTACCCTTGTGGACTAGTGCCCTATGGGTCTGCACTTCCTAACGTCACCAAGTGTGCCATCTGGGACAGGGCCACGGTCATTGCGAGGGTGGTCATTGTCGCCTTCAGGTAGTGTTAGGGCTCATATGACAGATTTAACAAATCAGAGAAGCAAACACAATGATACAGACGACCAATCAGTGAGCGAATGTGTGGAACCACGCCTGCGTATTCTAAAGTCTCTGTTTACACAACCCCTGAGTTTTTCAACTAAAACTGGATCTGCCTTTTCCATTTTTGGGGTTCGACAAACTCTGGAGAAATGTAGTTGCTAGGCGTAACCGTGGCAAAAGTTCTGCGTTTTTAAAAGAAAGCGCACTAGTGTAAACACAGCATTAGTAAATCATCTCCTATAGCCTTGGAAAATAATAGACCATTTCAAAACTATTTTCTGTTTTTAAAGTTAGATGTTTAAGTAAAATTATCATTTTTGATTATATTTTGTATAGTTCATCAAATCAAGTTTATATTCATGTTTAAACAACACAATACTGATGTTTTTCTAGTAATTTTATTATGAGAATAAAATTTCCGTCACTTCACATAAAAAGATGATTGTCATTTACGTACAGTAACATATTTATTTAATAATGACTTTCCTGCTGAAGTGAGAGACTGAACTGTGTGTTATTGTTCTCTACAGATTGAACTGGTGTAAGATCACAATCACAGATGAAGGTTGTGTTGCTTTGACATCAGATCAGACTCTAGGAGATTCAGAAGTGAAGCTGATCTGTGATGTACTGGAGAATCCTCTCTGTAAACTGGAGACACTGAAGTAAGATCATCTCTCTGATAGTCACACACATTCATCACACAACATTCATTACACAACATTCATTCATGTTTAGTAGTGTTTCCTCTTAAAATATAAATAAATCAAACTGTCCATTTAATCAGTCAATGCTTTAAGTTCATGTGTTGGAAGCAGAAAAATTTGTTGGTGAAAATATCTGAGTGACTTTGACAAGGGCCAGATAGAGATGATAGAGACTGGATCAGCTCATGTTTAAAACACTCTGACCTGTCAGTGTTCCTCATTCCTGGTGGATGGACATTAGGGTCAAAGTTGCCCAAGACTTACTGATGAACATGTGGAGTGAAGCCGAGCTTGTCTGATCAGATCAGATGTGAATGTCTGGAGTTAACGTGATGAAAATCTTAATCACATTTCCTTAATATCAGGTGGATGATGAGTTGGTCAGAGGCAATATTTATGTTCTGGATCATGTTATCGTTTGAGATTATATCCTAATTCTTATTTTAATGTTGTGTGTGATTATACACTACTGTGACATATTATTGAGTGTGTCACTTACTCACAATGTCACTTACTTTCAAGCACCAATAAAAAACAGCGTTCATGAATACTGTAGTCAAGTACTGCGTGTGCACATTCAGAGCGTGATGTGTTGACTACTAAAGAAAGAGTGAGATTAAAGGAGTAGTTCACCTTCAAAATTAAAATTCTCTCATCATTTACTCACCTCTTGTCATTTCAAACCTGTGTTACTTTCTTTCTTCCGCGTTACAAAAAGGAAGATATTTTGAAGAATGTTGTTAACAGCCCCCCATTCACTTGCATTGGTAACTATAGAAGTGAATGGGGGACTGTGCTGTTGTTTAATCAACATTTTTCAAAATATTTTCATTTGTGTTCTGCAGAAGACAGAAAGTCATACAGGGTTGAAATGACAAGAGGTGTGTAAATGATGACATACTCTACTCGTGAACTACTCCTTTAATATTTTAGCCGATCGCTCTGTCTCTGTCAGCTCAGTGTCTGCTCGGGTGCAGCGGTGCTCGTGCGTGTGAACACACAGTGTACAGCGAGTGATGTTACTGGAGGAGTTATTTAGTGTTTTCCTGATGAATACTGTCACCTCAAAGGAATTATTCCATATAGACTTGATTTCAAAGCCGCAATCCACAGATCTGATGAGGAACATTCAGGCTCAAAGACTCTAAAACATATCCATCCCACACAAGTTTGCTTTTGGTACTTTTGTATTATGATGTCATGCTGTTTTGTGTTTCTACTTCAATGTTTCCATTTAAAGACCTTTTTCCTTAAAGGGATAGTTCACTCAAAAATATCATCATTTCTGTTCATTCAAGTTTTATTTATTCTAACATCATTTATTCACGCTTGTTGTTGAAAACCTGTATATGACTAACAAGATTTTTTGAGAAATGTCTCCGTGGTAAAGTTAATAGGGTTCAATGTTGTTTGGTTACCAGCGTTCTTTCAAATATCTTCTTGTAAGTTCTGCAGAAGTTAGAAACTCAGACAGGTTTAAAATGACATGAGGGTGAATAAATGATGAGAGTTTGATGAGAGAATCTTTATAAATCTGTTGTTTTCATTAACGATATCAACAATCAAATCACAGTAACAAAGCGAGTACAGTATAAGACTATTGCAATCTCTGAAAAAATGCTAAATATCGCCGCCTTCGTTATCTGCAAAATTTCAGAAATATATCTAGAGATCTTTTTTGACAATATCACACACCACTAATGTTTATTTAATAATGTTATTATTGCTGAAGTGTGAGACTGAAGTGTGTGTTTTTGTTCTCTACAGCTTGAGGAGGTGTAATATCACAGATGAAGGTTGTGTTGCTCTGACTTCAGCTCTGAGATCAAACCCCTCACACCTGAGACATCTGGATCTGTCTGATAATAATGTAGGAGATTCAGGAGCGAAGCTGATCTGTGATGTACTGGAGAATCCTCTCTGTAAACTGGAGACACTGAGGTAAGATCATCTCTCTGATAGACACACATGTACTGAGGCTCAGGTGCTGTTAACACTAGCCCGTTGTTGCACAAAAACAGTGTTTTGAAATGAAAACGGTCCTCGTTTATACTGCCGTTCCAAATGCCTTTCGTGAAAAAACTACGTTTACACTAGACTACCGAAAACACAGGTCACATGACCATTCAGGAACACTGGGCATGCACACACAAATGTAAACAGTTGTATGGGCATGCATACCAGTTGGTTGTCGATGACCGTCGACAGTGTTCGAAATCGCCTACTTCCTTACTATATAGTAGGTGAACTGAGTATGAGTTAGGAGGAGTATGACCGAAACCTCAGTCTGTTGTTTACACGGCTGCCTCCTTAATGCCGCACTTCATGTGGACTTGCGGTGTCCCATTCATCTTTTTAGCGCTCAGAGCTCTGCTCTCGAGCGCCACCTTTGTACTCTCAGTGTGGTCTTCTGTCGACTTCATGCGGGGCATCACAGACGATCATGGTATGACATCACAGTACCGTGAAAGCGATTAGAAAGCACTGCTTCTCTTCTCAGTGTTACAACCCCAAGTCTGTCCCAAAATGGGCTCCCATGTACCCTTGTGGACTCGTGCCTAGTGCCCTATGGGTCTGCACTTCCTGACGTCACCAAGTGTGCCATCTGGGACAGGGCCACGGTCATTGCAAGGCTGGTCATTGTCTGCTTCAGGTAGTGTTAGGGCTCATATGACGGATTTAACAAATCAGAGAAGCAACACAATGATACAGACGACCAATCAGTGAGCGAATGTGTGCAACCACGCCTGCGTATTCTGAAGTCTCTGTTTACACAACCCCTGAGTTTTTCAACTAAAACTGGATCTGCCGTTTCCGTTTTTGGGGTTCGACAAACTCTGGAGAAATGTAGATGCTAGGCGTAACCGTGGCAAAAGTTCTGCGTTCTGCGTCAACAGTGCTTGCACAACAAGGCTAAATAAAACAATTAAAATAAAAAAAACTTAAGGTAAATGATAGATTTAAGATTATCATTAACAATCTAATAGCATTTGAAATGTTGTAGGAAAATCCAAGTTGCCGCGTCCTTTATCCGGCTCTATCATCTCGGCTCTTGTCAGGTCACCGCTTCCCATTCTCATTTCTGCCATCAGGTCTGGGCATGAACTGGATCCTGCGGTAACCTTGGAACAATAAGAAAAGACTGGCTGAGAGTATAGTACTGTTCTGCACTCTTTGATGCAACAAGTACATCATTTGTTGTTGGATGTGTTCCTGGTTCCGGTTGATCTAAATAATGCAGCCTAAAGCCTCTGAGGATTAATTTTATGGAAGTGTAGTGTATGCAAGATTAAAAAAATGCGTCTTTAGTCTAGATTTAAACTGACAGAGTGTGTCTGCCTCCCGAACAGTGCAGGGAAGAATATTCTAAAGTTAAGGCGCTAGATAAGAAAAGGATTTACCACCTGCACTTGATTTTGAAATTCTAGGTATTACCAACTGACAGGACGCCTGAGAGCGTAATGTACGTGGAGGTCTGTAATACAATAGAAGTGAATTTAAATACTGCGGCGCTAGACCATGTAGGGCTTTATAGATAATAAGCAAGATCTTAAAGTTAATGCAATGCTTTATAGGTAACCAGTGCAAGGTTGACAGAACCGGGGTTATATGCTCATACTTTTTTGTACGTGTAAGAACTCGAGCTGCCGCGTTTTGAACCAGTTGCAGTTTTTGTAATAGGCCTGCAGGGCAACCACCTAAAAGTTCTTTACAGTAATCTAGTCTTGATGTCATGAATGCTTGAATTAATTTCTCTGCATCTGACAGTGACAGCATATGACGTAGTCTTATGATCTTCAAAATTGAAATTCTCTCATCATTCACTCACCTCTTGTCATTTCAAACCTGTGTTACTTTCTTTCTTCTGCGTTACAAAAAGGAAGATATTTTGAAGAATGTTGTTAACAGCCCCCCATTCACTTGCATTGGTAACTATAGAAGTGAATGGAGGGCTGTGGTGTTGTTTAATCAACATTTTTCAAAATATTTTCATTTGTGTTCTGCAGAAGACAGAAAGTCATACAGGGTTGAAATGACAAGAGGTGTGTAAATGATGACATACTCTACTCGTGAACTACTCCTTTAATATTTTAGCCGATCGCTCTGTCTCTGTCAGCTCAGTGTCTGCTCGGGTGCAGGGGTGCTCGTGCGTGTGAACACACAGTGTACAGCGAGTGATGTTACTGGAGGAGTTATTTAGTGTTTTCCTGATGAATACTGTCACTTCAAAAGAATAAATCCATATAGACTTGATTTCAAAGCCGCAATCCACAGATCTGATGAGGAACATTCAGGCTCAAAGCTGAAAGCCGTTCGACTCTAAAACATATCCATCCCACACAAGTTTGCTTTTGGTACTTTTGTATTATGATGTCATGCTGTTTTGTGTTTCTACTTCAATGTTTCCATTTAAAGACCTTTTTCCTTAAAGGGATAGTTCACTCAAAAATATCATCATTTCTGTTTATTCAAATTTTATTTATTCTAACATCATTTATTTACGCTTGTTGTTGAAAACCTGTATATGACTAACAAGATTTTTTGAGAAATGTCTCCGTGGTTTTTCCCATAAAAATGAAAGTTAATAGGGTTCAATGTTGTTTGGTTACCAGCGTTCTTAGAAAGTCAGACAGGTTTAAAATGACATGAGGGTGAGTAAATGATGAGAGTCTGATGAGAGAATCTTTATAAATCTGTTGTTTTCATTAATGATATCAACAATCAAATCACAGTAACAAAGCGAGTACAGTATAAGACTATTGCAATCTCTGAAAAAATGTGAAATATCGCCGCCTTCGTTATCTGCAAAATTTCAGAAATATATCTAGAGATCTTTTTTGACAATATCACACACCACTAATGTTTATTTAATAATGTCATTATTGCTGAAGTGAGAGACTGAAGTGTGTGTTATTGTTCTTTACAGGTTGTGGAGCTGTAAGATCCCAGAGGAAGGTTGTGTTGCTCTGACTTCAGTTCTGAGATCAAACACCTCACGCCTGAGACATCTGGATCTGTCTGATAATAATGTAGGAGATTCAGGAATGAAGCTGATCTGTGATGTACTGGAGAATCCTCTCTGTAAACTGGAGACACTGAGGTAAGATCATCTCTCTGATAGTCACACATATACTGAGGCTCAGGTGCTGTTAACACTAGGCCGTTGTTGCACAAAAACAGTGTTTTAAAATGAAAACGGTCCTCATTTATACTGCCGTTCCAAATGCCTTTCGGGAAAAAAATGACATTTACACTAGACTACCGAAAACACAGGTCACATGACCATTCAGGCACACTGGGCATGCACACACAAATGTAAACAGTTATATGGGCATGCATATAATTATGTGCCGATGACAGTTGCCATTAGTTAGAAATCGCCTACTTCCTTACTATATAGTAGGTGAACTGAGTATGAGTCACGAGAAGTATGTCCGAAACCTCAGTATGGAAAAATCAGTAGGCGAGAAATACCTGGATGGTTTTCTGCTTGAGACGAGGTTTGTGAGAGTGGATCGGATGGACACTATCCCATGATGCCACAGGAGCTGAGCAACGATCAAATTTCAAAATGAACTGAACAAAAATAGCGCAAAACTAAGGCAGATATCTGTTTTCAAATGCAAGCACCCAAAAAGGAATATCACGTGATTAAATTTAACTTTTTATTAACGGCAGCGTACAAGTTGTTGTTAATACATCATAGGTCAAGGAATATACGGGTCACATGACCATAAAACATGGGGAATGCAGTATGTTGGAAATGTATTCGTACTACCCCGACACATACTACAAAGAACATTAGTTACTGCTTTAATGGTCAATAGGAAGGTTCTTATTCAAATTCAGTACATACTGTCATAGAATGCGATTTCAGACGCAACTTCAGTTTCTAGTTACAGACCGGGCGGCCAGTACAAAATGAACATGATGGCGTGGAAAAGCACAGAAATCTTCATGTGGATAGATGAGGAAATCCATGTTATTAGGCTTTTTTTATTTCATCTGGCGGTAAGCAGACCGATCGACGTATGACACCACTGTACTGAGAGAGCGATTAAAAAGCATAAGCTCTTGATTCTCTCTGCTGTAATGTCACCGGCTCCATCAGTGTACGCAGCAAAGCATGAAGTCAAAAAGTTTGTTGTTTACACGGCTGCGTCCCAAATGCGGCACTTCATCGTGGACTTGCGGTGTCCCATTCATCTTTTTAGAGCTCAGAAGTCTGCTCTCGAGCGCCTTTGTGCTCTCGGTGCGGTCTTCTGTCGACTTCACGCAGGGCATCTAAGACGATCATTGTATGACATCAAAGTACCGTGAGAGCGATTAGAAAGCACTGCTTCCTCTTTCCGGTGTGACAACCTCAAGTCTGTCCCAAAATGGGCTCCCATGTACCCTTGTGGACTCGTGCCTAGTGCCCTATGGGTCTGCACTTCCTGACGTCACCAAGTGTGCCATCTGGGACAGGGCCACGGTCATTGCGAGGCTGGTCATTGTCGCCTTCAGGTAGTGTTAGGGCTCATATGACGGATTTAACAAATCAGAGAAGCAAACACAATGATACAGAGGCCCAATCAGTGAGCGAATGTGTGCAACCACGCCTGCGTATTCTAAAGTCTCTGTTTACACAACCCCTGACTTTTCAACTAAAACTGGATCTGCCGTTTCCGTTTTTGGGGTTCGACAAACTCTGGAGAAATGTAAGTGCTAGGCGTAACCGTGGCAAAAGTTCTGCGTTTTTAAAAGAAAGCGCACTAGTGTGAACACAGAATTAGTAAATCATCTCCTATAGCTAGTGTTGCTCTCGTCAACGAAAGTTATGACGAAATATGGTCGTCAACGAATCTTTATCACGTGACGAAAACGAGACGAATCGCAACGTAAATGCTGGTCATGTGATGATGACTATAATTATAATGCAATATAGTTGACGAATAAAAACGAGACTAAATTTGGTTTTCTAAATAAAAACTATGCTAAAATGACTCTTCATTTTCGTTGACCGAAACGAGACTAGACGAAATGTTATAACGTTATTTCGTCTGATGCTTTATAGATGCGGAGTGGAATCCTGTTATTTAACGTTATCTGGATGTTCTGCGTGTCTGAGTGAATTATGTGCACAGTTAAACAAACAACACAAGTGATGGTCGAGGATTTATCTACGACTGCACTGTGTGAGGATATGAACAAATGAACTTCATCTCCAGAGTTGCTCTGAGAGTTTATTTTATGAGTGTTTACTGTTTGAGTGAAGCTATCGGCTAACACAAAAACTCAAGCGTTTTCACAAAGAACCGTCAAAATAAAAGTCTTGTTAAATTGAACACTCAGACAAAAATTACTTTAGTGAACTATAGTATTTGCAATGGAAAATTGCGGTGCCCTTGTAGTAAATTGATAAACACTGTATACTATAGTGAAGTTCAAAAACACAATAGTATCTAAGAATTTCTACTGCAGTTTACTATAGTAAATACTATAGTAAACTACAGTTATTTATGTGGACAAATATACCACTATTGTAAAGGAAAAAAGGAAAAACACACAAATTAGAAACATTTTAAGTAATTTTTGTAGTGTAAAAATGATATGGCCCTAATTTATTATCTGTATGTAACATGAATGTCTTTTGTCAATTTCCTGCCTTTTCATGATGAACTGCACTTGTATATTTTTTTTTTTATGAGGACAACAGAAGATTTATACTTGTGCTCCTAGTGTTTGGCCTGTGTTACCAAACTTTAAACCTCTCTAGCTCCAGTGCTTTGTGCAAATAAAGTATTTATTAATTTACTGGATTACAGGGCAATGAGGGCAGTCACTCTTTTCCTGTTGGTTCTTTACAATGCTGGCAAATGTAACCTTCCAGTTGACGTGTGAAATCACTTCCATTTGTTTTGATTTTACTGATAGTTCACTCAAAAATATCATTATTTCTGTTCATTCAAATTTTATTTATTCTAACATCATTTATTTACGCTTGTTGTTGAAAACCTGTATATGACTAACAAGATTTTTTGAGAAATGTCTCTGTGGTTTTTCCCATAAAAATAAGAGTTAATAGGGTTCAATGTTGTTTGGTTACCAGCGTTCTTAGAAAGTCAGACAGGTTTAAAATGACATGAGGGTGAGTAAATGATGAGAGTCTGATGAGAGAATCTTTATAAATCTGTTGTTTTCATTAATGATATCAACAATCAAATCACAGTAACAAAGCGAGTACAGTATAAGACTATTGCAATCTCTGATAAAATGCAAAATATCGCCGCCTTCAGTATCTGCAAAATTTCAGAAATATATCTAGAGATCTTTTTTGACAATATCACACACCCCTAATGTTTATTTAATAATGTCATTATTGCTGAAGTGAGAGACTGAAGTGTGTGTGTTATTGTTCTTTACAGGTTGTGGAGGTGTAATATCACAGATGAAGGTTGTGTTGCTCTGACTTCAGCTCTGAGATCAAACCCCTCACACCTCAGAGAACTCAATCTGTCTGTGAATAATGTAGGAGATTCAGGAGTGAAGCAGATCTGTGATGTGCTGGAGAATCCTCTCTGTAAACTGGAGACACTGAGGTAATGTTATATGATGTGTTTTCTATTCTTCTGTTGTTGTGAATTTAGTTCCTTAATAACATCATACTGAAGTTCTGATAATGATGTCAAACAGGAGACTTTCACATCACTCGACACAGTTAGACTTTAACAAATGAAGATATTGAATTCAGTCTAAATATTCCTCAAATCAAATAATATACTGTCAGTTTTTTTGTCTTGCATTGTATAAACACTTTAATCATGTCTTGTTCTTTGTGACATGACGTGGTTCAGATCAGACGATATAGTTTGTCAGGTGGATTAGACAGAGCTGCGTGTTTGTGTACAGTGTGTTTGTCGTTTTACTTGTTTGTGAGTGACAATCGATGACGCACTGCTATTTGACTTATTTTTAGACTATTTTGCGAGTTTTCTGGCTGCATTGAGCCCATATAACTAGATAGGGACTCGCGTATATGGAATCCTGTTAAGTAAATATAAACAAATCAAGTTCATCTCCATAGTTGATCTGAGAGTTTATTTTTCGAGAATTTTACTCTCTTTGAGCGTCTTTACGATGATCCGTCAAAAGTCCAGTGTGTCCACTTGCTGTGCGTGTGTTCACTACTCACTGGATGGGTTAAAAGCATAGGTCACATTTCGGGTATGGGTCACCATATCTGACTAATAGGTCACTTTCACTTCACTCCTATAGTATTGGGATCATTATCAACATTTATAATAAATGTATATAAATCATATTTAATCAGAAAACAAACTGAAACTGTAATAATACTAATTTTTATATTAGAAAACTCACTTCTCTCTTGAAAGAAATGCAGGGTACAACCCTTATTTCATCATAGAATCGAGGAAAAAACATGATTGCACACAGTCATCTTCATCATGCAGGAATTGTGATTATAAAAATATGATCAAGTTAAGCTTTTATTTGCAAACATTTAGATAACAGATGTGGCAGAAAGGAGCAAGAAAGTTGTGTTTGGACTATTGTTTTAGCACATCATCTGGCACTCAGTGTTTCAAGTTATGTGTCATAAAAGCTGTTCGATCATGTTGCAATTTTATGCCTTTAGATTTGATGTCATCAGTATGTTTTATTGAACGTGCACATCCACCTAAATCAAATTAACAACATTAAATTATCTATAAACTAACAAAAGAAAGTCTATATGTTGTGAACTGAGACACTGAAGTGTGTCATTGATCTCTACAGGTTGAGTTTGTGTAATATCACAGATGAAGGTTGTGTTGCTCTGACTTCAGCTCTGAGATCAAACCCCTCACACCTGAGACATCTGGATCTGTCTGTGAATAATGTAGGAGATTCAGGAGTGAAGCTGATCTGTGATGTACTGGAGAATCCTCACTGTAAACTGGAGATACTGAAGTAAGATCATCTCTCTGAGTCACACATGACATGATACAGTTGTACATTCACATGTTTGTTTCATTTTCAACAGTTTAACAGATGTGACTTAGTGTGTACAGTGTGTGTTTAGATGATTTTCAAAGCTTTATCATGCAATATTTTTCATGCAAATTAAATGAAATAGATTAATATGAAGATCTTCTCGTAGCAATTTAATGATCTCAGACAAGATGATGAATATTATTGTAACATTTTAATTTAATGATATGCTTGTTACTGAGTGTGTGTTTTTGTGCTTTACAGGTTGAGTCGGTGTAAGATCACAGATGAAGGTTGTGTTGCTCTGACTTCAGCTCTGAGATCAAACCCCTCACACCTGAGAGAACTGGATCTGTCTGATAATAATGTAGGACATTCAGGA
The DNA here is from genome assembly GCA_008369825.1 of Triplophysa tibetana. NCBI lineage: Eukaryota > Metazoa > Chordata > Actinopteri > Cypriniformes > Nemacheilidae > Triplophysa > Triplophysa tibetana. Next base: position 6,057,668 of record CM017917.1, on the reverse strand, counting down.
GTGAAGCAGATCTGTGATGTACTGGAGAATCCTCTCTGTAAACTGGAGACACTGAGGTAATGTTATATGATGTGTTTTCTATTCTTCTGTTGTTGTGAATTTAGTTCCTTAATAACATCATACTGAAGTTCTGATAATGATGTCAAACAGGAGACTTTCACATCACTCGACACAGTTAGACTTTAACAAATGAAGATATTGAATTCAGTCTAAATATTCCTCAAATCAAATAATATACTGTCAGTTATTTTGTCTTACATTGTATAAACACTTTAATCATGTCTTGTTCTTTGTGACATGACGTGGTTCAGATCAGACGATACAGTTTGTCAGGTGGATTAGACAGAGCTGCGTGTTTGTGTACAGTGTGTTTGTCGTTTTACTTGTTTGTGAGTGACAATCGATGACGCACTGCTATTTGACTTATTTTTAGACTATTTTGCGAGTTTTCTGGCTGCATTGACCCCATATAACTAGATGCGGACTCGCGTATATGGAATCCTGTTAAGTAAATATAAACAAATCAAGTTCATCTCCATAGTTGATCTGAGAGTTTATTTTTCGAGAATTTTACTCTCTTTGAGCGTCTTTACGATGATCCGTCAAAAGTCCAGTGTGTCCACTTGCTGTGCGTGTGTTCACTACTCACTGGATGGGTTAAAAGCATAGGTCACATTTCGGGTATGGGTCACCATATCTGACTAATAGGTCACTTTCACTTCACTCCTATAGTATTGGGATCATTATCAACTTTTATAATAAATGTATATAAATCATATTTAATCAGAAAACAAACTGAAACTGTAATAATACTAATTTTTATATTAGAAAACTCACTTCTCTCTTGAAAGAAATGCAGGGTACAACCCTTATTTCATCATAGAATCGAGGAAAAAACATGATTGCACACAGTCATCTTCATCATGCAGGAATTGTGATTATAAAAATATGATCAAGCTTATCTTTTATTTGCAAACATTTAGATAACAGATGTGGCAGAAAGGTGCAAGAAAGTTGTGTTTGGACTATTGTTTTAGCACATCATCTGGCACTCAGTGTTTCAAGTTATGTGTCATAAAAGCTGTTCGATCATGTTGCAATTTTATGCCTTTAGATTTGATGTCATCAGTATGTTTTATTGAACGTGCACATCCACCTAAATCAAATTAACAACATTAAATTATCTATAAACTAACAAAAGAAAGTCTATATGTTGTGAACTGAGACACTGAAGTGTGTCATTGATCTCTACAGCTTGAGGAGGTGTAAGATCACAGATGAAGGTTGTGTTGCTCTGACTTCAGCTCTGAGATCAAACCCCTCACACCTGAGACATCTGGATCTGTCTGATACTAATGTAAGAGATTCAGGAGTGAAGCTGATCTATGATGTACTGAAGAATCCTCTCTGTAAACTGGAGACACTGAAGTAAGATCATCTCTCTGAGTCACACATGACATGATACAGTTGTACATTCACATGTTTGTTTCATTTATAACAGTTTAACAGATGTGACTTAGTGTACACAGTGTGTGTTTAGATGATTTTCAAAGCTTTATCATCCAATATTTTTCATGCAAATTAAATGAAATAGATTAATATGAAGATGTTCTCGTAGCAATTTAATGATCTCAGACAAGATGATGAATATTATTGTAACATTTTAATTTAATGGTATGCTTGTTACTGAGTGTGTGTTTTTGTGCTTTACAGGTTGAGTAAGTGTAAGATCACAGATGTAGGTTGTGCTGCTCTGACTTCAGCTCTGAGATCAAACCCCTCACACCTGAGACATCTGGATCTGTCTGATAATAATGTAGGAGATTCAGGAGTGAAGCTGATCTGTGATGTACTGGAGAATCCTCACTGTAAACTGGAGACACTGAAGTAAGATCATCTCTCTGAGTCACACATGACATGATACAGTTGTACATTCACATGTTTGTTTCATTTATAACAGTTTAACAGATGTGACTTAGTGTGTACAGTGTGTGTTTAGATGATTTTCAAAGCTTTATCATGCAATATTTTTCATGCAAATTAAATGAAATAGATTAATATGAAGATCTTCTCGTAGCATTTTAATGATCTCAGACAAGATAATGAATATTATTGTAACATTTTAATTTATTGGTATGCTTGTTACTGAGTGTGTGTTTTTGTGCTTTACAGGTTGAGTAAGTGTAAGATCACAGATGTAGGTTGTGCTGCTCTGACTTCAGCTCTGAGATCAAACCCCTCACACCTGAGACATCTGGATCTGTCTGATAATAATGTAGGAGATTCAGGAGTGAAGCTGATCTGTGATGTACTGGAGAATCCTCACTGTAAACTGGAGACACTGAAGTAAGATCATCTCTCTGAGTCACACATGACATGATACAGTTGTACATTCACATGTTTGTTTCATTTATAACAGTTTAACAGATGTGACTTAGTGTGTACAGTGTGTGTTTAGATGATTTTCAAAGCTTTATCATGCAATATTTTTCATGCAAATTAAATGAAATAGATTAATATGAAGATCTTCTCGTAGCATTTTAATGATCTCAGACAAGATAATGAATATTATTGTAACATTTTAATTTATTGGTATGCTTGTTACTGAGTGTGTGTTTTTGTTCTCTACAGGTTGAGTCGGTGTAAGATCACAGATGAAGGTTGTGTTGCTCTGACTTCAGCTCTGAGATCAAACCCCTCACACCTGAGACATCTGGATCTGTCTGGGAATTATGTAGGAGTTACAGGAGTGAAGCTGATCTCTGATCTAAAGTATGATCCACAGTATAAACTGGAGAAACTAATGTGAGTGTTCAAAATTTATTTTCATGTTCACATATTAATAACTTGTTGGGATAACTGTAAGTTGGTCTACTGCTGTTTATTTAACAGCTTTCATGTAGTATTTTCTATATTCTCTTTTCATTATGAGTATTATTTTTGGCATTCTCTATTACATAACATTCAAAATAATGTATGATTTGGTAGAATCGGACTAAAATGACAGAGTTACACCTGTTTGAAGAGTCAGCAAAAATCTTGTTTCAGTTTTTGAAGGTCCTAAATCAAAATCATCACGACCATCCCTTAAATTCTGTGTTCATACCAAGAGATTTGTGTGTTAGATCTGAAGTGTTCACGTTCATGATCCAATGTCATGTCAACATCATGCTTTCCAATCAGATAGAAAATTAATTTGGATCAAACTCATTGAGATTTTATTAAGGTGTTTACATTTAATGCTTTTCAGTTCAGTTGAGCCAGTCAAATAACTAATGGACTATAATGATGGCATGTCAATGTTATTATTGTGTGTCAGTCATAAACAGACTGAGGTATCTTATTATTCAGTATGAAGCACAATTGCAGTGTAGATGTTGTATGTTGTGTTTTATAATGATATCTGACTTTATTTCATCAGGATTGATCCACCAGTGACCTATGACAGTTATCCCATGTGGGCGGGATGGCATTCCATCACAGATCTGACAGACCCATTTACATCGTGAACATAAAAAGAATGATGAAACTCATAACAGCACAGAGATCGCACAAAAAACCAAGACTTGAACCAAAGGTCTTCTCATGAGGTGTCAGTTCTGTCTTCTGGGTCACTGTGTTACACCTGATCATATATGACATCAGTACATTTGTCATACTATATATGTGACTGTCTGTGTTTTATTTACTTTTATTACACGGCTCCTTGGAATGCCTGATTCTTATTGGCCAGTCGTGACATTTGCATGTTCATTATTCCCAGATAACAACCTCTCAAAAATAATCACAAACGGTAACATGGCTGCAGCAAAAAAATATTTTTGACAAATTAAATATAAATGATTTATATAAATAAAACTTTTCGTAAAATATTTGACATTATATTTGCAAACGATTAAACTAATTCGCTTGTTTGTGACATTTGAACGTCATGGAAAGGTCTGCATTCGGTAAAAATTAGCTAATCAAATCTTTCTAAATCAAATTCATGTCCAGTTTTTTCTCATGTGGTAAGTAGCCGTGTAATAATGTACAAGAAGCATAATATATAGCCGTTTTATTTCACTTTATAGTTGTTTAAACTTGTGATCACATATACATATATACATAATAATCTGTGTATTGATTGTCCACAATGTATCTAACTAGAAGAGACATTGATTATTATTCAATATCAGTTATTTTTATTTAATTAAAAAAATCGCAAATACACTTTTATTATACGCATAATTTTTTCATTTTATGTCTCTCTCATTTTGTATATCTAATAAAGTTTCCATTTAAAGAATCATTTTTTACTCTGTTTTTTATTTCATTTGTAAATATTCAAAGTAAAACCAATGATACATATAGAAAGATAAATCCGTGATAAATATTGCCATCTTGCATTTTTTTTTAAATCGTGTGATGTCTGTCAGATTATTTTTCTATGCTCAGTGTTTGCAAACTTTCAATGCAAGTAGTTTGTTTAGGTTTTAGTAGTTATATTCCAACGTTGACTTTTCAGCCTCAACACGTCTTTTTTTGCAAACGTATAGTGCAGAAAACATATTTAGTCAAACTGTAGTTCATTGAAATGGCCACCAGACGGCGACAGAATACAAACGACATACGTCAGCGTGTCTAGTTATTCGTTTTTTCACAGCAATAACTCAAACTCTGTCAAACTTAACGACATGTGCACACCGTCCACTGTCTTTAAGATGAACGGAAAGAGAATTTGATGTTTTATTCTCGATTAACACTGTTTATTCTCTACGCTGTTACTTTCCTTATTCTTGAACAATGTCCGTTTCACATCACTGACTTATAATGTAGTGCCATTATTATTTTTTATTCATTCTAACAGTAGTTATCGAAATATAAATATCTATTTCTTTCGACCCGTTTTCAGTTATAAATTAATAATCATGAGTAGTTTTGAAGTTTGCTGGTTTAATGGATAAACAAGCGCAGACTGCATCACAAGCAACGTTTGCAGTAGTTCACCAGCAGATGGCAGCACATTATTAATCTTTTTAAGGTGTCCAATAAAACTTGTAAAAGTTACTTTTTGGTTAAGGACATGTTTACACGATAAAAAACATAATGCTGATTACAGTACTGTTGCTACATTATATCTCAACTTATAGAGCAACCAAATAATTATAGATTTGATTCAAGGAACCACAAACATCTGCAAAGAACTTTTCTCTGAATTGTTTAAGGATTTATTCATAATTTTCTGTACAAACATTGTTGTAGATAGATATGTAGTGTCATGTCACTCAACACAAGAACTGTTCAGAGCAGCAGAGAGCAGATCTTAGAGATAAACATCTGTGCCCAAGCACAAGGTCATAGTTCTGTAAATCCTGCGCTGCTGTACGCCAGATTAAAAACTCTGTGTTTTGATTAAGGATTCAGGGTTAGAGGATTATGGTCCAGTGAAGAAAAATGAAAGCAGTTTTAAACCCAATCCCAGAGTTCATCAAAATACACAAACCTCAGACAGTTTGATGCAAAGGCTCAATTCATTGACAAGATGCTGAATGCACATGAATGCATGATGAAACCGCATTATAAACATGTTTTATTGTTAAAAGTACAGGGTTCAGATAAACATTGAGATTTAAGACAAATTTTAATAACAGTCTTCAAAAACCAAGAAGTTTAAAACAAAGGCGCAGACAATCGAGACGAGCTTTGAAAGGTGAAGTGTGTAACTTCAGTCTGTTTTCACTAAACTAGAACAGGAGAACGTTTTTAAACATCCAAATTATGGCACACAGCACCTTAATGAAAACCCATAGACACGTCATATAAATTAGATTAGGAGGGACTATGTCTGTAAAGAAAAAAGTTCAAGTCTTTAAAATCTACAATCTACATGACAATGATCTAGTCTACAATACAGCATCTGCTGTCATTTATCTACCGCAGTCCTGTTTCAAACATCAGTCCTTCTTTCTCAAAACATTTCAGTGACACAGATATATGAAGTCATAGTTTGTTCAGATCTGAAATAAACCTGAATGAAAAGGTAAAAATGTTTTTAGCAACTTTGTAAATCTGTGGTCCCAGCACAGCAGAGGTGATCACACAACATCTCAAACTCAATGTTCCTTCAGCGTGTGCCTGAGCTTGGATGCATTGAGGATGAAAAATCCCCTGGTGGGCAAACGAGGGTCTGAGATGTCCCGTCAGTACTTGTTGTGCCATTCGCACTGTCCCACACTCACCTCCTCGATGTCCAGATTCTTCCTGGACCTGTAGATAAACTCCCCGATCGCCACAAACACAGACAAGACGAGTCCGGCCGCCAGCACGATGAAGATTCCTCCGATGTTCTTCACACCCAGAGCGCTGGCCTCTTTACTGTCCTCCTCAGGACAACCGTTTCCTCTCCACCACTTCTCCTTCATCATGTGAAGCTTCCCTTCCTCCTGTAACTGCAGGATAGCGATGGTCACCTTATCTCGGTACGGTGAACCTGAGCGAGAACATCAGAAGTTATCAGAAGGACAAAAGTAGCATGTTACCATATTAAAGGTCTTCTTAAGCAGCGTACCGATAGGAGTGCCCACGCCGTAGCCCTTTGAGTCGATGAGTCCTCCGATCTGTGTGAGGTTACAGTTTCTCTGACTGATGTATTCAATGCTGGTGGACTCCATCAGTAAAGCGTAGTCAGTGGTCAACACACGCTGGATCCCCTCGCGGTTATTCTTCACCAGAGCCGTGTTCTTACGGCTGCTCATGAACGCCCACATCTTCTCATAGGTGGAGATTTTGGATTTCTGGGAAAATAGGGCAAAATAAAGACTTCATTTACACAAATGCTCTGAAAAATAAAATGCTGCCTTACATAAGTTATTAAATGTGTAAATATTGCATTTCTATTAATCAAAATAAACAAAATAATGAAAATTGTGTTTTCACTTTGAAAAGACAAAACTTATGGCCTTATTATTTCTATATACTAGTCAAATATGATAGTTTTATACTTCTAAAAACTAAATTAAAAAGACAAGAAAGTGGGCTTTGATAAATTAAATATTTAAAAAATAATAGATAGAGTAATAATAAAAAAAACACTAATACACATAATAAAAAAGTAATAATATTAATAATATTTCACATATAAACATAAATAAATAAAAACATAGTGCCTAAATAAAATATAAACTTATATTATAATAAAAAGTTCTGATATGTATTTTCTATGAAGATCATCCATTACAGTAGATATTTTAAAATAGATGTGCTGTTTAACCTTAAAGAAGGTCATGGTGGAGCCGTCCCTCACAGCGCCGTACTCTATCTTGGTCTGTTTGGCCAGATCATCGGCCGAGTCTATAGGCGAGTCCATTCTCTCCACAGTGAGGAAGGCGGCCAGGTTAGCTGTGTATGATGAGATGATGATGATGAGAGTGAAGAACCACCAGATGCCTCCAACAATCCTGGTGGATAAAGCCTTGGGCATCAGCTCCGATCCTGTCCATGAAATACCAGTACAACAAGCAGTTAAAAATGAAACGCACTTAATGTCTTTCATTTAAACCCACATCTCGCCAATGAAACACAGAATTAGATTTATGACAGAATTATAGAAATCTGTAGAGTGTTTATAAATGTTGATGTAAAGCAGAATCACACACCTTGCTGCATCAGGGCTCCAACTCCAAACCAAACACTGTTTATTAAAGTGAAGTTGTTCTCGACTACTTCAGAATCTGGGTTGCAGGGATGAGGGTTGTACCATTCATACGGTGTAAACCTGCAGAAAGACAAACACTGTCACCATTACAATCCCATCCACCGCTTTGGTTTATTAACACTTGTAAATTTAAATTAAAATGCATAAAAATTAACCAGTAAACAAAGGTGACAGGACAGGATAGTGGAGGGACTAAAAATATTTTCTTGGAACCAAAGTGCACCAATGAAATGTGCTGATTAAGAGCGAGAATGTGCATTATTGACATTTAACATCACTTTGACGTTAAAAGCACAAATATACCCACAACAGATAAAGTGGATGACTTTGCACAGATGTAAAAGAAGAGCCAAGTATTTCTGAACCACCGCCATACTGCAGCAAACACACAAACACCTGACAGAACACTGAGCAGCAAAACCAGAGCAAATGAACGGCGATCCTACAGGACAATTAAATGATTTATGGGTGGCTGAATCGAATCCAAAGGTTCAAATAGATGTTACCTGGCAATGACGAAGAGAACGCAGCTGACCCCGAGGCAGGCCAGCAGCACGTACATCCAGATGTCTGGAGACAGAGGGTTCAGGAACGAGAACACACCTGGATTTGTCCCGTTAGGTTTGTGGTAGAGAATGGAGATTCCCAAAGTCATAAACGGCTTGGAGAAGTCAATGACTTTCTCTCTCACGTAAGTGATGGTGAGCGGAGCCACGGCCAAATCTGCCACCTGGAAACAAACCCGGTGAGATATTAGATGTAGTTTGGTTCAAAATGAATGAGAATTGAACAGCCAATGAAATCTCTTCATACACACGTAGCCAATAGGCTTTAGGTTATATTTAAACCTGATTTGTTATTGCTAAAGGTGCAGGTGGGACATTATAGAAAGCATCTGATTGGACACAAATCTGTTTGGTGCAGGATGAGTCATCAGCATTTTGTGCTCATTTTGCAAGAAGAGAGTCTTATTTTAAGCTTACAGATATGCTCAACAAAACAAAACAACGTACTTGATAAAAAATAAAGTGACTCACGTGATCTATCAGTTCCCTGACCATGCCATTCCACTCTCCTTTATCGTTCTGAGCTCCGTATTTTCCATCAGTCACGAGTTTGACCTCGTAGGAAAAGCCCAGGATGTTGGATAACTCTTTCAGCAGATCCAGACAGTAGCCTTCAAACCGATCGTTTCCATACAGAGGCTTATCAGACTTCTTATGCATCACGTACGGGTTTTCCTGCATACAAATATAACTTCATTGATAAGTTTCAGCAGATTGTTTTATATGCACCGTTCCTGTGTTTATTCTTACCAGAATAGTTGTGACGATGAGCGTTCGGTTGGCCATGGAGTCCGTCACATTGGTGTTTTTGTCTTTGTTGCTGTCTGTCAGGTTAAGGCCTGTGATCGAGTTCCACACGCCGATCTGAACAGATACAGACCCACATAGTTCATACATTTTGATGCTGGCTGATGTAAACGTAAGAAAAGTCAAAAATGTGGTTTAAAAATATATTTAAAGCTGAAGTGTGTTTCACTTCAACCTTTTGTGTAACAAGGCAAAAGGAAAACCAGACAACAGAAGCATTAAAGTAACACTTCATCCAAAAATAAACAATTCTGTCTTCATTTATTCATCTTCTTGTCATTTCAAACCTGTAAGACTTTCTATCTTCTGCAGAACACAAAAGAAGATATTTTGAAGTTGGTAAATGTTGGTAACCGAAACACCAGCGGCACCCACTCACTTCTATTGTATGGGCACAAAACCAATGCAAGTCAATGGGTGCCACCGTTGATTTTTCAAAATATCTTCTTTTGTGTTCTGCAGAAGAAAGAAAGTCATACAGGTTTAAACTGACATGAGGACGAGTAGATGATGAAAGAATTTTAGTTTTGGGTGAACTATCCCTTTAAGGGGTAAACTGGGATCAACCACAATATATAACAAAGGACCTTTCATTTATAACTCAGGCTGTTGTAAAAGTGCTTCATATCATTTCTACTGTATATGAGCACCAGCTTTTCTTCATCATGACATTCTTTAATGTCTTAATTTAACTTTTTTTTTCAGAATACAAAGGCCTTCTGTTGCTAAACTACAAATTTCAATATTTATTAAAAAAAATGTTGACACTGGCATGCAATGAATCTTGGGTTCGAATAAATTCATCTGATCTTGAAAATTATAGGGAATTACAGCAAAGACATTTGGGGTTTTATTTCAGAATAAATACAGAATATAAAGTTAGTAAACAAAACATTGAAAGGTCAAGCTCCTCAGTGTTGACTTTGAAAGGATTTCGGAAGATTTCATCCTTCTTAACGTTACAGCCGATCTGTGTGTCATATACAGATGTTTTCTGCATGCGTTGACATCAAATTGAGGTAAATTATCGGAAAAAATGATTGTGATAAGATGATCATATCAGTTAGAAAAAGTAAGTTTACCAAGTAAGTCGTGGCCTAATGGTCAGAGAGTCGGACTCGTGACCAGAAGGTTGCCGGTTCGATCCTCAGGGCCGGCAGGTAACGATTGCGGTGCCCTTGAGCAAGGCACCTAACCCCTACACGCTCCCCGGGTGCTGCACTGATAGCTGCCCACTGCTCCGGGTGTACGTGTGTTCACCACTTGCTGTGCGTATGTTCACTAGTCACTGGATGGGTTAAATGCAGAGGTCACACCTCGGGTATGGGTCACCATATCTGACAAATAGGTCACTTTCACTTTCACTTCACTTCACTAAATAACAGTGTGGATTTAGAGGAAAAAGATGGATGCATTGGTTAAGATAAGTGATTAAATAGAAGAGACAATTAAAATGAAAGAAGCAATGGCAGTAGTTTACTTTGACATAGATAAGGCATATGACACAATATGGAGAGAAGGATTATTAATTAAAGCGTCAAGGATATGAATTGACGGTAAATTGTATAATTGGAAGTTGAATTTTTTATTTGAACTAACATTTGTTGTGAAAGTAGGGATGTGTCAATCAGAGACTTTTAGAGAAGAAAATGGTATTCCTAAAGTGAGTGTTGTAAATCCAATCCTTTTTAATATAATGAATATAATGATTAATACAATATTTTTGACAAACTAGAAAATGGAGTGAGATGTACTATGTATGCAGATGATGGCGCTATTTGGAAGAGAGTTTTGGATATATCACATGTATCAGCTTGTGTTCAAGCAGGCATTAAAAAGGTGGACAAATGGACATACAGATTGGAGTTTTAACATGTCAGCCAGTAAATCATATTGTGTTTAGCAGAAAAAGGAAAGCTTTGGAAAATATTAAATTTTTATTATATGGGAAGACATTAGAGAGAGTCCATGTTTTTAAATATTTAGGAATACGGTTAAAGATATACCTGGAAAAAGCATATAGAAGAAATGGAAAAAATGTAGTAAAAGTTTAAATGTAATGAGATCAATTGCTGGGAAAGAATGGAGATCACATAGAATGTCTATGATATCAATTTATCAAGCCTTGATCAGATCTATTTAGGATTATTGATGTATGGTATTTGAGGCAGCGTCTGACACATTGTTAAGAAGATTAGATATGATTCAATATAGAGCACTTAGAATATGTTTAGGAGCTAGTAAAACTACTTGTTGCTGGAGGCTAATGAAATACCATTAAGTTTAAGGAGAATAAAAACTATCTCTAGTGTATTGGACTTCAATTAAGAGTCATTATGGAGAACATATTGCTAAAGATGTGTTAAATGATTGTTGGGAATATACAGGGGGAAAATGGAAGGATTCAAGGAGCAAATTAACAGAGAAGTATCAAGTTGAAAACATCAAATTATCTACTCCACCAGTATGGGATGAAGTTCCAAGATGGGTGATACCGGAAGTTAAAATAGATCTAGAAATATTGGAAAAGAAAAGAGAGTTGGAGGAAATGGGTAATCTTACTTGCATTTGGAATCTGTTGCTGTCAACTGTCAAGATGAGATCCAAGAGCTGTCACTATCAGTGAAGCAAGCCATCATTAGGCTGAAAAAACAAAACAAACCCATCAGAGAGATAGCAAAAACATTAGCCGCGGCCAAAACAACTGTTTGGAACATTCTTAAAAAGAAGGAACGCACCGGTGAGCTCAGCAACACCAAAAGACCCGGAAGACCACGGAAAACAACTGTGGTGGATGATTGAAGAATTCTTTCCCTGGTTAAGAAAACACCCTTCACAACAGTTGGCCAGATCAAGAACACTCTCCAGGAGGTCGGTGTATGTGTGTCAAAGTCAACAATCAAGAGAAGACTTCACCAGAGTGAATACAGAGGGTTCACCACAAGAAGTAAACCATTGGTGAGCCTCAAAAACAGGAAGGCCAGATTAGAGTTTGCCAAACGACATCTAAAAAAGCCTTCCCAGTTCTGGAACAACATCCAATGGACAGATGAGACCAAGATCAACTTGTACCAGAGTGATGGAAAGAGAAGAGTATGGAGAAGGAAAGGAACTGCTCATGATCCTAAGCATACCACCTCATCAGTGAAGCATGGTGGTGGTAGTGTCATGGCGTGGGCATGTATGGCTGCCAGTGGAACTGGTTCTCTTGTATTTATTGATGATGTGACTGCTGACAAAAGCAGCAGGATGAATTCTGAAGTGTTTCAGGCAATATTGTCTGCTCATATTCAGCCAAATGCTTCAGAACTCATTGGACGGCGCTTCACAGTGCAGATGGACAATGACCCAAAGCATACTGCAAAAGCAACCAAAGAGTTTTTGAAGGGAAAAAAGTGGACTGTTATGCAATGGCCAAGTCAATCACCTGACCTGCATCCGATTGAGCATGCATTTCACTGGCTGAAGACAAAACTGAAGGGAAAATGCCCCAAGAACAAGCAGGAACTGAAGACGGTTGCAGTAGAGGCCTGGTAGAGCATCACCAGGGATGAAACCCAGCGTCTGGTGATGTCTATGCGTTCCAGACTTCGACTGTAATTGACTGCAAAGGATTTGCAACCAAGTATTAAAAAGTGAAAGTTTGATTTATGATTATTATTCTGTCCCAGAATAATATACTTTTGGTCCCTTAATAAGTGGGAGGCACATATGCAAACTGTTGTAATTCCTTCACCATTCACCTGATGAACGGATGCAAATACCCTCAAATTAAAGCTGACAGTCTGCAGTTAAAGCACATCTTGTTTGTTTCTGACAAAACAAACCACAATAACATGTTTAATCCACACATTAATAAAGGAATGGGGACACGTGCTGTACGTTCTGCATGACTTGGGTCTTCTTTTATAACATTACATAAAGCAAAAAAAAGAACGATGTGTTAATCTAAAACTTTGTTTTTATTCCAAATGCTGACTACACTGACATTACACATCCATCCAGAGAAGACGAGTGATGTTAGACGTTATGTGCAGTGTTGCCATGTCCCGCTACGTTTAAAGTGTGAGGCCAAATTTGTAGTTTGATAATTGGGCTATGCAAGGTCATTTGAGCTAGATTTTAATTGTTTTTGTTATGCAGTGTGCATTTTGATGATTTTTAAAGCATTCACATGCAATGAAACATTACAAAGATGTTGTCTTGGCCTCTAATAATATTTGATATTTAATATTTCTCTCACATTAGATAAGAACATTTTTAAAATACACCCATTCCTACTGAACTGAGAACGTGAAGTGTGTGTCATTGTTCTCTACAGGTTGAGTTTGTGTAATATCACAGCTGAAGGTTGTGTTGCTCTGACTTCAGCTCTGAGATCAAACCCCTCACACCTGAGAGATCTGGATCTGTCTGATAATAATGTAGGAGATTCAGAACTGAAGCTGATCTCTACTGTACTGGAGAATCCTCTCTGTAAACTGGAGACACTGAAGTAAGATCATCTCTCTGATAGTCACACATGACATGATACAGTTGTACATTCACATGTTTGTTTCATTTACAACAGTTTAACAGTGACTTAGTGTGTACAGTGTGTGTTTAGATGATTTTCAAAGCTTTATCGTGCAGTATTTTTCATCCAAATTAAATGAAATTAAGATTAATATGAAGATGTTCTCGTAGCATTTTAATGATCTCAGACAAGATGATGAATATTATTGTAACATGTTAATTTAATGGCATGCTTGTTACTGAGTGTGTGTTTTTGTGCTTTACAGGTTGAGGAGGTGTAAGATCACAGAGGAAGGTTGTGTCTCTCTGACTTCAGCTCTGAGATCAAACCCCTCACACCTGAGAGATCTGGATCTGTATAGAAATAATCTAGGAGATTCAGCAGTGAAGCTGATCTCTAATCTGAACAAAAACCCACATTACAAATTTAAAGTACTACAGTGAGAAAAAAAACATGTTCTGTAATTTCATCTAGTTAAACTGATACTTTACTCAAAATTGAAAATCTGCTACTCACCCTCAAGTAGATCCAAACCAAAAATCTTCTTTTGTATTTAACAAAACAAAGAAATGTATACAGGTTTGATACAACTTGAGGTTGAGTTTTCATGACAGAATTTTCATTTTTGGGCGGTCTATAATTTAAGTTAAGTGAATATGTTATAATAATGTAGTCTAGTATATGTGGGTTCACACAGGATAAATTTTTCATTTCGCTGATCTTGAATGATGTTTTTTTCTGTGTATAAAGAATAGTCTAACTTCAGTTCAGCCTTAACAGAAATGTTGTGTGTCTTAGAATGGTTAGAATATGGTTACCGTAGCAGTTTGTGGTGTCTTACAAAGTCTTTGTTTGCAGTTCGTTTCTCATTTTTCTGTTACCAAACTACAGATTTCAATGCTTATTTTAAAAAATATTTAGTTTTCACTCGCACGCAGTTAATCTTGGATTCGGATAAATTGTGATCTGATCTAGGAAATAAAATAAATGATAAGGAATTACAGTAAAGACATTTGGGGTTGTTTTTGTGAATGGTGTGTTTTTGTTAGGTCTCCTTTTTTTGACCCGTTTGATTTTATTTCAGAAAAAATACAGAATATAAAGTAACTAAACAAAACATTGAAAGGTCAAGCTCCTCAGTGTTGACTTTGTTGCGTTTGAAAGGATTTGAGAAGATTTCGTCCTTAACGTTATAGATCCATCTGTCATATACTATGTTTTCTGCATCTATTATGCATATAGTCTAACTTTTTTACAATTTTGTCTATGTTATCTTAAGGAGTAAATCAGGCCTATATACTATTTAACTTAATTTTAAGAGTAAGAGTGTATTGATGCTTCAACAGGGTGAGGATCCATCTGCAGTTTATTAAAGAACAATAGTAGTCAGACAGCAAAGTCAGTCCCAGATCAGATCAAACACTAAATGACAATAAACCGGGTAAACGCTCAGAAATGACACCCAGGGAAAATCAACACTTCGTGATGACTGTTCTGTTAAGTGGGTCTAAATAGAGTGGTAAACGACAACTGTTTCATAAAATCAATATTTCGGGGGTGCTCCCTCTAGTGGCGATTAGGGAGAAGAACGGGAGCCTCACTCGTGACAAAGAGTAAATATGACACGTTTGTGTCTTTCTATATATTTTTTTCACGAATGCTATGCTTTTGTGAGAGTGTTTTGTCTGCGACTTCAAATTCAAAACACAGGTGTGTGATAATCCACCAGTGTTTCAGATTTTTAATTTTCAATCAGGACTGTTAAGTACAAATATTTATTGTTACCTACAAGTTCTCAGATTCAAAATTACAAGCCCAAAGTTATGCTTCTCTTCATGTTTTCATGATCATTTACTTACTCATCTATCTAATGTGGAGGTGTGGGGAAATAAAAATAGTGTGTAGTTTACAGTGGAATCAACGCATTGGGCGTTCAAGGTGGAGGGATCTGTGTATTGATGTAAACGTTTGCACTTTTTCACCAGCAGAGCGTCATAACGTGTGAAGTGTGTGACGTCATCAAACCGGGGTTTTCCTTCCGCCTCAGTATTTACAGGTAAATTGGCAACAGATCAAAGTTTTGTAAGTGTCTACTTGTGTTTGTGCTGCGAATTTTAATTTATGGGAGTAAATATTACACGTTTGTGTCCGTCTATGTATTTTTGTGAGTGGCAACCTTGTCAGATTATTTGACTGCGACTTTAAATTCAGAACAGAGGTTTGTGATTATTGTCCACGAGTGTTTTCACAAGTTTAAAGAGGTTGCAAATGTGAACAGTACAATGTATTGTGCAATTCTCGAATTCAATTTTACTGGCGTTCAAGTTTTGCTACTCTTCATATTTTTTCTCATTTATTTATTTTCATAAGAACATCCAACATGTCGTTGCTTATATGTTTTATAATGTAATGTATCGTTTGGGGTTTAGACTGCTTTGAGGTTGTGTGCAATGTGATCAGTCTGTGTAAACGTTTGCGGTATTTCACCAGAGGGCGACATAGACCGTGTAATAATGAGAGCTTTACTTAAAGCATTTCAGAATTTACTGTTTTAATAGTGCATATATATATATATATATATATATATATATATATATATATATATATATATATATATGTTTCATAACCTGTCCTACATGATATTACTTCAGTATTTACGGTCGCTTCAATTGCTTCATAGATGAATCTCACCATGTGAGTTTGTGATGCTTTTTCATCTTTCAGAACGGATTTATTGTTAGATAATATATATTAAAATCGCCCGACTGCGAGAGTTTCACAAAATAATAGTTTTGTCTCATCACATTGTGTTTTTGTTTAAGGTTTTTAAAGTATTCAGGGTCATTATTCAGACTGCTGTTTACACTTTTGCTGGAAACACCCTGCTGGAAATAGAAAATGCTTTGTAACAAATTCATCAGTTGAACGTGATCCTGCAAGGGTTTTATGACAGCATAGAGGAAACAGAAAGCTGTTTTACATGCCAGTAATTGTTTGTGTAGACACATGTTTACACACACATAAATGTATTGCAAGTTGTTTATCGTTGTAATTTTATGTTGGTTTTACATGCTTATGTTGTAGTATTTTTTTTAATCCTGCTATATTATACATTTTAATCATTTGTTGTAATTTAAATAAAGTGAATCATGTAATTGAGTTATTGTGTCTACTTGTTTTTTATAGACAAGGAACATTGAAGCTATGTTAGATAAATAATAAGCATGATTGTATAAAGGCAACACACTAGTGGGTTATTCAAATGATGGATGTATAAAACTACAGAAACAATTAAAGTGTTTTTGGACTGTTTTCTTAGAAATTTTCTTTCTTCAATGAGAAATAAAAAGTATCATATTTATATGAAACAGTAATAATGTTCAGTAGACTTTTGTCAGTTTTCTTTTATCTTAATGATTCTCTAAATTTTTCTCTTAGAAAATTCTGGAGGGCCCCTCGTCACAGTTTGATAATCCCTGGATTAAATAACAGTAATAGAAAAAGTTAAATAATAAATGATAAATTAATTTTAATAATGATAAAAATATTTAATAAAAACAGGTAAAGAACGGTAAATAATTACACAGACAATGACATATTTTGTTAAATGAAAAATGAGGAACATACTGTAAACAAAGACTTTGTAAAACCCCACAAACTGCTACGTTAACCATATAACTATAATATGTGTTGTAAAACCATCGTTATGAAAACAATTATCAAAACATCCTAAACAGTCTCTACACTTATTAAAAGTTATGTTAGTTTTCGCAAAAGAATGAGCCAAAATCCACCTAGTAGAAAGACTCTTGTCAACAAACTTACAAATAAATGAAACACTACCCCTGAAGTAACTTTCATTGTATTACGTTTTTAATCATACTATTTATAATAATAAATAAATACAGAGTTTATATTACAATCATGTTTTTAACCTCAGTTCCTGGTTTCAACGTCATTTCCATATAACCAATAGGAAGAGTTATGGGCAGATCGACACACGAGTGCCGTGTTCAACAATAACCCGACTGTAGAAACCGAAAGCATCTTTCAGGAATCAGCCATCTGCTACAGTTTGAAACTGCGTCACATTTTACAAAGACACGAAGTAAGTATTAAAAGTCACCATTTATTATCTTAAACATCATGCGCAAAGTGTGTTTTTTTATTTGTAATTTCCATATACATGTTGCTTCTTTTAATTATATGTTTTTTTTCTATTTTGTTGCGGTGTCTATTTTTTTCTTTTTTCAGGAAGTTACTTTAAAGAGACAGTTCACCAGCAAATTATTTTATCATTTTTTATTCACCCTTATGTCCTTCTAAACATCTATATCTTTCCTGTAGCTCAGTGGTTAGAGCATTGAGTTAACAACGCAAGGTTGTGGGATCAATCCCAGGGGATTGCAAATACCTATGTAAAATGTAAAGGATAAAGCAATGTAAGTCGCTTTGGATAAAAGCTTCTGCCAAATGCATTAATGTAAATGTATGACTTTTCAGTAAGGAAGCAGTAATTATTTAAGTGTTCACTTACTGTGAAAAAATGATGCGGTATTGAAGTGGACATACCCAGTTGACGTAGCTGTATCCCTTCTATTCATAAAAAACATGCCCAATCAGACAAAAATACTGTAGTGTACTATTGAAAAATGTAGTGCCTTAGTAGTAAATTGATAAAAACACTAAATACTAAAATGAAGTTCAAAAACACTAGTAAATACTATAGTATTCTAAAGTAATTTATATGGACAAATACACCATTATTGTATAGTAAAAAATCAATAACATAGGACTTACCTATCCTAAACAAATTTAGGTAAACTTAAAAATTTGGCCCTTATTTATCCATCTGTATGTAACATTAATGTAATTTGTTAGTTACCTGCCTATTCATGAAAAACTGCACTTGCATATTTTTTTGAATGATGACAACAGACGATTAATACTTGTGCACCTACTGTTTGGACTGTGATACCAAACTTTAAACCTCTGTAGCAGCAGTGCTATGTGCAAACTTAAAGCCTTAACACTAAAAATAATTACTGCATGCTTACTGATTTATAGCAGTCACGGAGAGTCTATAACCAAATTTAGGCGGCTAAAGTGGACACTAGTTAAAATGCTTAGAAGCAAACTTGACCAATCTGAGAATTCAAATTAAATATATATTTTTTATCTTTGGTCAATTCATTTTTGTACTTGGACAAGTGAGTCACAAATGCAGAAAAATTGAGGAACTTCGTGACTCGTCAATCATCGTAACTCTTGCATCTTCCTTTATATTTATGATTGTGAACAAAAGTTGCTACAATACATATACGGTCAACCAAAGTATGTGCTCCCGCACTCACCCCCATGTTTCCTTCCAAACACAGACCACCACATGACATAATTAATAACACTCCCCCTTTCCCTTCATCACATGACGGTCACCTCATCACATGTATCCTACAGGCAGTCTGATAACTGTAATTTTGTGTTTGTGATGTTTTATAATTTGTCTGAATCAGTTTCTCCGTCTATATGTAGAATCAGTGGATGTGATTCTTCCAATCTGCATATGAAGCTCCATTATGAGCAACACACAGACATCTACAGATGGAGATTCTTCTCCACAGTCCAGGTAATTATGCTAAAATCTATAAAAACAATATATATATTTTTTATTTATTTTTCTCAACAAAAAAACTCACCTTCGGGTTTCTTTGAGTTAGAAAAATCACTTGTTACAGTCTCCAGGATTTACGTATATATGCAAGTCAATCCACGAAAATTTTACTTCATAATTTTTCTTCAAAATCTGAAAATGAACTTCTGCTTTAAAATAGTCATCTTCTTTGATGATGATGTCACTTTGACAACTTGGGCAGAACATCTGTTGAAAGAAAGTTTCACTGTTTTAGATTCAGTCATTTCATAGTGGAAAAGAATAAGCCACACTATATATTTTTATCTTTCAGTATTCTTTATTAATGAGAAATATACATCACAATGGGGAATTAAAGACGATTGTGACTTTACTAAAACAATGGTATATTTTCTTAGGTAAAGAAATAATACTTGTATAGTATATGTTTCAATGGAGACAGCCATTCTTCACTATGAAGCCATTCATTGCTGGAGCTGTGATCTTTCTTAATGTACAGGTCAGGGCGTCTGAAAGTCTATTAAGTGGTTACTGGTGTTATGAGGAAATCCCACGTCTGCAGGTTTCTTGATAGATGTTATTTGTGAAATACAGTAATTCAAATACAGTAATACAGCAATCTGTAACAGATCAAACTCTCCTGGAGTTGTATATTTAGTAGAAAAAGTTTTATTAAAATCAATATCTTCAGATACAGTAATACAGATGAATCTATGAAATATTACCAGTTCACACAGACTCATTTGGAAAAGTACTTTACAATTAAAATGCTTTGTATTAGCAATGTATAAATTGAAAGACCATTTGAACAGTAATCTGTTGTGTGTTATAGTTCAGTTCATCCAAAGAGATCAGATCCAGAACCCAGCTGTGTGTCTATGAAGAGTGACCGCTCTATGGATCCACCAGATAAATTTAAGAATGATGACACAAAACCGGATCTCAGGTAAAAAATTCTTGTAAATGACATGATTATAATTAAATATTTTATACTGGAATGTAATTTGTTAAAACAATGACGTTGTCCTTGTGAATATTTGTATATACATTTACCCACAGTTTGCTTAAACTAAGAGACACATCTATGAAACATTACCACTAACAAACAGACAGATGTTTAAAAGCACTCATAACAATATACAAATTGTGTGTCTATGAAGAGTGACCGCTCTATGAATCCGCTAGTTGTATTTAAGATAAAATCATTTTATAAAGTATTAGATTATAATTGAAAACTTTATAGTGGGATGCATTTGTAAAAATGCTATTTGACATTTTTCTTGTGAATTTTTGTCTTTACATTTAAACAGTTTGTTCAAACTTGTTCAAACAAATATGTTAAAATGCCGTCATTCAGCGCCACAGTTCCACAACACTCCACACCTATGAAATATTACCAGTTCACACACAGACACATTTGTAAAAGCACTTTACAATTAAAATGCTTTGTATTAGCAATGTATAAATTGAAAGAGCATTTTAACAGTAATCTGTTGTGTGTTATAGTTCAGTTCATCCAAAGAGATCAGATCCAGAAGTCAGCTGTGTGTCTATGAAGAGTGACAGCTCTATGGATCCACCAGATAAATTTAAGAATGATGACACAAAACCGGATCTCAGGTAAAAAAATCTTGTAAATGACATGATTATAATTAAATATTTTATACTGGAATGTAATTTGTTAAAACAATGACATTGTCCTTGTGAATGTTTGTATATACATTTACCCACAGTTTGCTTAAACTAAGAGACACATCTATGAAACATTACCACTAACAAACAGACAGATTTTTAAAAGCACTCATAACAATATACAAATTTTGTGTCTATGAAGAGTGACCGCTCTATGAATCCGCTAGTTGTATTTAAGAAAAAATCATTTTATAAAGTATTAGATTATAATTGAAAACTTTATAGTGGGATGCATTTGTAAAAATGCTATTTGACATTTTCTTGTGAATTTTTGTCTTTACATTTAAACAGTTTGTTCAAACTTGTTCAAACAAATATGTTAAAATGCTGTCATTCAGCGCCACAGTTCCACAACACTCCACACCTATGAAATATTACCAGTTCACACACAGACACATTTGTAAAAGCACTCTATACAATACATATTTTAGCATTTAAAAGTTAAAAGAGCATTTTAACAGTAATCTGTTGTGTGTCATAGTTCATAGTTCTTTTGATAGAAAACTATGTCTTCAGAGGTGTATAAATAGCTTACACATTGAAGCGTTATGTTTTTATTGCCTAATACACACAAAACGGGTCCACTTGTATGTTATTCGCCATGTTCTGTCATCCGATGTGGTGTTTCGATGGGGAGGGGTGGACTGCGCGGTTGGTTGCAATTTGCAACCTTGGCTCTAGATTTCAATCTCTGGAACTTTAACAGTAATCTGTTGTGTGTATAATAGGATGCTTTTGTAAAAAAAGCACTGTTAAAAGTAATTGACCATTTTAACTGTTATCTGTTGTGTGTTATAGTTCATTTCGTCGGAAGAGATCAGACCTAGACGTGAAGGGTGACGTGTATAAGAATCATCTCAAAAAATTTAAGATTGATGATGCATCGTCTGCTGTCTGGTATAACATTTATATCAATTATATGAATATAATTTAAGTTTTCCTTCTACAGTGCATTTGTAAAAACAATGACATGTCTCTTGTAAAGTCATGAATTCTTTGTAATGATTTTATCTTTATATTTAAACTTTTACATTTATACATTCAGACAACAATATATTGTAAGTGAACCATTTCAGGTTTTTCTGCTTAAATTGGTCATGAAATGAGATCTAACCTTCACCAAAGTCACAAATATCAACAAACACAATATCTCTAAGAAGATCGTGACTGTTTGTGTTGGATCAGTTTAATGTCTTTCTGGAGCACACCCATTAAACATACAAAGTTATGGTGAAAAAAGTAAGTGAACTGGTGCTTTAATAACTGGTTGAACCTTTGGTAGCAATTACCTAAAGCAAGCACTTCCTGTAGACAAGCTGAAAGGTCCAGGAGTCATTTTGGCTGCTCACCTACTTCTATGGAGAGTAGTCACAGTACCATATCGTATCCATTTTGTCTGACTGTGGACTGATGATTATCTAAAGTCTTTGAAATTACCTTTTCCAGCATATGAAGAACTCTTGATTGTAGGTGTTCTGTGATCTCTTTTTTTGTAAAGCATGGCTAATACTGCCTGTGAGTAGCACACTGTAATACGGTTCAAAGGATGGATGGAGGCGGGAACCGACGAACATTTAAATAAACCACTTTAATAAAAATGAACAAACAAAAACGCGGAAGTAAAATGCTGGCAGCCACCTCACGGTAGACTGCCGGCCACAAGAACATAAATATAAACTTAACGCATATCTTGGCCCGGTCCTCTCTCCTCAGCAGTCCCGTCACTCGTCCTCTTATGCTCCCGTTTTCCTCCGTGGGATATGCGGTACCGGTGTGCGCACAGCTGATTCCAACTATCAATCACACCACAGGCCACGCCTCACGGCTCTTGTCACGCCTTCCTAACCACACACACTGACACTGTTTGGTGTTTATGTAAGTAAATTAGGCTCTAAACCACAACTTTATTAACATTTCATTGATTAGACTCTTGGTTTGCTAACACCTTACTCCAACTGGCAATTTGTGACACCAGAAGCCTACTGGTTCACTCACTTTTCCACCATCACTTTGTAAGTTTAATGGGTGTGCTCAATAAAGACATGAAAGAAGATCATCTTAGGGATATTGCGTTTGTTGATATTTGTGACTTTGGTAAAGATCAGATCACATTTCATGACCACATCAAGTAGAAAACCAGGAAAATGACAATGGTTGGCTTACGTTTTCTTGTATTCACATTTGTGCTCAAACTTATTCATACCCTTGGTAAATATTACCAAAGCAGGGTGTGAAAATAAGTCTGCATCATTTATCCTTTTATTTTTAACTGAACACATATATAGCAGAATTACTATTGTGCAGATAATCTAGATTAAATCAATGTTTATTTAAAGGGATACTTCACCAAAAATGAAAATTCTGTCATCATTTACTCACCTTCTAGTTGTTCCAAATCTGTACAAATGTCTTTGTTTCGGATGAACACAGAGAAAGATATTTGAAAAAATGCTTATAACCAGACAGATTTTGCCCCCCAATGACTACCATTGTAAGAAAATTACCTTATAATTTTTATTCTTCTGTTGAACACAAAATAATATATTTTGAATAATGTAGGACAGCAAACAGCCCTGGGCACTTTTGACCACCATTGTATTTTTTTCCTACTACCTGGTAGTCAATGGGGGGCTAAATCTGGTTATAAGCATTCATCCAAATATCTTGGAACAACTCGTAGGTGAGTAAATGATGATAGATTTTTCATTTTTGGGTGAAGTATCCCTTTAATAATTATATTGCACCAAACTTTAAACCTTGTTTTAATATATTTATGGAGACATTTAAATCTTCTAACCTGGTTTTAATTTGACCTGGATTAACTTTAATTCTGTTGCTTCATTTCTTAAACTCAGATTTAACTCTCAGTTAGGGATTCATTTTAAACTTGCTACTGAGAAAGAATTACTGTAATAAAAACAAATATCTACTTCTAAATGTTTATCTAAGTGATCAGAAACAGACACCATAAGCATCACTTAAGAGATTTATTGTAAATAAAAAGGGAGTTAAATATTATAAGTAGGGCTGTCAAACGATAATTTTTTTAATCTAATTAATCACAAGGTTTCTTGAATTAATTTCGATTAATCACAATACTAAAGATGATTGAAAAATTCACAGAAAGATAAATGACAAGAAGCGGATAGCCTATTACATTTGTCTCTTCTTTTTTATTATTGACAAATCCAAATAACTATTTTAATTCTAAACAATTTTGGCAATTTAGCCATTGCTCTTAGCAAATAAGTGAATGGAACGTTTTTCTTTTCGAGAAATCTATTTTTTTCTTCAATTTCCCTCTTGTGTGCCACGATTTGAAACTGTTGAGCACATACCTCTACAAAGTGACGCTCTTCTGTTTTCATTAAGGTTAAAGCAAACGACATTACTTTCCAGGTTTTAGTTATATGATGCGCCGTCACACCAGATAATTGTTGTTACTAACGGAGCTCCAGTGGTCTTCTGTCAAAGCAACATATTCCGCTGAAGCCAAATCCTATTCCTTCGTTTTCTTTTCTGCATCAGTTGATTTTTGTCATCACTGTGCCTCTCGACGGTAGCTTGTAGAATGCGTCTAAACTTGCCGCTTTCAAAAATTCTGCGAGGGCCGTGTCCTCAACAATATTAATCAGTTTACATTTCTTGTCCATCCAGAGGGCCAACGGGTTCTTCCGACACCTCCAGCTCGCTCGTGTCACCCATGCTATTTACGCGACGAGGAATGAACGCGGCAGGGGTTGAATTGGGGGTAAAACATGGCGGGAATGAGTTAATGCGTTAATAAAATTATCGCCGTTAATTCCAGAAATTAATCATCTCGCGTTAACGCGTTAATTTTGACAGCCCTAATTATAAGTGTCTTTGTTTTGGCAGAAAGTCTATATACTGTAGGGATTATTTAAAAATAGACAAATTATATTTCCTTTTCCTACACACTTATTTATTTCCTTTTCAAATAACAACACACAATAATTAAAAACATTTTAATGTAAATAACTGACACATTTAATAAACCTAATAATGTTTGTGTAAGTGTATCAAATTCTCTGTACATTTCCTGTTTAATTTCGTGTTTTAATTTTACAGCCGTGAGTCTGAACTCCTCAAGACTTTCAAATCAAATCTGAGGAAGAAGTTTCAGTGTTTGTGTGAGGGAATATCACAAGAGAGAAACCCAACACTGCTGAATGAGATCTACACAGAGCTCTACATCACAGAGAGTGAAAGTGGAGAGATCAGTAATGAACATGAGGTGAGACAGATTGAGACACAATCCAGGAGAACAGCAACAGAGGACACACCAATCAAATGCAACGACATCTTTAAAGCTTTACCTGCACAAAACAAACCCATCAGACGTGTGCTGACAAAGGGAGTCGCTGGCATTGGAAAAACAGTCTCTGTGCAGAAGTTCATTCTGGACTGGGCTGAAGGGAAAGAGAATCAGGACGTCCACCTCATATTTCCACTTCCTTTCAGAGAGATCAATCTGATGAAGAACCAAACACTCAGTCTTTTAGATCTTCTTCATCTTTTCTTCCCAGAGACAAAAGAAATGGAAATCTCCAGCGGTGAATATAAAGTGTTGTTCATCTTTGATGGTTTGGATGAGTGTCGTGTGTCTCTGGATTTTCACAGCAGTGTGAGGTTGTGTGATGTCAGTGAATCAGCCTCAGTGGACGTGATCCTGACAAACCTCATGAAGGGGAATCTGCTTCCCTCCACTCTCATCTGGATCACCTCCAGACCAGCAGCAGCTGATCTCATCCCCTCTGAGTGTGTTGATCGAGTCACAGAGGTACGAGGCTTCACTGACAAACAGAAGGAGGAATACTTCAGCAAGAGAATCAGTGATGAGAGTCTGAACAACAGAATCATCTCACACCTGAAGTCATCCAGGAGCCTCTACATCATGTGTCACATCCCAGTGTTCTGCTGGATTTCAGCCACTGTTTTAGAGAGGATGTTGAGTGAAGCAGAGAGTGAAGGAGAGATCCCCAAGACTCTCACTCAAATGTACACACACTTCCTGATTATTCAGACAAACATCAAACATCAGAAGGACTATGAGAAGAAAGTGAAGAATGATGAAGGCATGATCTTCAAACTGGGCAAACTGGCCTTTGAGCAGCTTGTGAAAGGGAACCTGATCTTCTATGATGAGGACCTGAGAGAGTGTGGCATTGATGTAGCAGAAGCATCAGTGTACTCAGGATTGTGCACTCAGATCTTCAAAGAGGAGTTTGGCTTTGATCAGGGGAAAGTTTACAGTTTCGTTCATCTCACCATACAAGAACATCTCGCAGCTCTTTATGCTCACCTCTCCTTTGTAAACAAGAACAGAAATGTGTTTGATCAAATTAGTGATCCATCTTCTTCACCCAATGGTGAACAGTCTTCCTTGTCTTCTTTACATCAGAAAGCTGTGGATGTGTCTCTAGACAGTAAAAATGGATATCTGGACCTTTTCCTGCGGTTTCTTCTGGGTCTCTCACTGGAGTCCAATCAGAATCTCATACGTCATCTACAGACAGAAGACCTCTGCTACAAAAAAGAAGAAACAGTTGTGTTCATTCAAATGAGGATCTGGTCTAACCCTTCTCCAGAGAAATCCATCAATCTCTTTCACTGTTTGAATGAACTGGGAGATCCATCCCTTATAGAGGAAGTTCAACAATATCTTAAATCTGGTAAAATAAGAGAAATGAACCTCACGCCTTCACAGTGGTCAGCATTAGTTTTTGTGTTGCTGACTTCAGAGCAGAACATGAATGTGTTTAAACTGAAGGAAATTGTTCAACCACAACTGACAGCTCGGAGGAACTTATCTGCTTTATCCAGTTCAGATCAGTAAGTAACAATGAGAGACAATCACTACACTGTTACGTAATTTCAATGTAAAAGCACTGAAATATTGTATCACATGCCATGTTGGTATTACATTTTAAAATGTAGTACTGTGTCAATACTTTGAATGTTTTATTATTGTAAATGATCCAGCATCAAAAGTGATTAGAGGTCTTCACGGGTCAATTTAGATTCGAAAACCCGAGACCCGCGCGAGTTAGGGGCTAAAACTTTGACAAGTGCCTCGGACACGGGTCAGGTCTGATATTGGTGGCCTCGGGTCTCTGATAATTTAATATACACTAGATGTGTTTTGCTGGATTAACTTAAACGACATTGCTGCGATAAATAACATTTGCCAGGCTGAACAGGCTAAACGCACGCCAATGTTGTTTTCATTCGGGTCCAGTTGGGTTATCTTAAATAATATTATTTTTCTTGGTCATTTAAATTGATCTATTTCTGTTTTATCCATGTGTATGTGCAGGCATAAAGCTAATGAATTTCTGCTGAAGTTTCTGCCTGTGGTTAAAGAATCCAGATCTGTAGAGTAAGTATTACAATCACTATTCAAAAAGGAAAAAGCTTGCAGATCTTACAAATGTGACACAGAGCTTAGTGGTTTAAGTAAGCGATACAGAACAGAGATGCTATGCTTTATCATGAGTAAATCACTGCAGAAGGGCGTTTCTTTTATTGGTTAGTTGAAGATGGTGGTGTATAACTTTTGGAACACCATTGTGGGCAGGCTTACTTCCAGTCAGTGTGTTCCTGGTTAAAAAAGAAAAAGAGCTTTTTTAAATAAAAAGAAAGTGGCATATCATTGTAGTGGAGTCGGCGGATCGAGACCTTGATTCGACGCTGGTGAGTGAGTTTAAATGAGCGCCAGCTGTGCGCGCACCGGTCTGGTGTTATGGAGATCACGAGTGACCGGACCGTCGACGAGAGAGGACCGGGCCCGAACATGTTTTACATTTGTATATATGTTCTTTTGTTCGGCAGTCTACCGTGACATGGCTGATGACATTTTACTTTAGTGTTTTTGTTATAGTTTGTTTTATTCGCTGGGAGTCGGCCGTGTGGGGCTGCCGGCTGTCTTTGTAGCTTATTATTTTGATAAAACTTTATTTAAATGTCTGCCGGTTCCCGCCTCCTTCCTTCCTTTTTTTGAACCATTCTACAATCAGAAATATGACAGATAATACTCTTAACGTTGCTGTTTACCTCATTAAACTTGTCATGATTCTGTCATATCTTGTGCTGTTTTTCTTGATCTAGTGGCAGGATCATGCTGTTAAATGTAATTATCAGAAACTTGAAAAATGTGCAAGCAGAGGGCCCTTGCTCTGACCTTGCTCCATTAACCCGCGTCAGCCAACACAAATTTATCTTTCATCTCTGCAGTTTGCAGTTTGCGGACGTTTCAGGCAACTGCAAAGTTCTGTCACCTCATCGAAGGCCACCACTCCTTTCATTCGATTGGACAATGGAAAAAAAGGCGCATGATAAATGCGAGGCGCAGCAGGCTCCCGGTGCTTTCGCAGGCATACGCCCCACCGGATGCCAGTCATACAAGTTGCCACGCAGGACGTGGGCTGACACCGGGTTTACGTGATGGTTGTAAAACCTTGCGAAGGCGTTGGGCGTAGCCCAACCCGGAGCTCTACAAATATCTGCCAGAGAGGCGCCTCTGGACAGTGCCCAGGAGGTGGCTATGCTCCGTGTGGAGTGAGCTCACACTGCCAATGCGCATGCTTGTGATCGGTATGCCGCCGTGGCGGCATCCACGATCCAGTGCGCCAGTCTCTGTTTGGAGACAGCTTACCCCAACTGCTTTGGGCAGGTATCCGGGCCTGAGTCTCAGGGTATCGTGAGAGTTGCCAGGGCCGAATTCAAGGCAATCCGGGGACACGGAAAATCCTTGAAGGTCCCCTTCCCTCTTGAAGGGAGCGAGCGCCATCAGGAGGGCCGTCTTACTCGAAAAGTGAGGAAGATCGGAACCTCCGAGGGGCTCAAAGGGGGGCCCAGAGAGCCCCGCCAGGACCACATTAAGGTCCCAAGGATTACGCCTTCTCACGCCCCTTTAGGGAACCTGGTGACAAGGTCGTGCTGCCCTAGAGAGTTTCCATCAACTGAGTCGTGACGAGTGGCGATAGCGACTGCCCCTCCACACTGAAGGTGTATGTAGATGTAAGTCTCCAGTCTCTCTTGTAGGAAGGACAACACGATCCCGATCGAGCACTTCCGTGGGTCTTCTCATTGAGAGAGACACCAGGACGAGAAGAGGCGCCATTTATAATCATATAACCGCCTAGTAGATGGGGCCCTAGCCTGGCTGATGGTCTCCGCCACAGAGGGGGGGGTAGCCAACTCAGGATCTCCTCGTCCCGTCTAGAGACCAGACATGGAGGTTCCAGAGGTCTGGTCTGGGAATGCCAGAACGTGAGCTTCCCCTGACAGAGCAGGTCCTCCATCAGGGGAATGGGCCAGGGTGTAGTTGTTGCCAAGAGCATCAGTTCTGAGAACCAAGTGTGGTTGGGCCAAAGCGGCGCAACCAATAACGCTTGGTGCTCCTCTTCCCTGGTCATGTTAGTTGCAATGAGCAGAAGCCACCCTAACGATAGATGTACGCCACGGGATTAGTGCTGTCTAGACGGACAGCACATGCTTGTCCGTAGCCTCCTCAAAAGGCCGTAGCCTCCTCAGTGCAAGTAACACAGCCCCACAACTCTAGGCAATTGATATGCCAGCGCAGGCGGGGGCCCGTCCAGCACCCTGCTACTGCATGCCAGTTGCACACTACACCCCCACCCCTGCAGGAAGGCGTCCGTCATCACTACGACAGGGTTGATGTCCCTGAACTAAACCCCTCTTCTCATCACACCTCTCTCCTCCACTTCATCTCTTCAGGCGTTAATCATTGGAAAAGTGCTTACACATTCCATTTTGTGTTTATAATGTTTTGTCGTGTTATGAAGATTTGAACATCATGTTCGGTATTGTTTTAAAGGTCTTGGTGCAATGGGTAAAAGGGCATAGTTCCTTCAAACCTCACAATGAGTGTATTAGTTTTTTTTAACTTGAGAAAAATTACCTGCAATCCTCTAATAGGATTGGCTTTATCGGGGAATCCTGTTCACAGATAAATGCATCCCATTTGATGATCTCGTCAGCCATGAGTTGAACTAAATTTCACAATGACCATTGAATTCATGATTCTTTGTTACATTTGGGTATAAATGGTGCATTGGCAAAAGCCACTTCTGTAACCAGAACTTCCCACATTGCAGCTGTGTGTCTCAAATGGGAGCATCTGTAACCAGAACTTCCCACACTGCAACTGTGTCTCGATTTTACCAGGTATGATAAACTTTGTTTTTATTTTATTCTTGTACTCTGTTGATAATCTTTACTTATTAAATTAGGAATTTCTTTTTATGTGCATTCTATGATTTTAATTAATGTTGTACCTGCCTGGTATAATAAATTGTTGTTGTTGATATTATCTGAATTCTTCAAAGTCTGTCAGTAGATTGAAATGGGCCTGTTTTGTTACCGCAAAATCGATGTGTCAGTATAGGATGGACTAGTTTATACTAGACTTTAAATTATAAACGGGGCATTACTAAAGCTCACATGTTACAGATTTCCAACTATCACCTGGCTTAGTACGTTGCATGATCGTGACAAAAATAACTATCGTTATGTTTCTGAGCAAGCATATAGCGGCCAAACTTAATGTTATTAGTTTACCCGGCAACCTCTGACTAGATCAGAACTGACCGTTTTGTGTCCATGAGATCCATGAACCCGGCCAACGTGAGACTCTGTGTGACTTCAGGTCCCAATCGAAAGAATAACTCTAAATTATAAATATTAAAGTATGGAGATTTATAGATAAGTTAACTTTGTTCAACAGATACATTAGAAATGTCATACAAGTCATTTTATGTTATATCAAAATTGGAAACAGATCAGTCTTAACCAAAGAGTCATATAAATTGAACTAAATTGTAACCGTTCCTAAATAAATTCATGTAGAAATCGCTGAGGAGAAGCAGAACATGAGATCCCTTCAACCACACCATTGGATTCCGTCGTTGGGCCAGTGCGTGGTCTTTTACATTGCTTTAAAGAAATTAAGATTCTACACTTACGCGTTTAGCAGACGCTTTTATCCAAAGCGACTTGCAGTGCATTCAAGATATATGGTTTTCTCAGTTTGTGTTCCCAGGGAATTGAACCCACAAACTTTTTACATTGCCAACACAATGCTCTACCACTGAACCACAGGAACACTGAGATCAATGAACAAATGTTTTAAATGTTGCTCATTATTTTGTTGCTTTCGATAAAATCATCTGCTACAAAATAAATGTAAATGTAGTTTTCCTATTACAGAAACAGTCAGTGGTTACTTGGTTAAGAGTGCGAAAGAAAACATTAATTTCAGAATTCAAACCCTCAACATTTAAGCTACCAGCCCAGATCTTTTGCCACTGAATTAAGACACCCCAAAAGTCAAGACATTCACAATGTCTGAACTGTTACGTTCATTGAGTAAAATGTGTTTAATTTTCTTTGCAGCATTAGTTTTTGTAATATCACAGATGAAGGTTGTGCTGCTCTGACTTCAGCTCTGAGATCAAACCCCTCACACCTGAGAGATCTGGATCTGTCTGATAATAATGTAGGAGATTCAGGAGTGAAGCAGATCTCTACTGTACTGGAGAATCCTCACTGTAAACTGGAGACACTGAAGTAAGATCATCTCTCTGATAGTCACACATGATTTAGTCGTGCATTCACATGTTTTCGTTCACAACAGTGTAACACATGTGACTAGCTGTGTGCAGTGTGTGTTTAGATCATGTTCAGAGCATTCATATGAAATACATTATGAAGATGTTGTCTTAGCATGTAATGACCTCAGAAAAGATGATGAATGTCATATTATTGTAACATGTTTATTTAATAATGAGATTCCTACTAAGTGTGTGTTTTTGTTCTCTACAGGTTGTGTAAGTGTAATATCACAGATGAAGGTTGTGTTGCTCTGACATCAGCTCTGAGATCAAACCCCTCACACCTGAGACATCTGGATCTGTCTGATAATAATGCAGAAGATTCAGGAGTGAAGCTGATCTGTGATGTACTGGAGAATCCTCTCTGTAAACTGAAGACACTGAAGTAAGATCATCTCTCTGATAGTCACACATGTACTGAGTCTTAGAAAATCATCATCTACAGCCGTGGAAAATAACAGACCATTTCACAACAATGTTTAAGTAAAATGATAATTTTTTATTTCATATTGACTAATTCTTCAAAACAAGTTTATATTTATGTTTAAAAAACACAATACAAATGTTTTTCTACTAATTTGATGATGCGAATAACATTTCTGTCACTTCAGATAAAAAGATGATTGTCATTTACGTACAGTAATATATTTATTTAAAAATGACTTTCCTGCTGAAGTGAGAGACTGAAGTGTGTGTTATTGTTCTCTACAGATTGAACTGGTGTACGATCACAATCACAGATGAAGGTTGTGCTGCTCTGACTTCAGATCAGACTCTAGGAGATTCAGAAGTGAAGAAGATCTGTGATGTACTGGAGAATCCTCACTGTAAACTGGAGACACTGGTGTAAGATCATCTCTCTGATAGTCACACACACTGATCACACAACATTCATTCATGTTCAGCAGTGTTTCCTCTTAAAATATAAATAAATCAAACTGTCCATTAAATTCAGTTCTTTGGCTAGACATCAAGCGATCAGTCAGTGCTTGAAGTTCATGTGTTGGAAGCAGAAAAATTTGTTGATGAAAATATCTGAGTGACTTTGACAAGAGCCAGATAGAGATGATAGAGACTGGATCAGCTCATGTTTAAAACACTCTGACCTGTCAGTGTTCCTCATTCCTGGTGGATGGACATTAGGGTCAGAGGTGCCCAAGACTTACTGATGAACACGTGGAGGGAAGCCGAGCTTGTCTGATCAGATCAGATGTGAAGAATGTCTGGAGTTTAAAGTGATGAAAATCTTAATCACAGTTCTTTAATATCAGATGGATGATGGGTTGGTCGGAGGCAGTGTTTATGCTCTGGATTATGTTATCGTTTGAGATTATATGTGAATTCATATTATCGAGTGTGTCAACATTCAGCAGAAAGCCGTTCGACTCTAAAACATAAATGATGAGAGTTTGATGAGAGAATCTTTATAAATCTGTTGTTTTCATTAATAATATCAAAAATCAAATCACAGTAACAAAGCGAGTACAGTATAAGACTTTTGCAATCTCTGAAAAAATGCTAAATATCGCCGCCTTCGTTAACTGCAAAATTTCTGAAATATATCTAGAGATCTTTTTTGACAATATCACACACCACTAATGTTTATTTAATAATGTCATTATTGCTGAAGTGTGAGACTGAAGTGTGTGTTTTTGTTCTCTACAGGTTGAGTCAGTGTAATATCACAGATGAAGGTTGTGTTGCTCTGACTTCAGCTCTGAGATCAAACCCCTCACACCTGAGAGATCTGAATCTGTCTGATAATAATGTAGGAGATTCAGGAGTGAAGCTGATCTGTGATGTACTGGAGAATCCTCTCTGTAAACTGGAGACATTGAGGTAAGATCATCTCTCTGATAGTCACACATGTACTGAGGCTCAGGTGCTGTTAACAACTCAACTCAACTCAACTTTATTTATATAGCGCTTTTTACAATTTTCATTGTTACAAAGCAGCTGTACATGAGACACATTGAATACAAGTAAAAAAACTAAAGGCATATACCTGTAAAAACAAGACAAAGGTGAAAACAACAAAGACAGACATACAAATGCTCCACACACACAATATGCAAACATACATACACACACACACATTGACATAGACGCACACACACACAGTGAAAGCACACATTGGCGATAAAGGAGAAAGAACCACAGGTCAAATATTAAACGGACTATAAATTCTTATATGCAATATTAATTATGTCTAATTTCTGAATTCTAAAGCAGCCCCCCCGGCCAGGCAGATAGTGCAAAACAATATGCAAACGGTGGTGAGGAACCCAAAACTCCCATCGAGAAAAAAAACCTCAGGAGAACCCAGGCCCAACCAGGGGATTCCAGTTCCCCTCTGGCAAAGGCTGCTGCCTCTGCACAAGCTCAACAGTGCTTGCACAACAAGGCTAAATAAAAATAAAAAATAAACTTAATAAGGTAAATGATAGATTTAAGATTATCATTCACAATCTAATAACACTAGGCCATTGTTGCACAAAAAAAGTATTTTAAAATGAAAACGGTCCTCGTTTATACTGCTGTTCCAAATGCGTTTCGGGAAAAAAACTACGTTTACACTAGACTACCGAAAACACAGGTCACATGACCATTCAGGCACACTGGGCATGCACACTGAGCAATGATCAAATTTCCAAATGAACTAAACAAAAATAGCATATAACTGTAAGGCGGATATCCGTTTCTTAAATGCAAGTCCCCATAAAGGAATTTCACGCGACTAAATTTAACTTTTTATTAACGGCAGCGTACAAGTTGTTGTTAATACATCATAGGTCAGGGAGTATACGGGTCACATGACCATAAAACATGGGGAATGCAGTATGTCGGAAATGTATTTGTACTACCCCCACACATACTACAAAGAACATTAGTTACTGCTTTAATGGTCAATAGGAAGGTTCTTATTCAAATTCAGTACATACTGTCATAGAATGCGATTTCAGACACAACTTCGGTTTCTAGTTACAGACCGGACGGCCAGTACAAAATGAACATGATGGCGTGGAAAAGCAAAGAAGTCTTCGTGTGGATAGATGAGGAAATCCATGTTATTAGGCTTTTTTTATTTCATCTGGCGCCAAGCAGACCGATGGACGGATGACATCACAGTACTGAGAGAGCGATTTAAAAGCATAAGCTCTTGATTCTCTCTGCTGTAATGTCACCGGCTCCATCAGTGTACGCAGCAATGCATGAAGTCAAAAAGTTTGTTGTTTACACGGCTGCATCCCAAATGCCGCACTTCATCGTGGACTTGCGGTGTCCCATTCATCTTTTTAGCGCTCAGAACTCTGCTCTCGAGCGCCGCCTTTGTGCTCTCAGTGTGGTCTTCTGTCGACTTCACGCGGGGCATCACATACGATCATGGTATGACATCAAAGTACCGTGAGAGCGATTAGAAAGCACTGCTTCCTCTTTCCAGTGTGACAACCTCAAGTCTGTCCCAAAATGGGCTCCCATGTACCCTTGTGGACTCGTGCCTAGTGCCCTATGGGTCTGCACTTTCTCACGTCACCAAGTGTGCCATCTGGGACAGGGCCACGGTCATTGCAAGGCTGGTCATTGTCGCCTTTAGGTAGTGTTAGGGCTCATATGAAGGGTTTAACAAATCAGAGAAGCAAACACAATGATACAGACGACCAATCAGTGAGCGAATGTGTGCAACCACGCCTGCGTATTCTGAAGTCTCTGTTTACACAACCCCTGAGTTTTTCAACTAAAACTGGATCTGCCGTTTCCGTTTTTGGGGTTAGAAAAACTCTGGAGAAATGTAGATGCTAGACGTAACCGTGGCAAAAGTTCTGCAAATCATCTCCTATAGCTAGTGTTGCTCTCGTCCACGAAATATGGTTGTCAACGAATCTTTATCACGTGACGAAAACGAGACGAGACGCAACGTAAATGCTGGTCATGTGATGATGACTATAATTACATGTATAATGCAATATTATACTATTACAGGGCAATGAGGGCAGTCACTCTTTTCTTGTTGGTTCTTTGCAATGCTGGCAAATGTAGCCTTCCGGTTGACGTGTGAAATCACTTCCATTTGTTTTATTAATAATGGATATTGGAATGTCCTCAGTCTGGGTTATGACAAATACTTTGATTTTAATAGTCACAAAGAAAAATACAATTTGTATAGGAAAAAGATGCATTGATAATCGTTTTATCATCGCATCGCAGCCACTTACACTTACTCACAATGTCACTTACTTTCAAGTACCAATAAAAAACAGCGTTCATGAATACTGTAGTCAAGTACTGCGTGTGCACATTCAGAGCGTGATGTGTTGACTACTAAAGAAAGAGTGAGATTAAAGGAGTAGTTCATCTTCAAAATTAAAATTCTCTCATCATTCACTCACTTCTTGTCATTTCAAACCTGTGTTACTTTCTTTCTTCCGCGTTACAAAAAGGAAAATATTTTGAAGAATGTTGTTAACAGCCCCCCATTCACTTGCATTGGTAACTATAGAAGTGAATGGGGGGCTGTGGTGTTGTTTAATCAACATTTTTCAAAATATTTTCATTTGTGTTCTGCAGAAGACAGAAAGTCATACAGGGTTGAAATGACAAGAGGTGTGTAAATGATGACAGACTCTACTCGTGAACTACTCCTTTAATATTTTAGCCGATCGCTCTGTCTCTGTCAGCTCAGTGTCTGCTCGGGTGCAGCGGTGCTCGTGCGTGTGAACACACAGTGTACAGCGAGTGATGTTACTGGAGGAGTTATTTAGTGTTTTCATGATAAATACTGTCACTTCAAAAGAATTAATCCATATAGACTTGATTTCAAAGCCGCAATCCACAGCTCTGATGAGGAACATTCAAGCTCAAAGCTGAAAGCCGTTTGACTCTAAAACATTATCATCCCACACAAGTTTGCTTTTGGTACTTTCGTACTATGATGTCATGCTGTTTTGTGTTTCTACTTCAATGTTTCCATTTAAAGACCTTTTCCTTAAAGGGATAGTTCACTCAAAAATATCATCATTTCTGTTTATTTAAATTATATTTATTCTAACATCATTTATTTACGCTTGTTGTTGAAAACCTGTATATGACTCACAAGATTTTTTGAGAAATGTCTCTGTGGTTTTTCCCATAAAAATGAAAGTTAATAGGGTTCAATGTTGTTTGATTACCAGCGTTCTTAGAAAGTAAATGATGAGAGTCTGATGAGAGAATCTTTATAA
Organism: Triplophysa tibetana; assembly: GCA_008369825.1. Taxonomy (NCBI): domain Eukaryota; kingdom Metazoa; phylum Chordata; class Actinopteri; order Cypriniformes; family Nemacheilidae; genus Triplophysa; species Triplophysa tibetana. Next base: position 6,020,867 of record CM017917.1, on the reverse strand, counting down.
ATCTGTTGTTTTCATTAATGATATCAACAATTAAATCACAGTAACAGAGCGAGTACAGTATAAGACTATTGATAACTCTGAAAAAATGCAAAATATCGCCGCCTTTGTTATCTGCAAAATTTCAGAAATATATCGAGATCTTTTTTGACAATATCACACACCCCTAATGTTTATTTAATAATGTCATTATTGCTGAAGTGTGAGACTGTAGTGTGTGTTTTTTGTTCTCTACAGGTTGTGTAAGTGTAATATCACAGATGAAGGTTGTGTTGCTCTGACATCAGCTCTGAGATCAAACACCTCACGCCTGAGACATCTGGATCTGTCTGAAAATAAAGTAAGAGATTCAGGAATGAAGCTGATCTGTGATGTACTGAAGAATCCTCTCTGTAAACTGGAGACACTGAGGTAAGATCATTTCTTTAATAGTCACACATGTACTGAGGCTCAGGTGCTGTTAACACTAGTTGTTGCACCAAAACAGTGTTTTAAAATGAAAACGGTCCTCGTTTATACTGCCGTTCCAAATGCGTTTAGCGGAAAAAAACTATGTTTACACTAGACTACCGAAAACACAGGTCACATGACCATTCAGGCACACTTAGCATGCACACATAAATGTAAACAGTTATACAGTGAGGAAAATAAGTATTTGAACACCCTGCTATTTTGCATGTTCTCTCACTTAGAAATCATGGAGGGGTCTGAAATTGTCATCATAGGTGCATGGCCACTGTGAGAGACATAATCTAAAAAAAATCCAGAAATCACAATGTATGATTTTTTAAACTATTTATTTGTATGATACAGCTGCAAATAAGTATTTGAACACCTGATAAAATCAATGTTAATATTTGGTACAGTAGCCTTTGTTTGCAATTACAGAGGTCAAACGTTTCCTGTAGTTTTTCACCAGGTTTGCACACACTGCAGGAGGGATTTTGGCCCACTCCTCCACACAGATCTTCTCTAGATCAGTCAGGTTTCTAGCCTGTCGCTGAGAAATACGTAGTTTGAGCTCCCTCCAAAGATTCTCTATTGGGTTTAGGTCTGGAGACTGGCTAGGCCACGCCAGAACCTTGATATGCTTCTTACAGAGCCACTCCTTGGTGATCCTGGCTGTGTGCTTCGGGTCATTGTCATGTTGGAAGACCCAGCCTCGACCCATCTGCAATGCTCTAACTGAGGGAAGGAGGTTGTTCCCCAAAATCTCGCAATACATGGCCCCGGTCATCCTCTCCTAAATATCGCTCCTTAATATCGCTTGTTGCTCCCTAACTCTATGTAAGTCGCTTTGGATAAAAGCGTCTGCTAAATGACTAAATGTAAATGTAATACAGTGCAGTCGCCCTGTCCCATGTGCAGAAAAACACCCCCAAAGCATGATGCTACCACCCCCATGCTTCACAGTAGGGATGGTGTTCTTGGGATGGTACTCATCATTCTTCTTCCTCCAAACACGTTTAGTGGAATTATGACCAAAAAGTTCTATTTTGGTCTCATCTGACCACATGACTTTCTCCCATGATTCCTCTGGATCATCCAAATGGTCATTGGCAAACTTAAGACGGGCCTGGACATGTGCTGGTTTAAGCAGGGGAACCTTCCGTGCCATGCATGATTTCAAACCATGATGTCTTAGTGTATTACCAACAGTAACCTTGGAAACGGTGGTTCCAGCTCTTTTCAGGTCATTGACCAGCTCCTCCCGTGTAGTTCTGGGCTGATTTCTCACCTTTCTTAGGATCATTGAGACCCCACGAGGTGAGATCTTGCATGGAGCCCCAGTCCGAGGGAGATTGACAGTCATGTTTAGCTTCTTCCATTTTCTAATGATTGCTCCAACAGTGGACCTTTTTTCACCAAGCTGCTTGGCAATTTCCCCGTAGCCCTTTCCAGCCTTGTGGAGGTGTACAATTTTGTCTCTAGTGTCTTTGGACAGCTCTTTGGTCTTGGCCATGTTAGTAGTTGGATTCTTACTGATTGTATGGGGTGGACAGGTGTCTTTATGCAGCTTACGACCTCAAACAGATGCATCTAATTTAGGATAATAAATGGAGTGGAGGTGGACATTTTAAAGGCAGACTAACAGGTCTTTGAGGGTCAGAATTCCAGTTGATAGACAGGTGTTCAAATACTTATTTGCAGCTGTAGCATACAAATAAATAGTTAAAAAATCATACATTGTGATTTCTGGATTTTTTTTAGATTATGTCTCTCACAGTGGAGATGCACCTATGATGACAATTTCAGACCCCTCCATGATTTCTAAGTGGGAGAACATGCAAAATAGCAGGGTGTTCAAATACTTATTTTCCTCACTGTATGGGCGTGGATACAACTTGGTTGTCGATGACAGTTGCCATGTGTTCGAAATCGCCTACTTCCTTACTATATAGTAGGTGAACTGAGTATGAGTCACGAGAAGTATGTCCGAAACCTCAGCATGGAAAAAAGAGTAGGCGAGAAATAACTGGATGGTCTTCTGCTTGGGCTGAGGTTTGTGAGTGGATCGGATGGACACTATCCCATGATGCCACGGGAGCTGAGCAACGATCAAATTTCATCCGGCACCAAGCAGACCGATGGACGGATGACATCACAGTACTGAGAGAGCGATTTAAAAGCATAAGCTCTTGATTCTCTCTGCTGTAATGTCACCGGCTCGATCAGTGTACGCAGCAATGCATGAAGTCAAAAACTCTGTTGTTTACACGGCTGCTTCCTAAATGCCGCACTTCACGTGGACTTGCGGTTTCCCATTCATCTTTTTAGCGCTCCGAAGTCTGCTAGCGAGCGCCGCCTTTGTGGTCTTCTGTTCTTCTGTCTTCATGCTGTTTTGTGTTTCTACTTCAATGTTTCCATTTAAAGACCTTTTTCCTTAAAGGGATAGTTCACTCAAAAATATCATCATTTCTGTTCATTCAAATTTTATTTATTCTAACATCATTTATTTACACTTGTTGTTGAAAACCTTTATATGACTAACAAGATTCTTTGAGAAATGTCTCCGTGGTGAAGTTAATAGGGTTCAATGTTGTCTGGTTACCAGCGTTCTTTCAAATATCTTCTAAGTTCTGCAGAAGTTAGAAAGTCAGACAGGTTTAAAATGACATGAGGGTGAGTAAATGATGACAGTTTGATGAGAGAATCTTTATAAATCTGTTGTTTTCATTAATGATATCAACAATCAAATCACAGTAACAAAGCGAGTACAGTATAAGACTATTGCAATCTCTTAAAAAATGCAAAATATCGCCGCCTTCGTTATCTGCAAAATTTCAGAAATATATCTAGAGATCTTTTTTGACAATATCACACACCACTAATGTTTATTTAATAATGTCATTATTGCTGAAGTGAGAGACTGAAGTGTGTGTTTTTGTTCTCTACAGGTTGTGGAGGTGTAATATCAAAGATGAAGGTTGTGTTGCTCTGACTTCAGCTCTGAGATCAAACCCCTCACACCTGAGACATCTGGATCTGTCTTATAATAATGTAGGAGATTCAGGAATGAAGCTGATCTGTTATATACTGGAGAATCCTCTCTGTAAACTGGAGACACTGAGGTAAGATCATCTCTCTGATAGTCACACATATACTGAGGCTCAGGTGCTGTTAACACTAGGCCGTTGTTGCACAAAAACAGTGTTTTAAAATGAAAACGGTCCTCGTTTATGCTGCCGTTCCAAATGCCTTTCGGGAAAAAACTACGTTTACACTAGACTACCGAAACACAGGTCACATGACCATTCAGGCACACCGGGCATGCACACTCAAATGTAAACAGTTGTATGGGCATACATACAAGTTGGTTGTCGATGACCGTCGACAGTGTTCGAAATCGCCTACTTCCTTACTATATAGTAGGTGAAGTGAGTATGAGTTAGGAGGAGTATGACCGGAACCTCAGTCTGTTGTTTACACGGCTTCGTCCTTAATGCCGCACTTCATGTGGACTTGCGGTGTCCCATTCATCTTTTTAGCGCTCAGAACTCTGCTCTCGAGCGCCGCCTTTGTGCTCTCAGTGTGGTCTTCTGTCGAATTCACGCGGGGCATCACAGACGATCATGGTATGACATCACAGTACCGTGAGAGCGATTAGAAAGCACTGCTTCCTCTTCCCAGTGTTACAACCTCAAGTCTGTCCCAAAATGGGCTCCCATGTACCCTTGTGGACTCGTGCCTAGTGCCCTATGGGTCTGCACTTCCTGACGTCACAAAGTGTGCCATCTGGGACAGGGCCACGGTCATTGCAAGGCTGGTCATTGTCTGCTTCAGGTAGTGTTAGGGCTCATATGACGGATTTAACAAATCAGAGAAGCAAACACAATGATACAGACGACCAATCAGTGAGCGAATGTGTGCAACCACGCCTGCGTATTCTGAAGTCTCTGTTTACACAACCCCTGACTTTTTCAACTAAAACTGGATCTGCCGTTTCCGTTTATGGGGTTCGACAAACTCTGGAGAAATGTAGATGCTAGGCGTAACCATGGCAAAAGTTCTGCGTTTTTAAAAGAAAGCGCACTAGTGTGAACACAGCATTAGTAAATCATCTCCTATAGCTAGTGTTGCTCTCGTCAACGAAAGTTATGACGAAATATGGTCGTCAACGAATCTTTATCACGTGACGAAAATGAGACGAGACACAACGTAAATGCTGGTCATGTGATGATGACTATAATTATAATGCAATATAGTTGACGAATAAAAACGAGACTAAATTTGGTTTTCTAAATAAAAACTATGCTAAAATGACTCTTCATTTTCGTTGAACGAAACGAGACTAGACGAAATGTTATAACGTTATTTCGTCTGATGCTTTATAGATGCGGAGTGGAATCCTGTTATTTAACGTTATCTGGATGTTCTGCGTGTCTGAGGGAATTATGAACACAGTTAAACAAACAACACAAGTGATGGTCGAGGATTTATCTGCGACTGCACTGTATGAGGATATGAACAAATGAACTTCATCTCCAGAGTTGCTCTGAGAGTTTATTTTATGAGTGTTTACTGTTTGAGTGAAGCTATCGACTAACACAAAAACTCAAGCGTTTTCTCAAAGAACCGTCAAAATAAAAGTCTTGTTAAATTGAACACTTGGACAAAAAATACTTTAGTGAACTATAGTATTTGCAATGGAAAATTGCGGTGCCCTTGTAGTTAATTGATAAACACTGTATACTATAGTGAAATTCAAAAACACAATAGTATCTAAGAATTTCTACTTCAGTTTACTATAGTAAATACTATAGTATACTACAGTTATTTATGTGGACAAATATACCACTATTGTAAAGTAAAAAAGGAAAAACACACAAATTAGAAGCATTAAACAAATTTAGGTAGTGTAAAAATGATAAGGCCCAAATTTATCCATCTTTAACATGAATGTCTTTTGTCAGTTTCCTGCCTTTTCATGATGAACTGCACTTGTATAATTTTTTTTTATAAGGACAACAGATGATTTATACTTGTGCTCCTAGTGTTTGGCCTGTGCTACCAAACTTTAAACCTCTCTAGCTCCAGTGCTTTGTTCAAAAAAAGTATTTATTAATTTACTGGATTACAGGGCAATGAGGGCAGTCACTGTTTTCCTGTTGGTTCTTTGCAATGCTGGCAAATGTAACCTTCCAGTTGACGTGTGAAATCACTTCCATTTGTTTTGATTTTACTGATAGTTCATTCAAAAATATCATTATTTCTGTTCATTCAAATTTTAATTATTCTAACATCATGTATTTACGCTTGTTGTTGAAAACCTGTATATGACTAACAAGATTTTTTGAGAAATGTCTCCGTGGTTTTTCCCATAAAAATGAAAGTTAATAGGGTTCAATGTTGTTTGGTTACCAGTGTTCTTAGAAAGTCAGACAGGTTTAAAATGACATGAGGGTGAGTAAATGATGACAGTTTGATGAGAGAATCTTTATAAATCTGTTGTTTTCATTAATGATATCAACAATCAAATCACAGTAACAAAGCGAGTACAGTATAAGACTATTGATAACTCTGAAAAAATGCAAAATATTGTCGCCTTCGTTATCTGCAAAATTTCAGAAATATATCTAGAGATCTTTTTTGACAATATCACACACCACTAATGTTTATTTCATAATGTCATTATTGCTGAAGTGTGAGACTGAAGTGTGTTTTATTGTTCTTTACAGGTTGTGGAGGTGTAATATCACAGATGAAGGTTATGGTAGGCCTGCACGATTAATCGTTTTTAAACCGAAATCGCAATTTGAACGAGTGCGATGTTCAAATCGCAAATGCTGCGATTATTTCGATTAAAAGGGCTTTAAATATGATAAAAATGCAGCTACGTATTATTTGACAGTTTGCTTCTGCAATTTTACGGTAAACCAATAGGCAGCATTTTAACACTTTAGTGATGCGCGGATGGGAGTTAAATCCGCGGGCACTGCGGATGATCCGCGGGTCTGGTAATAAAAAAAATACATTAAGATTAACTGCGGGTGGGTCGCGGGTGGATGATATCATATACAATATTAACACAATTTCTCAAAAAATACGAATATGTTTTAAATGCGTTTTTAATCAGGCGCTAATTTGCAGTAATTTAAAAGAAATGTGCGCGTTGCGGCTATAGAGGAGGGTCTATTTATTTAAGTAGAAATGGAGGCAAAACAGATCCGAGAGAAATTTAAAGAGGGAGAATATATATCGGAGAAAATTATACGTGCGGGCGGGTGGTAATTTATTTGAAGCAGCGGATGCGGGTGACATTTGATCTTATCCGCGCATCTCTACTGTACATGCTTTTGAATAAGCAAAGAACGTCATTTGGAAAAGATGAGCGCGACCGGGAGCAGCAGTTCAAATTCGCAACAAAGTAACGTCATGTCCTGCAGCAGCAGATGACTTGGTACCCAAATGAAAAAGCATCGCTTATGTTTGGAATTATTTTGAAAGTCTGTGTCGACCTCGCAAGGCAACACAACCAATCTCTATTAACACCTGCAGAGGTATCAAAGACTATTCTATGATGAATGCAAGGCCAAAAAGTCCACAGATAAACCCACTTCATCGCAACAACCATCCAACTGACATCCAAGCAAACTTCAATTGCTCGCGCGTTTGAAATAAGCTCACCCTACGACAAATTTTCACAAAGGTACAGCAAAATAACAGACGCCATACATATCTGTAATTGTTTACAGTGTGTTTGTGATCTTAAACCTTTAAGGTTTTGTTTATACTTGTTTAATTTAACTATTTAAGATACTGCTGTTATTTTCTTAATTTGTGATGACATTTTTGCATGACAACTTTATTTTAAAAAAATGGCCACAGTGTAAGTGGTTTTAAATAAACAGTGGGATAATGTTACAATAGTTTGTGATTTTGCTTGGTCTTTCTTTGATGCATGCTGTTAAAACCAACACAACCAACCTAGCTCTTTTTTTTAAATAGTAGTCAAATCGCATTTTAAATCGCAAATCGCAATTTTGGTCAGAAAAATCACAATTCGATTTTTTCTTCAAATCGTGCAGCCCTAGGTTATGGTGCTCTGACTTCAGCTCTGAGATCAAACCCCTCACACCTGAGAGAACTGAATCTGTCTCTGAATAATGTAGGAGATTCAGGAGTGAAGCTGATCTGTGATGTACTGGAGAATCCTCTCTGTAAACTGGAGACACTGAGGTAATGTTATATGATGTGTTTTCTATTCTTCTGTTGTTGTGAATTTAGTTCCTTAATAACATCATACTGAAGTTCTGATAATGATGTCAAACAGGAGACTTTCACATCACTCGACACAGTTAGACTTTAACAAATGAAGATATTGAATTCAGTCTAAATATTCCTCAAATCAAATAATATACTGTCAGTTATTTTGTCTTACATTGTATAAACACTTTAATCATGTCTTGTTCTTTGTGACTTGACGTGGTTCAGATCAGACGATACAGTTTGTCAGGTGGATTAGACAGAGCTGCGTGTTTGTGTACAGTGTGTTTGTCGTTTTACTTGTTTGTGAGTGACAACCGACGACACACTGCTATTTGTCTTATTTTTAGACTATTTTGCGAGTTTTCTGGCTGCATTGAGCCCATATAAATGCGGACTCGCGTATATGGAATCCTGTTAAGTAAATATAAACAAATGAAGTTCATCTCCATAGTTGATCTGAGAGTTTATTTTTCGAGAATTTTACTCTCTTTGAGCGTCTTTACGATGATCCGTCAAAAGTCCAGTGTGTCCACTTGCTGTGCGTGTGTTCACTACTCACTGGATGGGTTAAAAGCATAGGTCACATTTCGGGTATGGGTCACCATATCTGACTAATAGGTCACTTTCACTTCACTCCTATAGTATTGGGATCATTATCAACATTTATAATAAATGTATATAAATCATATTTAATCAGAAAACAAACTGAAACTGTAATAATACTAATTTTTATATTAGAAAACTCACTTCTCTCTTGAAAGAAATGCAGGGTACAACCCTTATTTCATCATAGAATCGAGGAAAAAACATGATTGCACACAGTCATCTTCATCATGCAGGAATTGTGATTATAAAAATATGATCAAGCTTAGCTTTTATTTGCAAACATTTAGATAACAGATGTGGCAGAAAGGTGCAAGAAAGTTGTGTTTGGACTATTGTTAGCACATCATCTGGCACTCAGTTTCTCAAGTTATGTGTCATAAAAGCTGTTCAATCATGTTGCAATTTTATGCCTTTAGATTTGATGTCATCAGTATGTTTTATTGAACGTGCACATCCACCTAAATCAAATTAAAAACAATAAATTATCTATAAACTAACAAAAGAAAGTCTATATGTTGTGAACTGAGACACTGAAGTGTGTGTCATCGATCTCTACAGGTTGAGTTTGTGTAATATCACAGAGGAAGGTTGTGTTGCTCTGACTTCAGTTCTGAGATCAAACCCCTCACACCTGAGACATCTGGATCTGTCTGATAATAATGTAGGAGATTCAGGAGTGAAGCTGATCTCTACTGTACTGGAGAATCCTCTCTGTAAACTGGAGACACTGAGGTAAGATCATCTCTCTGATAGTCACACATGACATGATACAGTTGTACATTCACATGTTTGTTTCATTTTCAACAGTTTAACAGATGTGACTTAGTGTGTACAGTGTGTGTTTAGATGATTTTCAAAGCTTTATCATGCAATATTTTTCATGCAAATTAAATGAAATAGATTAATATGAAGATCTTCTCGTAGCAATTTAATGATCTCAGACAAGATGATGAATATTATTGTAACATTTTAATTTAATGATATGCTTGTTACTGAGTGTGTGTTTTTGTGCTTTACAGTTTGAGTCGGTGTAATATCACAGATGAAGGTTGTGTTGCTCTGACTTCAGCTCTGAGATCAAACCCCTCGCACTTGAGAGGACTGGATCTGTCTGGGAATAAATTTGGAGTTACAGGAGTGAAGCTGATCTCTGGTCTAAAGTATGATCCACAGTATAAACTGGAGAAAGTAATGTGAGTGTTCAAAATTTATTTTCATGTTCACATATTAATAACTTGTTGGGATAACTGTAAGTTGGTCTACTGCTGTTTATTTACCAGCTTTCATGTAGTATTTTCTATATTCTCTTTTCATTATGAGTATTATTTTTGGCATTCTCTACTACAAAACATTCAAAATAATCTATGATTCGGTAGAATCGGACTAAAATGACAGAGTTACACCTGTTTGAAGAGTCAGCAAAAATCTTGTTTCAGTTTTTGAAGGTCCTAAATCAAAATCATCACGACCATCCCTTAAATTCTGTGTTCATACCAAGAGATTTGTGTGTTAGATCTGAAGTGTTCACGTTGATGATGCAATGTCATGTCAACATCATGCTTTCCAATCAGATAGAAAATTAATTTGGATCAAACTCATTGAGATTTTATTAAGGTGTTTACATTTAATGCTTTTCAGTTCAGTTGAGCCAATCAAATACCTAATGGACTATAATGATGGCATGTCAATGTTATTATTGTGTGTCAGTCATAAACAGACTGAGGTATCTTATTATTCAGTATGAAGCACAATTGCAGTGTAGATGTTGTATGTTGTGTTTTATAATGATATCTGACTGTATTTCATCAGGATTGATCGACCAAAGAATCTCGGAATGAAAAGACTTGAACCAAAGGTCTTCTCATGAGTTGCCAGTTCTGTCTTCTGAGTCACTGTGTTAAACCTGATCATATATGACATCAGTACATTTGTCATACTATATATGTGACTGTCTGTGTGATTAATTTACTTTTATAACACGGCTGGTTGGAATGCCTGATTCTTATTGGTCAGTCGTGACATTTGCAGGTTCATTATTCCCAGATAACAACCTCTCAAAAATAATAACACACGGTAACTTGGATGCAGCAAAAACAATTTTTTGACAATTTAAATATAAATGTGTCTTTTCGTAAAATATATGACATTAGATTTGCAAATGATTAAACGAATTTGCTTGTTTGTGACATTTGAACGTCGTTTCTTACCTTTAAACCAAAAGTAAACAGCTTTTCCTCATGGAAAGGTCTGCATTCGGTAAAAATTAGCTAATCAAATCTTTCTAAATCAAATTTCATGTCCAGTTTTTTCTCATGTGGCAAGTAGCCGTGTAATAAGTAAGCGGGATAATGTACGAGCAGGATATTATATAGTCATTTTATTTGACTTGATAGTTGTTTAAACTTGTGATCACATATACATATGAGTTTATTTGCAAAAAACGATACCTCGGTTTAAACCGTGTTATTATTGTGCTATCAAGTTTAGTTATTTAGTTATTACTTAATCAAAACAGTTTGATTGATATTAATTGCAATGCTCAGTAAAAAACATAATTGGTGAACATTTTTAGAAACGGAATGATCTGCTTTTGCAAATAAACTCATAAGAGCATGTCCTAACATCAATGTTTCCACATGACAAAGTAATGAAGCAGTTTTTATAGTTAAACTTGTAGTCTATATTTAATTTAATAGCACCTGTTGAATTTATCTAAAGTCAGATGAAATCAGACTGAACATTAATACTCAACTATGCACTAAACTGCTCATTTTATTCTATCATCACTCTTGTCTCCTGCCTGCTATTCTTCTTCATCTTTGTTAAATCACAACAGAGTTGACAATCTTTGAGTAACAGACGATCATTTTCCTTTACCATAAAGATCATTTGTGTCAGCATGATAATATGATGTTGATCATGTTCTGGTGTAGTCTGTCTATAAGTAACATAGCTGATTCATAAACTATTGATGTTTATTTGAAAATGTAAAAATGCAGAAACATTCTGTGGGGTGAGGGGTAGGAATAGAAAGGCCCTGTGAAAAAAACAAAATAAATATGATTGTAATGTTTAATTAATCTGTGTATTGATTGTCCACAATGTATGTAAGCAGAAGAGACACTGATTATTATTCAATATCAGTTATTTTTATTTAATTAAAAAAATTCTCAAGTACACTTTTATTATACGCATAATTTGTAGTTTATGTAACTACAAGTTCAGTTGAGCCAGTCAAATAACTTATGGACTATAATGTGTTTTATAATGATATCTGACTGTATTTCATCAGGATTGATCCACAAGAGACCTATGAGTTTAGGAGTTTATGTAACTCTTATTTTGTATATCTAATAAAGTTTCCATTTAAAGAATCATTTTTTACTCTGTTTTTTATTTCATTTGTAAATATTCAAAGTAAAACCAATGATACATATAGAAAGATAAATCCATGATAAATGTTGCCATCTTGCATTTTTTTTTAAATCGTGTGATGTCTGTCAGATTGTTTTTCTATGCTCAGTGTTTGCAAACTTTCAATGCAAGTAGTTTGTTTAGGTATTAGTAGTTATATTCCAGCGTTGACTTTTCAGCCTCAACATGTCTTTTTTTGCAAAATATTTTTTCAAACTGTAGTTCATTGAAATGGCCACCAGATGGCGACATAATACAAACGACATACGTCAGCGTGTCTAGTTATGCGTTTATTCACAGCAATAACTCAAACTCCGTCAAACTTAACGACATGTGCACACCGTCCAGTGTCTTTTAGATGAATGGAATGAGAATTTGATGTTTTATTCTCGATTAACACTGTTTATTCTCTACACTTTCCTGATTCCTGAACAATGTCCGTTACATATCACTGACTTATAATGTAGTGCCATCTAGTGGCTTAATCAATATCTTCACAATTATTATTTTTTATTCATTTTAACAATAGTTATCGAAATATAAATATCTATTTCATTCGACCCGTTTTCAGTTATAAATTAATAATCATGAGTAGTTTTGAAGTTTGCTTGTTTAATGGATAAACAAGCGCAGACTGCATCACGAGCAACGTTTGCAGTAGTTCACCAGCAGATGGCAGCACATTATTAATCTTTTTAAGGTGTCCAATAGAACTTGTAAAAGTTACTTTTTGGTTAAGGACATGTTTACACGATAACAAACATAATGCTGATTACAGTACTGTTGCTACATTATATCTCAACTTATAGAGCAACCAATAATTCTAGGTTTGATTCAAGGGACCACAAACATCTGCAAAGAACTTTTCTCTGAATCTGAAAAGGATTTATTCATAATTTTCTGTACAAACATTGTTGTAGATAGATATGTAGTGTCATGTCACTCAACACAAGCACTGTTCAGAGCAGCAGAGAGCAGATCTGAGAGATAAACATCTGTGCCCAAGCACAAGGTCATAGTTCTGTAAATCCTGCGCTGCTGTACGCCAGATTAAAAACTCTGTGTTTTGATTAAGGATTCAGGGTTAGAGGATTATGGTCCAGTGAAGAAAAATGAAAGCAGTTTTAAACCCAATCCCAGAGTTCATCAAAATACACAAACCTCAGACAGTTTGATGCAAAGGCTCAATTCATTGACAAGATGCTGAATGCACATGAATGCATGATGAAACCGCATTATAAACATGTTTTATTGTTAAAAGTACAGGGTTCAGATAAACATTGAGATTTAAGACAAATTTTAATAACAGTCTTCAAAAACCAAGAAGTTTAAAACAAAGGCGCAGACAATCGAGACGAGCTTTGAAAGGTGAAGTGTGTAACTTCAGTCTGTGTTCACTAAACTAGAATAGGAGAACGTTTTTAAACATCCCAAATTATGGCACACAGCACCTTTATGAAAACCCATATACACGTCATATAAATTAGATTAGGAGGGACTATGTCTGTAAAGAAAAAAGTTCAAGTCTTTAAAATCTACAATCTACATGACAATGAATTAATCTACAATACAGCATCTGCTGTGATTTATCTACCGCAGTCCTGTTTCAAACATCAGTCCTTCTTTCTCAAAACATTTCAGTGACACAGATATATGAAGTCATAGTTCGTTCAGATCTGAAATAAACCTGAATGAAAAGGTAAAAATGTTTTTAGCAACTTTGTATAACTGTGGTCCCAGCACAGCAGAGGTGATCACACAACATCTCAAACTCAATGTTCCTTCAGCGTGTGCCTGAGCTTGGATGCATTGAGGATGAAAAATCCCCTGGTGGGCAAACGAGGGTCTGAGATGTCCCGTCAGTACTTGTTGTGCCATTCGCACTGTCCCACACTCACCTCCTCGATGTCCAGATTCTTCCTGGACCTGTAGATAAACTCCCCGATCGCCACAAACACAGACAAGACGAGTCCGGCCGCCAGCACGATGAAGATTCCTCCGATGTTCTCCACACCCAGAGCGCTGGCCTCTTTACTGTCCTCCTCAGGACAACCGTTTCCTCTCCACCACTTCTCCTTCATCATGTGAAGCTTCCCTTCCTCCTGTAACTGCAGGATAGCGATGGTCACCTTATCTCGGTACGGTGAACCTGAGCGAGAACATCAGAAGTTATCAGAAGGACAAAAGTAGCATGTTAACATATTAAACATCTTCTTAAGCAGCGTACCGATAGGAGTGCCCACGCCGTAGCCCTTTGAGTCGATGAGTCCTCCGATCTGTGTGAGGTTACAGTTTCTCTGACTGATGTATTCAATGCTGGTGGACTCCATCAGTAAAGCGTAGTCAGTGGTCAACACACGCTGGATCCCCTCGCGGTTATTCTTCACCAGAGCCGTGTTCTTACGGCTGCTCATGAACGCCCACATCTTCTCATAGGTGGAGATTTTGGATTTCTGGGAAAATAGGGCAAAATAAAGACTTCATTTACACAAATGCTCTGAAAAATAAAATGGTGCCTTACATAAGTTATTAAATGTGTAAATACTGCATTTCTATTAATCAAAATAAAAAAATAATGAAAATTGTGTTTTCACTTTGAAAAGACAAAACTTATGGCCTTATTATTTCTATATACTAGTCAAATATGATAGTTTTATACTTCTAAAAACTAAATTAAAAAGACAAGAAAGTGGGCTTTGATAAATTAAATATTTAAAAAATAATAGATAGAGTAATAATAAAAAAGTAATAATATTAATAATATTTTACATATAAACATAAATAAATAAAAACATAGTGCCTAAATAAGATATAAACTTATATTAAAATAAAAAGTTCTGATATGTATTTTCTATGAAGATCATCCATTACAGTAGATATTTTAAAATAGATGTGCTGTTAAACCTTAAAGAAGGTCATGGTGGAGCCGTCCCTCACAGCGCCGTACTCTATCTTGGTCTGTTTGGCCAGATCATCGGCCGAGTCTATAGGCGAGTCCATTCTCTCCACAGTGAGGAAGGCGGCCAGGTTAGCTGTGTATGATGAGATGATGATGAGAGTGAAGAACCACCAGATGCCTCCAACAATCCTGGTGGATAAAGCCTTGGGCATCAGCTCCGATCCTGTCCATGAAATACATTCAACCAGTACAACAAGCAGTTAGAAATGAAACACACTTAATGTCTTTCATTTAAACCCACATCTCGCCAATGAAACACAGAATTAGATTTATGACAGAATTATAGAAATCTGTAGTGTTTATAAATGTTGATGTAAACCAGAATCACACACCTTGCTGCATCAGGGCTCCAACTCCAAACCAAACACTGTTTATTAAAGTGAAGTTGTTCTCGACTACATCAGAATCTGGGTTGCAGGGATGAGGGTTGTACCATTCATACGGTGTAAACCTGCAGAAAGACAAACACTGTCACCATTACAATCCCATCCACCGCTTTGGTTTATTAACACTTGTAAATTTATATTAAAATGCATAAAAATTAACCAGTAAACAAAGGTGACAGGACAGGATAGTGGAGGGACTAAAAACATTTTCTTGGAACTAAAGAGCACCAATGAAATGTCCAGAATAAGAACAGGAATGCGCATTATTGACATTTAACATCACTTTGACTTTTAAAGCACAAATATACCCACAACAGATAAAGTGGATGACTTTGCACAGATGTAAAAGAAGAGCCAAGTATTTCTGAACCTGCGCCATACTGCAGCAAACGCACAAACACCTGCCAGAACACTGAGCAGCAAAACCAGAGCAAATGACCGGCGATCCTACAGGACAATGAAATGATTTATGGGTGACCGAATCGAATCCAAAGGTTCAAATGGATGTTACCTGGCAATGACGAAGAGAACGCAGCTGACCCCGAGGCAGGCCAGCAGCACGTACATCCAGATGTCTGGAGACAGAGGGTTCAGGAACGAGAACACACCTGGATTTGTCCCGTTGGGTTTGTGGTAGAGAATGGAGATTCCCAAAGTCATAAACGGCTTGGAGAAGTCAATGACCTTCTCTCTCACGTAAGTGATGGTGAGCGGAGCCACGGCCAAATCTGCCACCTGGAAACAAACCCGGTGAGATATTAGATGTAGTTTGGTTCAAAGTGAATGAGAATTGAACAGCCAATGAAATCTCTTCATACACACGTAGCCAAAAGGCTTTAAGTTATATTTAAACCTGATTTGTCATTGCTAAAGGTGCAGGTGGGACATTATAGAAAGCATCTGATTGGACACAAATCTGTTTGGTGCAGGATGATTCATCAGCATTTTGTGCTCATTTTGCAAGAAGAGAGTCTTATTTTAAGCTTACAGATATGCTCAACAAAACAAAACAACGTACTTGATAAAAAATAAAGTGACTCACGTGATCTATCAGTTCCCTGACCATGCCATTCCACTCTCCTTTATCGTTCTGAGCTCCGTATTTTCCATCAGTCACGAGTTTGACCTCGTAGGAAAAGCCCAGGATGTTGGATAACTCTTTCAGCAGATCCAGACAGTAGCCTTCAAACCGATCGTTTCCATACAGAGGCTTATCAGACTTCTTATGCATCACGTACGGGTTTTCCTGCATACAAATATAACTTCATTGATAAGTTTCAGCAGATTGTTTTATATGCACCGTTCCTGTGTTTATTCTTACCAGAATAGTTGTGACGATGAGCGTTCGGTTGGCCATGGAGTCCGTCACATTGGTGTTTTTGTCTTTGTTGCTGTCTGTCAGGTTAAGGCCTGTGATCGAGTTCCACACGCCGATCTGAACAGATACAGACCCACATAGTTCATACATTTTGATGCTGGCTGATGTAAACGTAAGAATAGTCAAAAATGTGGTTTAAGAATATATATAAAGCTGAAGTGTGTTTCTGTGCAACACAATTGTCACTTCATAGAAACTAGCACAGGTGTAACAAGTCAAAAGGAAAACCAGACAACAGAAGCATTAAAGTGATACTTCATCCAAAAATAAACAATTCTGTCACCATTTATTCATCTACTTGTCTTTTCAAACCTGGCTTTCTATCTTCTGCAGAACACAAAAGAAGATATTTTGAAGAATGTTGGTAACCGAACACCAGAGGCACCCTCTCACTTCTGTTGTATGGACACAAAACCAATGCAAGTCAATGGGTGCCACCGTTGTTTCTTCAAAATATCTTCTTTTGTGTTCTGCAGAAGAAAGAAAGTCATACAGGTTTAAAAATTGACATGAGCATGAGTAGATGGTGAAAGAATTTTAGTTTTGGGTGAACTATCCCTTTAAGGGGTAAACTGGGATCAACCACAATATATAACAAAGGACCGTTGATTTATAACTCAGGCTGTTGTAAAAGTGCTTCATATCATTTCTACTGTATATAAGCAACAACATTTCTTTATCCTGACATTGTTTAATGTAAACGTAAGAACTCCCATGTAAACAGTGACAGTGCTCTCTGTCTCCTCTGAGGTGATTCTGTCAGGCTACGTTCGCTACGCTACGTCACTTCTGTCTGATAAAATATACATTAAGAGAGTATTAATGTACTCACAAACAGATGCTTTATCACACCAGCTATCTGCATTAATGAGCTCATAACAGAATGATGGGATGTCTCTAAATGCATGCCTCGGAGCATTGGAAAGTCACTTTATGTTGGTTTATGATCGGATGAATAAAGCTGCCAACTTTGGCAAGAGTAAAAATGAGTGATAAGATCATTACAACCATAATGAAACAATTTCGAAGTTTAATCGATTATTATACTTGGAAGGTGTGAAAAAACATTAGTCAACTTGTTTAATAATATAGGATTCAACTCAAATAGAGGGGAGCCAATGAAAAGATACCATGGTATTTTGGTCATGATATAAGTATATATTATGGGTTTTTTGGTGTGGTAATACCATTCGTTTTGAACATAGTAACACTTTTGTATTGTTTAAAGTACCATAAAGTGATGTGCATAAGAGAATCAATCAGTATCACGGTATATGCTCAAATACCATGGTTTTACCATTTGATAGCATTAGTGTACCACCACATGTGGGGAAGGTCACGTTTCTGACATTCAATACAAACCTTCTTCCACACTTTGTTAAAGCGACCGCCTTCCATAAACTGTTTTAAAGAAAACAAAGCCAAGACTTCACACGTTAAGACGTCACATGATACAAGAACGATGTAAACTGTTCACATGAAACCGTGATGGTGTTTTGTTTTTACCTTTTCTATCCCATCCTCTTTCAGACTGATGACATCCAGATCAAAGTCTTTCCTCAGTCCGTCTGTCTTGTTTATGATGATCTGTCCCGTCAGTCCATTCCACTGAGCCTATTGGAGGAAAGAGGAGACATGGAGTCTAGATGTCGTATAATAGTGTACTTCTTTCAGTTTCCGCACAAGTACTTTTGGTTTGATTATTACACTTGGGCGAAAGCAGGCCAACACACAATGCATGTGTGATGCAGGTATGCTTTGCTTTTGAACACGGGGCATGTGCGAAACAGGTGTGGGGTGAGAGGTCCTAACACAAAAGTGATGTCTTAAAGGTGGGTTTTTAGGGCACACTGTAAAAACATTCCATAAAAAACTGACTTTCTGGCTGCCGGGGGGTCACAAATATACAGAAAATTAAAAAAAATTCTTGTAAGATCACTTTTTCCTGTAAATAAGAAGTATTTTCCCTGCAATTTACCTTATTTAAAAATAGAATTATTTAAGTTCTATTCTGTACAAATAAAACATTTTGCCAAAGCTGGGTTGCCAAAATATAGTATAAAATAATATTTTTTTTACCCCACAAAAATCAAGTTTTCATGTTTTTTCTTGTAAATTTGCTGAATTTTCTGTATTTTTTTACTAATGTAAAAACGTGGAAAATCTGTAAAATGACACTTATTATTGACACTATACGTAAAAATCTGTAAAAGAAAAAAAAAGGACAGAACAATTCTGTAAAATGAAGTTTTTTTTAAAGTGTTGCAGGACTATTGGCGTGGACTGCGTATAAATTTGGGGCTTTTAGCTTAGATTTGAGATTATTAACCCTGGCTTGCTCTGTCCAACATTGAAGAACTGGATATTAACCAATGGACACTAATGCAGATTTGCTCTAATGATTGCTTGCTTCAGAAACTTAAAGATTGCAAAGACATTCTGTCTTTTTAAAAGAGAATGTGAAAGATCTGAATTAAAGTACACATATAAACGCAGAACAGTCTCTCTCTCTCTCTTCACAAAATAATTAAACCATTTATTCCCTCTAAGTGGTTTTAATGTTGTTGGCGATGCATGAACACAACCTGCTGAACACACGAATTAAATCTGTCTAAAATGCCCCATTTGCCCAGTGACAAAAAGATTTTGGAGAGAGCTCAAGAGTAATACATCACACTCAGCGCCATCACAGGATCACCAGAAGTGCCCAACGCAATAGATCAACTCAATATAGAGGTGTTACTGTAGTAAATGAACTCAATCAACCTCACATGGAGAGAA
Organism: Triplophysa tibetana; assembly: GCA_008369825.1. Taxonomy (NCBI): domain Eukaryota; kingdom Metazoa; phylum Chordata; class Actinopteri; order Cypriniformes; family Nemacheilidae; genus Triplophysa; species Triplophysa tibetana. The sequence goes on along the minus strand of CM017917.1, from coordinate 6,001,636 downwards.
AATGTGAGCTCAAATTGTGACCACAAGCCAAATGAAAAAGCTCATCTTTGCAAATAATTCAACACATTTTCTCTGACCACACTATATCACAATGTGAGACTGAATACTGTGAGGAATAAATCTGATGGATTACGTCTTTAATTCGCTGTTTTAAGAATTGAAGGGTCTGGATAGCATTCCTTCATAATCATCACATTCAGAGGTCTTACAGAAAGCTTCAAGATTTGTTCTATTCATTACTTACTAGTCTAAATCTGAGCTGATCCGTCCCGTCCATCATCACATTGTGCTTTAGATAGCATCACATGTACAGTAAGTTTCAATTACAGAAAAAAGACATCCAGCAGAGCTTAGTGTGGATTGCTCTGAAAGTCCCACATTCTCATTACGAAACACAGTTGGAGGTTACTGTCCATCTGTATCTGCACAAAGCGATGTGTTAACTAACCAGAGAGTGTATAAAAAGCAGCACTTTGACAAAGATGTGGTGCTATATAACCCAATAATTAAAGACGACGAAGAAGAAAATGTAAAGATTTATCGAAGACCTTAGTTATGCATATTGATGCCATCACAACAGGCTTGTAAGAAGATTTTACTACTTTTTTCAGTTTTTCTGAATTTACTATTTACAGGTATGTGTTTAGATAAAATGAACATTTTTGTTTCATTCTGTGAACTACTGCCAATATTTCTACCAAATTTCAAATAAAAATATTGCTTCTATTTGCAGAAAATGAAAACTGGAGAAAATAATTCAATTAATTCAACAAAAACTCAAAATTCAGATTCACTTTTAAGCAATAAAACGGTAATATGTCTACATGCAATTAGGAAAAGTTACAAAAATACTTTTTATGTGATAAACTTGATTTTTATCACAGTTTTCATGTGTCTTGTCATACTGTCAGTCTTTCAGATTGCTGTTGGATGACTTTATGTCACTCCTGAGATTAGATTTTGTTGAAATTCAACATACACTGGACTGGAATGGCCACAATACATGAAAAAATCTTCATACACTTTACAAACTGTGTAGGCAGATCTTAACAAGCAAAAGGAGGTTTCTTACTTTCCTGGTACATGTTTTCTTCCTTGTTTTAAGCATACACGAAAGAAGAATAAAGACTGAAGGCCATTGCACATTGAATCTGAAATTTGCATCCGAAATTTATGCACATTAAAAAATACATACGACCTCACGTTGTGTCGATCACATTTACACTCTGCCTCCGATATTTAACTTGATTTTCTGTGTTATTTGCATCCGTAGCAAGCATTTTTGGTGTTTTGACAATTCAGAGACACTGTTCAAATGTGCGTCAAATACAAAAAAACGCACACAAAAACTTTATGTGCAAAGACCTCAAACATCACAAGACATTTTGTTTCTCAAGTAAATTTAAACTGTAAAACAAGACAAAAATACTAACACAAATAAATTTTTCCAGTGTACTTCCATCTTAACTTTTCTCATCATATCACCACATATCCATTACCGACGCTTGAAACTCAATGAATCCAAGATGAATGTTTGCTCCGGGTTTATTTTCAGGCATGTTGCCATGGCGAGGGGAATCAATAAATGAAGATGCTCTAATGAGTCTCTGAGTAAAGATCTCAGATGAAGTCATTTAAGATCTCATCCAACACGCTGACTCGACAACTTTCTGCAAAACACAACTCTAAAACAAGCACGCTGAATGATCTCAATGAGACAATGTCCACAAGGTCAATTACTCCTGCAGCAATTTATGACTTTATTTCTAACACATTCAAAATATCGCCCGTGCAGGAAAATTTTCAAAACACTGAACAATCACAAGTTTATTTAGAGCTTGCACTTGATTTTTTTACCTCTTTGAGCATGCTGATGAAGCGTGAGCCGAAGCGCCAGGGTTTGTGTCTATGGCATTGAAGAGAACTCACTGTGACCTGAGACGCTCGCTGAGACGCGGCAGCAACCATATATACAGCATCATACATCAACGCCGCTTCTGTCTGTAGAGACACACACAGAAAATATATCAGAAGTGTGACTTAAACTAAACATTTAAGGGGCAGTTTCCCGGACAGGAGCTAGCTTAAGACAGGACTAGGCCTTAGTTAAATCAGGATATTGAAGTCATTTTTAAAAACATAATTTACAAAAAAACATTACTGGTAATATAAACAATCATACTTATATATTTTAAGATATGTCATTGCAAGTTGTTTTCGATCAAGAAAGTTCAAAACATTATGTTAGTCTGGAACTAGTCTTAAACCCTGTTCCCGGAAACTGCCCCTGTAACTCCTTTATGTCTTTCACTGCACAGTGAGACAACCTAGATCAAATATAACAGCTAATGCAATAAAAATGTACAGTACTAACAAAAAAGTTGGTGTTGCAATGTTTTTTTGGTCACACTTTTTTATTTAAAGGTCCAATTCTCGCTATTAACAAACTAGAAACTACGACTTTTGCCTCAATAAACTCCTAATTCGGTGCCCATTAATAGCTAGTGTGATAGTTGGTCATGCAGAACATTTGCTTTATATGTGCTAATACGCAGCTGATATTCCAATAATATGCACAACTTGGTAATAGTGAGAATCGGTCCCCCTAGTGTGTTACCGTTTAGTTTTTTTACAATTTACAATGGAAAGATGTTTTTTTATGAAATATGTAAATAAGTAAATAATTATTTAGCATGTGCTATTCAAATGCCATAGTACTGTTTTGAAGAGTTATGAACAGACTCATAGTATGTGTAAAATGATCAGATACGCAGAAGATCACACACTGTCATCATTCCGTCCAGGAGGCCGGTCTCAGGTTTGGGCGGAGCCTGCAGTCGCTCCATGGACCATTTCTCCACAACTGACGCCACCTGAGGACGGTCGATGTTCAACAGACGGAAACCCGTCATGTTCACCCCGCTGTACCGGTACGGCTCCAGGTCCAACGCAAACAGGTCCTGAAATGTAGCGTAAAAACAAAACACTGTGTTTATTTTTTTAAATAGGAAAAATATTTATAGACAATAAGCTGCGAAAAAACCTCACTCTCACTCTGGTTTGTATTGTGATTCTGCTAGATTTTTATATTGCACATGTTTGTCTGCTGTTCCAGAAAATCTGGAAGACACAGCAGCAAAATAAGCTAACTAAATTCAACAAACTATACAGTGCAATTCATGGAAAGTTATTAAAATTAGATATTTGTGAAAAGATTCTTCAAGGACTCACTACATTACATTGAGAGAGATGCATTATGCTTTGGTGTCTCTGGTCTTTATATTTCAAAAAAAATATTTTTTACAATTAAATTTGCAACAGACAAATTTCTCTCCACATAAAAAAGTACAAGAAACCAAAGAAAAAACTCAACAAATCCGTTCAGGAGACTCACCAGAGTAGTGAAGAAGAAATGATAATATTCTGTCATCATGCCCATAGACAACAGCTAGAGCAGATAAACAGACACACAGACATCAGTGTTTCTTCATGGACAAACATTACATCATCAAATGTGCACATATAACATGTTTGCAGAACATGAGACCTGCTTGAGGACGTCAGCCGCGGTCTGATACGAGCAGTCAAAGATAACACAAAACTCTTTTCCCTTCTTCATCTCTTTCAGCAGCGGCCGAGCATCTTTACTGCTGGTCGGTAACTGACGGATTTTAATCTTGATACTGTATCGTGACGGAGCCTTGATCAGCTCTTGAAGACGAATCAGCCCTTAAAAGACAGAATATAAAAACATATAATGAGTGCGTTAACATGGAACAATAAACGGATCGTTTCTTGATTTTTACATCTCTTCTCATGACAGCAGTAGCTGCATATGCAACAATAGTTCTTCATTTTGACATTTCTACCTCAACTGCATGATTCCAGAGCGGACGTTTATACGTTATTTTACTATTACTTGCATTTGCGACTTTTACTACTGCGCTTTCAGACATGCGCACATAAACAAAACTGAGAGAAAACCGGTATAGGCGTTTACATGCAGCAGTATAGAGTAATTGGCAAAATCTGTCGATCGGTTTTTGCTAAAGCCATTTATGACCTTTCCACAATAAAAGAAAACCGTTTTACGTGAATGCAAGACCTTGAATATATGTGACCCTGGACAACAAAACCAGTCTTAAGTAGCATGGGAACATTTTTAGTCATCGCCAAAACAGGGTTTGGGTAAAAATTAAAGGTTTTTCTTTTATGCCCAAAATTATTAGGATATTAAGTAAAAGATTATGTTCTATGAAGATATTTTATAAATTTCCTACCGTAAATGTATAAAAACTTTATTTTTGTGAGTGGATGGCCTGCTACAGTGCTTCTGATTAACAACTTCAAAGGCGATTTTCTCAATATTTTGCTTTTTTGTTCTGAACTATTAAAGAGCAAACTTTAAGAGATATCTTTGATATCATATGTTTGGCTCACCTGTTGCATCTTCATAAACCACAGTCAGGGCTTTCCACTTGTAATACTGGACGATATCGAGCACGGCCCGGCTGATGGAGGCGTAATCTGGGTACAGGTTGATGTAGAAGCTGTCTTTGTTGTCCACAGACGGGTGTTTCCATCGAGTCTGGATGTGAGGAACCTCCAGAGCGTTACAGATGGACTGAACGGCACTGACTGAGGAACTGTGAGAGGGTCCGAACACTGCGGCCACACCCAGAGCCAGCTGATCACACGCTTCACACACACACAATGACATCATCAGTAACATATCTTTAACAAAATAATATGCATTTCAACTTCTATTAAAGATATGTGAGCATGCACGGTATATGATATGGAGAAAAAGACCTCGTCTGGAGGCCTCAAAGCTGTCGAACAGGTTGATTCTCTGGATGTCGTAGGTCAGCGTGGTGTTGGGCATTAAAGTTCTGTTCCTGTTTATGTTGGTAACAGCAAATTTGAAAGCAAGTTCCTCGACGCTGATTGGTTCATTCTCAAGAGTCTCAAAAATGCCTCCTGGATGGAAAGAGAAAATAATTTTCATGAAGTCATAAATATACATTAATATTTTTTTAAATATATATTAATAATGTGTACAAATGAAAAACTATTTAAATTAAATAAAATAAAAAATAAAAATAAAATAATGAAACTTGTACTGAATGATTTGATACTGAATTAAATGTATTTTTTTTAACCATAGCACTGTAAAAATCTATAATTTTACAGACTTTTATTGTTTTATTTTACAGCATTTTCTCATATTTTAGAAATGCAGTAAATTTTTTTGAATAATATAAATAGACTACAAATTATAGTTTGATGCAAAATAACAGGAAAAACATGTATATTTATTTTGCAAAAAAGGTTATTTAACATTTAATTTTTTTTACTTTTCCACATTGCTATTTTTTGTTGTTGTGAGGTTGATGCTCTTCGTCATATAGTTGTTATTCATTCACACGGTTATGTTTTTCATCTTATCTAAATAAATATTTCTGGTGCATGTAACAGTCTATAGATTTTCCATTTAAACAGACAGACACGAAAACAAACAAATAAAACAAATCTACCGTGACACAAGGTGAACACGCATAACCACCAGTTGTTAAATCAATTAAAGCAGTTTCAGTGTATGTGAAATCGTTCTCCGAAGTTCTCATTTTTGTTCCCGTTCTTTCCTTTTGAACAGATGACATCACATCGCATCTGTTCTTTCTGCTCAACTGTTTATAAATGACAAATCAGAAACAATCAGCCATCAGGTGCCAGCCGTTGATTGTGAACGCTGCCAAAACAATTTCAGCAGGATTTTCTGTGAAACTGTAATTGATGTTGTAAGAGATGAGAGTTATACTGTAAGTATAAAGCCGCCCATGGGTTGTGATTGCCGGTGACCTTTTTCTTTCGCCGGTGTTGTGGCACCTTTAATTCTCACACAGAGATCTCTGAGTGGGCGACACATTTGCTCAATCTCAGCTCTTTAAACACCAGGAGTAATTACGGCTCACGGCTCACGGCTCACGGCTCACACCAGCCAGCGTCTGATTCCTGAGTCTGCTCCAAAGACATATTTCTGTAAAAATACAGTTTTTTTTACTCTGAGGCTAAAGTAATGATATTTTGCTGTGGCTGTACAAGCAGATCCACATATATGCTATATATAAAATATATAAAAATTGAATATGTGGAAAAGCTTTGCTCGTTGAACTAATTCCCAAGGAAGCACTCAACAGTGAAATACACTTCACCGCTCTCTACAGCTTCATCATCTCTGCGTCTGGAGCTGCCATGTCTGATTTGTTTTATCTGTATAAATGGCATTTATTAAAACCTTGAGTGGTGTTTGGGTCTACAGGACACATTATTAATGCTCACTTAAAATAAGCAATTTATTATTTTTTTTCAACCTCATACATTTGTCATATATTTCTAAGATAAACATGTTATTAATGCATATCATATACTGCAGACTGTTTTTTATACATTTTTACTATCATTTTCTCTAAATGGGATTCAAGAGAGGTAATTAATATGTTGCTTGGATAAAGTGAACATCTGTGTAGTATTTGCAGACATTTTATGGCCGTATTGATTTCAAAAGAAAAATAAAACATGTATTAATTTTTTTGTGTAGGCAGGCATATAATGTACATTTAAGGGATAATCCACAGCTAGCCGTGCGTTAAAGGGTTTTAATACATGATGTGGAGGCCAAGAACCACTCGACGCAAAGTGCATTCAAACCCTGCTGTGGATTATCCCGTTTATACCATGGTCATTTGCCAAGTTAAATCTTTTATTGATGTTTACAGTGAAATTTCAAATGTAATCAAACTTACTGGAGCTACCTGTGCCTTAAAGGGTTTTAATGCACCCCTTCCGGCCAATCAGAATCAAGTATTCTGAAAGACCATGGTACAAAATAAAAAAATGGCATTAACATTTTTGTAAACTGTATCATTTTTATAGGTCCAAAATTGGCAGTGAATCAAAATTTCAGAATATAACAAGTTATTTCTAACACTATTAATTTGCTCATTTCATACCTACCTGATCTCATTGTTCTGTGTATAAATAACACGCTGTTGCAATATCGTGTAAGACATGCCAAAGTTAAATTGTGAGTGCATGATAAGTCAATCCTTCATACCGGATTAACTTCGGTGAAGAGAAGCCATTTTGAAACGTATACATGAAGAGAAAACACTGAAGTAATTAAAATAATAAAGTTAAATAACGGATAATAGGACAAATTGACTGTATAATACGCACACGCGATTAAATTGGCGCATCATAAAAATAGGGATATATATAATGTAAACACTCACAATTGAACTTTGGTGTACGTATTACACGATGTTGCAATAGCTTACGCAATTGAGGAGAATGGGTTGTGTGTACACATACACACACAGTCAAACAAACACAAATACACAGAAATTATGCGAAAACACACACATGCCCTCAAAAACAAGCCTACAGTATTCACCTATCCAGAATTCTTTACGCTTTATATTCAGATATCAATGCTCTGAGTTGGTCTTTGAGCAGAACAGAATCATTATTTTTTATTTCTTTAAATGTCGTTTCAGTTTCCAGCTTAAACAACAACAATTTCTCTTCCTGGCATGATGAACTCAAACATGATGGTCCTGATCTGCTTGTTGCCGGGTTACAGGGCAGCTGGATTTACAGTCACTTAAGTAATCATGAACATCTTGACATCACCAGGGTCCACAGGGTCTTTACATTAAATACCCTTTTATCAAATTGTACAGACGGCTTGATGCTGGTTTGCTCTGTGACACAACCCATTTCCAAAAGAATCTCACACATAACCCATGAGTTGACGCCTGCCTTTCATATTCAACAAGCAATTTAGAAGAAAAAACACCTGCTTGGAAAAATCAGCCCTCGTAACAGAAGCCAAGAAAGATTTACATACAGAACAAACCAGCACAATCTAATAAACTTATTCTCTTATAATAATGAAAATGAATCTTCGTTCACCCCCGTTCACCTCATCAACATTTATCTTTCGCACTTGAAAGTCACCTTGTTCCCACGTTAATCCACGTCTGGAAAGAGTCTTTCTGCTCCCCATTCAGATTAACTAAAAGCGTTTAAATTGCAAATCCACATGTAAATTACATCACCGACCTCAAAGCAATCCCTTCCCACAAACCTTTGTGATTTGTTAAACCTGCTGAGAATCTTGCAGGGTGTGAAATGTTTTCAACAGAACATCCTGAATCCACCCAAAAGCCTTGTGTTGGCTTGTGTATATTAACATATAAACAATTTATATGAGATATTAATTGTTTATCATTTGTTGACCCACTGATTACTGAGACAAAACTCTGCATCATATTTTCTTAATTTGATTAATATATTACTAATATAGACAAAATATTAAAAAATATATTTGACAATTTATGTGATGATCATGAATGATATAGCCTATATAAACCTAAACATACTCACCAGATCATATGACGTGTAAGGTTGAGTGTATTTCATTTGAGAAACCATTCACTATTCTGTGCTTTTGATGAAAATATGAGGTCTGCTTTATTGTCTTAAAACGGTTTAAAGTTTGGGTAAGACTTTACAATAAGGTGCTTTTATTTAAAATTAGTAAATGCAATAGCTAACATTAGATGAACAGTCTATTTTCTCAGCATTTATTAATCCTTGTTAATGTTAGTTCATGTCAATACAATTATTCTTTTAAATTCCTGGTGCATTAACTAATGTTAACAGTGACAACGTTTGATTTTAATAATGTTTTAGTGAATGCTGAAATTAATATTTATTAATATTATGTAATTATTATTTATACACCTTATTGTAAAGTGTTACCAAAGTTTGTTTAACCAGGCCTACAAACCTATCTATTTCCTATTGAAACAGGAAGTTTTCCCATGACATAATAAAAGTCTCATCCTTTTCATTAAAAATATCCAACAGCTTTTAGTTGACATCACACGCAAAACCTGTACAGCTAATGCAGTAACAAAGAAGATTGTTTCCAGATGTCTTTTTGCCTTTTAAACCATTTGATTTGGTTAAAAGAAAAAATCTTGTTAAATTATTTTTTATTTACAATTCATTAGCAAGTTGTATTTATAATTTAATTAATACATTTAAATAATTCTCATTCTCATTCTAGAACACAGTTTATACACACCCCTCGAGATTTGGGTCCATTTTGGCAGAAAAAGACAAAATAAATGTCTGGCAGGAAAAGATGAAACAGGTCGATGTTTTAGAGAATTCAATGACTTATTTCTCATTGACAGACAGACTTGGTAAATACAGACTTCTCGGGTAAATAAATAAGCATTTTTTCCATAATCACAAGAGCTTTTATCTGATCTTTTTTTAATCAACAGTGATTAAAGCTGTGGCTGTGTGACTCAGATGAGACATGAACCTCATTGCAATGTGAGAGAGCAGCTACAAGGCTTAAGAACAAAGATGCAGTTGTTTACTCTCTTCATTCAACATCTCACTATCACTGAACAGTGAACGCAGTCACGTGTCTGTGTGTGTGTGTGTGTGTGTGTGTGTGTGTGTGTGTATGTGTGAGAGAGAGAACGAGCGAGAGAGAGACTGACTGTGTTCTTATATGATGATTTCTTACTAATGTACTCTCTGATAAAGAAATGTAACAAAACTGTATGAAGAAATAATGTAGAAATAATACAATTTTAAAAATTATTTTTCACGTTTCTTGGCAACACTGAGTCATATAATATTTTATGCTTACGTGTAAATGCTTGTTATTAAAAGCACACATTAACATATCTATGGCAGTCAAACTATTGTGAAATAACAGCGATCTAATGATAAAAGTCACAGAGTTGTGGAGTTTGTTTAACTTTCCAAAAGTAGTTAGAAAACAGCCATTTCTACATTTTAAATCTCTGGCCACAGAACTAACAAAAAATTACTTATAGCATATTCTGCATTTTACGATGAAGAAAGTTTTGTTTTGTAGCTACTGGTGACCATCATGGTCTTTGTCAGGTTCTGGGTGCCCAGGTGTCAGTGCCCACTGTGTGGGTCTCTGAGCAGAAAGCAGATTAGTCCTGCTTGTTTAACATGCTTAAGAGGGAAGATTTGTCAGTATTACCCAGCTGCTGCAGGGGGAAGGGTACAGATCTGACTTCAACCCAGAGAAAAACTGAAGCAAGTAATTGAAACGTGTACCATATGGAGCAGATTAAAAGTGCCAGAGAAAGATGAGATTCGACCTCTGATCAGCACAGATAATGAGGAAAAGATTAAATACACAAAGGCCATTATTACACTGCTCTAAAGATTAACATTATTAACTGCCCGTGGTGCATAACATTCTAACAACAATAGTTAAATAACATTACAGAAATATATTCAGGTTTAGAATTAAAATAATTTCTAATCAGCCTGATGTTTAATTTAATAGATGTTATATTCAAAATCTACAACATCAATCATAATGAATAGCTAAGAATAAGAGAAACACAATTATTTAAATTATCATTGTAGTTTTGTGACTTAAACCTAAAAGAAGTAACAGAAACTCAATATTAATGTCATTATACTCAGTATAAAGGTTTCATAACTGGAACATATTGGAATTCTCAGGGTCAGTGGCCAATAAATACAACAACCTGTCAGAAGAAATCATTGAATTAAAATATGCATTTCACCCCATCACATCTTCTATACTACATGACCTCAGCACATCAAACCCACCAATTCTTTTATCTACTTTTCTGAACCATGTTTTGCAATTTTAGCCAACTAGTGCCATAGTGGAGACATGGCGATTACATATATTGCAAATATTGTATGTGTGACATGGCCATTGACACGTTTACAAGAGACAAATACACTCTTTTATAGAAATATCCGTTCACATATTTAAGCACATCGCAACGTAGAAATTAAATAACAATCTTAGTAAATAAGTTCACACTCACCAATTCTCAAGACCTGCTGCGCGCTCAGACTCAACTCTGTCATGAAACACAGCAGTACAAAGCAAACAACTCTCTTCTTCGCCATGATACACCTGCAGGAGGAACATTTAACATCCATGTGCTTCTTCTTTTCATTTGCCAAAACTGCAACCATACGGGAATAATTTCCATCCGAGCAGCATCTTTCCACTCACTCGTACCGTCGGGAGTCAAAGATCCCTATTCGCGCACCCATTCCATATATCCACGCGCTAATTGGTCAATGCTTTCATAAAAAGTCAAATGAAAATGCATCCCTTCCCGGGTGATTTCAGGACATGATGGTGCTGATGGGAGCCGGACGCGCAGGAAAGAGCCCGGAGCGCACCGGGAGCGCACGTTCCTTCATCAGCGCGCACTCTCAATTGAGGGCACAGTCGAGTCTCTGATCCGCAAACACGGATCCGTTGTGAAGATTAACTTCAAATCTGCCAGCAGCCGACCTCGACAACGTCTTTGGTTTTTGGTACACCGAGGAAATGATTTAATCTTGTGCCGGAGCTTTGATGGAAGCGCGCATCTAATCTGCCGAGGGCTGCGAGCAGATTAAACACCCGGTTATCTGTCACCACTTGCATAAAAAATGCAAGACACCTTATTCCACTTCAGTTTTATCACAATACATTCTTTATAGTCTTTTAAATAAAAAAAGTAAAAAAAAAGTAAAAAAACGATCTACTAAGAAATCATTTCGTACTAAGCATTTTTTTGTTCCAAAAGATATGTTTGGTACAACGTTCTTTACGTGATAAACAAATACTTTAAATATATATTTTTTCAGTTACTAGTGTCCATTATAACCTCTATGTCATGTCCTCAAATAGAAATCTATCTATTGCGCGCAGGGGTGGTGTTTCAATATTTCAGATCTGGTTTAAGAGGTGACTGTATCCTTTAGGTCTTTGTGACAGTGGGTTTATAAAGCATTAGAGGGATTACAGAGACAAGATCTGGATCACAGATCATTTAGAGAGGTAGGATACAGTGCAGCCTCGGTAAACAAAGACAGATAATGCAGGCCGCAGCTTAATGGAATAAAAGCGCTTTTAGACTATACTTGTTAAAAGTGTGAAAACACCATGAACTGAGCTTTGAGTGTTCTTAATCTCCCAAATGTAACAAAGAGGACAAATTTATGTAACATGTTTGTGATAGAAGTTATACTATAAATCTAAATAACAAGAACATTTCGATGTGTTGGAATGCTCAGTAAGGACCCCTGCTGGTTAATCATCACAGTAAATATTTAATGCGTTTTCTCGAGCGTAAACAGCAAAGACTTACAAAAAGCAAGAACGAATACAATAAAGAGCAAACCTGTATAGAAAGTGCATAAAGAAACAAACTATGTTGTATATTACTGACAATATAGCTCCAAAGAGAGAAAGCATGGCATATTCAAATCTCTCAACATTTTCATTCTCTCCAACAGAGAATATCAGATTGCAGTTTAACTGCCACCTAAGCAAACATCATCCCGCAGGATAAAACCGGTCTGATGTGCCATATGCTGATTCACTGTTTGCTGCCCGCATGCCTCAATGTGAAATGAAGGTTGTTGTTGGCATAAAAAACGTAAACAACTTTCTTTGTTTCACCACTGAGTTCATAATTTTAAATGTGAATTAAATATACAGTTTTATAATAATATGATAATAGTTTTACATACACTTTATTTTGTTTTTTTCTCTCCAAAGTTTGTGGAGTCATGCGCATTATATACGCAGTCCAGATCCACTATCTGAGCTGTAAGACTGTACTCTGGAATAGTTGTAACCTATGAAAAGTTGTTTCTGTGGGACAATCTGTAACGCTGAGCCGGAGGTGCAGGAACTGTATGGATTACTGACATTGCTTCCCGTGAAATGTGTCGAAACCCGATCGGGGTGCTGGGCAGTTTGGGGTAAGTATTGCATTGTGTTCTGAAGTGGTAACATGTCCCAGTGGTACACTAAAGGCAGCTGCTGTAAGCTGTAAGATAATTGTTGATCAAAAGGGGGTGTGATGGTGAAGCTGCGCACGGACGGATAGATGGAGAAGCTGTTGTTCTGGAGCAAAGGCTGGTCTCTTTCAGAGCTATTTATGTGAGGGGGAGACTGGTTAAAACTGTGATTATTGCTTGAATAACCAGGCTGATGTACGTAAAACACGTCAGAATGCGGGCCAATCCGTCGACACAGAAATATAACCCCAGACGCCAAGAGGAAAGCGCTGGTGACCCAGCCGATATACAGCGACTCCCCGAGTTCCCTACGCTGGGCGTCGATAAGCAATGGGTTGTAAAAGTCTCTAATGATTGTGTGAGCCGTCCAAGAGACTGGAATGATAACGCAAAAAGAAGCCAAGATCTGCATTGCCCCCATGGCCATCACAATGATGCTTTTGACCCTCGGTTGATCTCTGAGACAGGAGGTGCAACGGAGACCCACCAGGGACACCAGCAGGCCCAGTCCGGAGAGCGCCAGGGCACAGCAGGTCAACCCGCGGGCGGCCTGCAGGTCTGGTGGGAGGAAGAGCAGAGAGTCGTACACTTTGCACTGCATGTGAATGTTGGCTTGTCTGAAGCAGGTCATCCACAAGCCCTCCCAGCGGACCTCCATGACGATGATGTTCTCTCCGATGAAGGCCGTCACCTTCCACATGGGGAGAGCTGTGACTGCGGCCGTGCCGATCAGACCGATGATGCCCAGACACAGAGCGATCAATTCACACTTGCCTTGAACCATCGTTCACCTCGGCCTGGAAACCTTTCAGCTGTTGTGGATGTAGAAAGCAAACTTTAGTTTGAAGATGGTTTCAAAGTCAAGACTTTTCTTGGTTTTCACATTGGTTTTAAAAAAAAATTCTAAGGGTTTCCATTATGATTAACCAAAGTCAAATCAAATTAGCTTTATGAGTCAACTGAACTGAAATTATATTGAACTGACTTTAAAAACATTTCACACTACTTTTTACATCCATTAGAATTGTATCGTTAGACGGTGATGTCTAAGATCTTTTTTAGTAGTCAGTTGACACAGAAAAATAATAAAATCACAATAAAGTTATGTTAAATAAATATTTGTGCACCTTTACAATAATGGTCAGACTTGCTCTCAGTTTTGCAAAATAATACGAAAAAGCTAAAATTGGCATAAAAATTGCAGTATTTACATTTAAATGAATATGGGATCTAGTGTATAAATGCGCTTTCTGTTCAATTTCATCACATTCTAGCTATTTTTTAAACTTTAACTGCCAGGTGTAAAAAACACAAATCTTTAGAAACAAGCCCCACTCACCGTGTGCTCTAAACAAATGTCAGTCCTGTTGGCAGAAATAATCTACAGCATTCAAATACTCATAGAGAGATAGACATCCCAACACCCATTCCCAAATACATCCAAACTATAGTAAGAAGAATGTGTGTCTGAAGCTTGAGAAAGTCTGAGGAAATTAGTCTCTGTGTTACGGAAAAGTGAGAGCGCTGTCTTCTGATTGGTCCAGAAAGATGAGGGTATGTAGAAATGATGATGGTGTGTTAACTATCCTGGGGTCATGCACAACAAGGTCTTTTTCTCTATCTCACACACACACACACGTTTGTTTCTACACCTACTATGGACTTTCCAAAGACACAATGACTTTTATAGTGTACAGAAGTATAAACCTCACCCATAAACGTGATTCAAAAACGTTTCTGAATATTTACCTTTTAAATATAAATATAATTTAGTTTGATCACTGGCTGGTCGCCTCAGTATGGGTGGTTAAGACTTTTACCATCATTGTCTATCAGAATCTCAGATAACCCTGGTACGTCTGCTAAAGATCTGGAGATCTTAAAAACATATCTGTGTGCGTGCGTGCGTGCCTGTGTGTGTATATGTATATATATATAAAGCTTTAACACAAGAGGGAGCAACAGTGTCACTTTGGGTTCAGGTGAAACGTTTTGATTTGAAGTACACAAACACTGTCTTGTGACTTGCTTGCTTTTACTACTTCATTTACCTAACATGCTCTATTCAAAACATCAGAACAAGTCCATCTAGAGAGGTTAAGAGCACAGCAGGACCACTTCTCTCTGGTCACGACCCACATCTTTTGCATCTGCAGCCCTGATCCCAAACTATGAGAGAATTAGCTCTTAATCAAAACATATTGCGAGCTTTCATCTCAACGTCTTTCTAAAGAACTGAAATGGATCCAGACCACCGATCTGGAACGCTCTACATACGTAGATAGCAAGTCTAGACGCAACACACTCGAGTGCTTTTCAGATGAAGTGCACAGGAGAATCAACATCACGACTGATTTCAATCGGAGTGTTTTGAGTTTGACATTAAACAATGTATTTCTTAGACTGAATAATATTAATTTTTACTCTCAGTATTGAGAAATACGTGTTTAACAAACAAAATATTGCAATTGTGTTTACTCCATAAGATATAAGTAGATTTGTCTATTTGTTTGAAATATTCAAAGCATTGTTTCTCATCTTGTTCAACAGTAAAACAGGTCTGACTGTAATGTATCCAAAGTTATGCAGTTCCCATTTCACCAAAGCTGCTCGTCCAGTTTTCATGCGTGTGGGTGTATTTTTGTGTCGGCTTCTCTTCTGCTTTTCCCAACAGGATTAAGTTGAGTTGTGTTGAGTTTCCTGGTTCTGTTGTACAGTACTAACATAACAAACCCTGGGTGTGTCCATACAGAGACATTCAAGACAATAGCTGTCTTACATTTCACGCAGTCATTCTGTCTATCCGAAGCCGCGGGGCACAAAGATGCCAACACGGTGAGCTCAACTAAACTCACCAAATCCAGCAAATAAAAGATCTCAACACACCAGCACCTGCCTGTAACGTTTCAGGAAAACATACGCTCTAAAGAAATACACTTGAAAAAACAAGGCATGTGATTAAATGAAGGAATTCTCTGTATTGATTCACATGTACTTTGAGTTTTCGAGAAATGAATGGCAAATGTTCTGATCAAATACACCAAATTACACTTTCTTAAAAGTGTAAAGATGAATAGATTTCTCCTGAAAATGATAACTGAACAATACACAATAAAACGAGAACAGTACTTTTCAAAAAGAGAATGAAAAGAATATCAAACAGGTTTATTGACTTATATCACAATTTTTTTTTTCGTCAGTATTGTTCCCAGAAACATGAACATTTTCATGCCTAGTTTCTAGTTTAGCCTGCTTTCACATAACACAACATTTCCAAAGCCTGAGGTATGAATCATATAAACCGATACATATCTTTAAAACAACTCTTTATCTCCATTATTTACAGTCACAGTTCACCGAATAACATCTTTAAAAATCAAAAAATACGAAGAGCATTTCAATTCTGACTAGAAATGTGAAATAGAGTGCAATATACACTAACATTTTTATATCAAAAGAAATGTTATTTTGGGAGCTTTCGTTACCAAAACCACTTGTTTACAAGTCCAGAGTCATTTCGTTTCACTATAACACAGACGACACACATGTCCAAATCCAAATATAATGTCCTCAGAGGTACGCGACAGCGCTGCGGGCAGATGGATGTCTGGTGGGCTGCATGAACGACTGCTGTCTCGATGTCTGTATGAACGACGGCTGTCTTGAAGGCTGCATGAACGACTGCTGTCTGGACGTTTCATAAGACGGTTGCTGAATAAATGATGGTGGACCGGACGGATGGCCGTACATGGACCGTGGCTGAGGGTGAAAGCTCACAGGCTGAGGTTGATAGGCCAGATAGGGGGCGGCTTGTCTGTTGTACGAGTACCTCTGATCCGGGCCCTTGTCTGAAGACACGTTACAACAGGTGAATAGGCATCCACCGACGAACAGGAAGGCGGACGACACCCAACCGATATAAAGAGCCTCTCCGAGCTCCCTTCGTTGGGCGTCGATGAGCAAAGGGTTATAGAAGTCCTGAATGATCACGTGACCCGTCCAGGAGATGGGAACGATGCAACAGAGGCAGGCCATGAGAATCATGCATCCCGCCACGAGGAGGACCATGCGCTTTGCTCTGTCGTTCCCTCGGATACACGCCGTGCACTGCATGCCGGCGATTGAGATCACTAAACCCAGACCGGTCAGTGCCAGGGAGCAGCACATGAGCCCGCGTGCGGCCTGGAGGTCAGGGGGCAGCGCCAGCAGCGAGTCGTACACTTTACACTGCATACGGATGTTCGCCTGACTATAGCAGTTCATCCACAAGCCCTCGTACCTTGTCTCCATCACGATGATGTTCTCGCCGATGAAAGCCGTCACACGCCACATGGGCATTCCGGTGCTGGCTGCCACCCCGATGAGTCCTATGAGGGACACGCACATTGCCACGATCTCCAGAGCGCCGCTAGCCATGACTCCTGCTCTCCGAATGTCAGCGAGCTACGCATGAGAAGGTCAGAGAGCTTTCCAGCGCAAGCAACGCCCAGCACGGTTTTGCATCCCACTGGGAATGGAGCTGATAGGTGTTCACCTGTTCCCAGCCTCCACCCTCAGGTGAGGAGGGAGGGAGAGAACAGTTGTTACTATGAAATCGAATCCCTTGTGAGTGTTTGTGTATGGTTTTGTGCGGCTCCGGGGAGGAGGAGCGTGTCAACGGTGGTGCTGTTTGCTGAGCAGGTTCCAGTTTCTCGCAGGCATCCTGTTAAGTTAGGATACACATCTGAAGAGGGTTACTGAACAGCCTGATGCATGCAAAACACACGGTCACACGCGCCGACACTCCGCCGCGGTCAATGTTTAACACAGCCGCTGTCGTGCCTCATTAAACCGCTGTTTGAAATGTTCAGAAATGCTTTTTGAAGTCGGCTGATGCCTTTATGTTGATGGTGTACTTTTAACCTTAAGATAGTCTGAATGGTTTAAACACGGTGTTTGTCAGGTCAACATGCTTTTGGAAAACAACGTTTGCAGAAACAATCTTTGTTATTCCCCTACACTGTTTGTGTTATGAAACACACAAATCTTTTGTGGACACTATTGCACTATTATGTTTGTAAGCGTTCAGACTTTCATTTTTGGACAAAACTTTGAAAAAATACCTGTTGAAGGAGGAATGATACCAATACTCTAGCAACCACATAGCAACGACCTGAAAACCACCCATCGCACCCGAGAATTACATAAGTAAGAGATAATGTACAGGCAGCCGGTTGTTATCACAGAAATAAGGCCCGATGGTCTGATCACTCTGGAGGGGTTTATTTCGCGATAACCCCGATAATTACACGACTACTTTTCCCGTGAGAAAAAAAATGGACACCAAATGTGAATTTGAAATATTTTATAAGCGAATTTTTACCGAATGCAGACCTTCCGGAATGAAAAAGATGTTAACTTTCGGCTTTAAGGTAAGAAACAACGTTCAAATGTCACGAACAATTTGGTTTAATCATTTGTAAATATAATGTCATATGTTATTAAATGACATATTTATATTTTTATTTTGTCAAAAAACCTGTCAACCGTGTGTTGTTAGTCTTGAGAGGTTGTTATCTGGGAATAACAGACCTGCGTCGCGCCTGGCCAATAAGAATCAAGCATTTCAACGAGTCGTGTAATAGGTAATATTAGCACAGCTCATAAGCATGAAGCATCACAGATGAGATCTCTTTATATCTCAATCATTTCACCTTACATCAATGAGTAAAACGTCAGAAAATATAAACTTTTGCTTAGGTCTCATTTTGAGCGGCTGACAAAAAGACCTTGAAATCTTACAAATGTCTCTGTCATCGGAGTTTCAGAAGAGATCTCAATAAAGTCTCAAACTCAGCTCGGATTTGTCAAGTCTGCAATCAAAAGTCAATATAATTCAAGAACTCAAACATTTCTCATCAAATTTACTCAAATCCAGATTGTTCGTTTTGCATCTCCACACTCTTCATGCGTTTTAGCAATTGGCACATTTTTTCAGTAATTTTAGAAGATTTTAGTAGAAACATCTAAGACTAAATTGATACTTAAATGAAACACAACTGAGAAATCTCCTGAGCTATGAGTGATAACATTTTCTCTGGAAGGCAAGCATCACTCAACAATTAGCTCTTAAGTCATCGGATCTGAACATTGGTGAAAATTCAGTGCGTTTAGATTATAATTGAACAATCATAGTGGATTTATTTATTATAATATTGTCAGAGGTTTCTCTATGTCTCTTACAGTTACTGATGTCGTCTCTGATGTTGTTTGGTAAATTTGCATTGGGGGTGTGACAGTTTTCTCTCTGGAACATTTCCTCTGACAACAAAAGACAAACTCACATGATCTTTCTGCAACGCAACAAAGACAAAATTCCTGAAACTAACACAGCTGGTTCTACCAGCGCCACCAAAACACACCTGAGAAACAAGCAAAACGATGTTTAGAAAGAAAAAATGTAGAGACCGAGCACAACTATGAATTGACACCAGAAACTAAAGTATCCACAATAAAACTTTATTCTTTTCTTTTTTTTACATTAGATTAAAGTTGGACTAGTGCTTTAGAAAATGTACACGATAAAACAATCAAACAAAAAATATATATAATTATGTAACAAAATCAAAAGTTCTTCCATCACAGAGTTAAAAGCCATGTGGAAATATCCCACATTAATAAAAAACGTCTCCTATTTTTTTGTAGAATTTTTTTAAATGCAGACAGGTCTGAACCTCTCGTGATTATACAGCAGAGAGAGAAATGCTCTCAAAATCTGAAAAAAGTTCACAGAAACGGTCACACAGACATCCAACAATAAAACACAATTCTCATTCATCAGGCTCGATGTATTAATCCACCATATTCTCGTTAGTATCGTGGAGGATTATACATCGTTGGTGGGACTGGAGAATAAGTGGGCTGATAGTTGTATCCAGCGTATGCAGGTTGATAGGTGTATCCAGGCCCGTACGAGTTGTTATACTGGGCTGATCTGGCCCGATACAGCACAGACTCCATGTCCTCTTTGTCCTGGGTCCGCGGAGCATGTCGACAGAGAAGAATCACCCCGGCGCAGAAGAGCAATGCAGAAGAGACCCATCCGATATACAAAGCCTCTCCGAGCTCCCTGCGCTGGGCGTCGATCAACAGCGGGTTGTAGAAGTCCCGGATGATCACGTTAGCCGTCCAAGAGACTGGGATGATTGTGGTCAAGCAGCCGACGAGAAACAAACAGCCTCCGCTCACCAGGACGATGTGCTTGGTCCTAGGACGAGAGTCCACGAGTCGTGTGCAGCGCATCCCTACGGACGCCACGATGCAGGCGATGGCGGACACAGCCACGGAGGCGCACATGAGACCCCTGGCGGCCTGCAGGTCAGCCGGAAGGTAAAGCAAAGAATCATAGACTTTGCACTGCATGCGGATGTTGGCTTGCCTGTAGCAGTTCATCCACAATCCCTCCCAACGCGTCTCCATGACGATGATGTTCTCCTCAATGAACGCCGTCACTTTCCACATGGGGAGGCCCGTGACGGCGGCGACGCCGATCAGGCCGATAAAGCCGATGACCAGGGCCGCCAACTCGCAGCAGATGGCGTCCCTCCTCTTCCTCTTCTCCATCTTCAGCTGGTCCTTGTAAACATCCTTTGCATCTTTCGGATCCGTGTAGCCCGTGTACACGCTGCCCCCGTAAATTTTGCCCGGGTAGGATTTGTCCGGGTAGGAGCCGGCGGTGTAAGACATGATTGAACGTTCCTCCGCTCTACTGATCTGTCCTTCACTGACGCTCCTTCACAAACAAGACTGGAACAGCCCGATGAGAAGTATTTACAGGCAAGAAAAAATGGTAATGTTATGCGATCAGACTGGTCCGTCTGCTTTCGGAACATCTGATAAACAACACTTGGAAGGAAACTGGTGAAACTTGTTCGAACAAACGTGTCAATAGTAGTTCATTTTCAGAAATTGCCATTAGGTGGTTTAAAATTATCTCAAATAACCTTAAATATCTGTTTGGGCGTGTTTAGCGGGATAGTTAAGACAAAATAAAATCTTATGATTTGTTCACCCTTGTGTGGTTTAAACCTGAATATATGACTCTTTCTTCAGTGGAGCACAAAAGGAGATATTTTGAGAAGTGGTTTTGTCTCCATACAAAGTTCAGTTGTGTGTCACCGACATTCTTCAAAATATCTTCTTTTGTGTTCTGTAGAAGAAAGACAGTCATACAGGTTTGGGATTTATGAGGGTGAATAAATGATGGCCAATTCCGTGAAAATGTCAACCTTACCATAACATTTGGTGGTTAAAATACCCATGTGAGATCTCTCTTCAAATTTGTAAAGCACTTGTTTTTTTTGTTTTATTGCTTCAGGATTGTGCATGTTATTTTACAGAAATCTGTAAGTTTATCGTCTCCCAAAAAACGCGTCCTTTTTTGCCACATCCATAACTCAATTTATTTGCCTTCTTATAAACATATATTTTGTCATAGACTGACATTTTTTTCATGTTTAAACTCTATCAAGGGTTTGGTAAAACATAAAACAGATGGTTCAATATAATCGTAACAATTTCATTCTCTGAGCATTTTCATTTCATGTCCATAACACAAAACATTTTTCTTTATTTTGACATGATGGGTTCTTGATGTGCTAAGAGAGGTCACAGGTTTTACAACCATTTTGAAAAAAAAAGGAATATAAACATTGTACATTTATTTGCATACATTTCATTGTTGTGCTGAACACTGATGAATACATTTAAATGAAAGTTTGTTACTAAGCCGTTTTGTGTCACCATTGACTCCCATAGCAGGACAAAATACTACTATGGGAGTCAACACATGTCCTTTTTGGCCGAACTATTCCCTAAGAAAATGATTTTTGCAGTGTAAGATGCTGAACTAAAACTGGTGTGAACAGGTGATAGAAGGAGAAACCTGAGATGGTTTGATTTCAGTCTCCACAACACACACACACAGCCGCCTCTGTAGGGTTTTCTAAATATCTCATCCATCAATCTCTGGTCTCACAGCAGCGTGCTTTACATTTGGTTTCACTTACAGAAAATAACAGTATGCAGGTGTTGATGTAGCATCAGAGCGTTAAGATACAAGTCAGCTCATGTGAGATGCTGCCATCATTTTTTCAAATCTTGTGTGCATTGCGTTTACATACGGATATTAACAAAAAAACTAAAAGAACAAGCTTTCATAAATTAAAGTAATATTGTATTATTATCATAGATGTTCTCTCTGCAGTTTATAATGTCTCTAACCGTACCAAAACTTGCAATCTAAAGTTAGAGATCCAAATATGAATGCAAACATTGTTCATCAAAAATGAATACAGTAGTATATATACTATTTACATTAATTTAACGTTAGACCAACTAGATCACGTTAGTAAATTAAAACAGAGACTCTATTGAGGTATAAAAAGGAACAACATTTTTTTTTTCATGGGAAACAACTAAAGGTTATTCACATGACTCTTTAAAATGACATGATGTAAACCACAATATGTACAATATTTATTTAAAAGAAAAAAATATGTTAGATCACAAAAAAATATTTTAAATTCTATCATCAAACATAAGTCCATCAAGTTCAATATTACAATATCAGACATTTTTAAGTATTTAACTGGTTTATAAATCTTATGAAGCCCTAAAAAACTTTGAGAGTTTTTCTCGTTTGCAAAGACAATAAAAAACCTGAAAACCTACGAAGTAAAGTCCAAGAGGAACCAGAGAAACGGTCACTGGTCTAATATGGCCACACATACTGACTCTTCCGGAAGGACTCAACATCGCCATCCCCGATCTGTCTTCTGCCATAGAAATATACCTTTCCTCTTCTTTCCTTTGCCGGGTAGCGTAGCAGCACCCCCGCAACCACAAGAATAAAGAAGGTGGCAAAGCTCACATAAAAGACTGTCCGATCTCACGTTTCTGCGACTCCATCACCGCAGGATTGTAGAAATCTCTGATGATGTTGTGTGTGGACCAGGCCACGGGGAGGAGAGCAGCCAGAGAGGCGACTATAAACAAACCGCCGACTACCAGAATCACGTTTTTGCCCCTGACGTCGTCATGCCCACAGTTTGTCCCCCTGCTTCCGAGGACGGACACCAGGACGGCAAGAACGGCCAGCACTATGGACGTCCACATGAGCCCTCGAGCCGCCTGGGTGTCTGCTGGAAGGATGAGCAAAGAGTCGTAGACTTTACACTGCATGTTTATGTCCGCCTGCCATATACAGGCCATCCCACTGCTTCTCCATGACTATGAGGTTTTGGACGATGAAGGCCGTGACCCTCCACATGGGCATCGTGGTGACCGCTACGGTCCCTACGAGGCCGATGACCCCCAGCTCCAGGGCCATGATCTCCAGTTTACCCCTCATGATGGCGCAGCTGCGGTTCCAACCAGAAATGAGGAGAAATGAGAGCATGCTGGTTTGAGGTTATCCGTGTCTGAGAGGAATGAGGTGGGAGGGCCATCCGTGCTATGTTGTAACACTGGTTTCTTCCAGCTGATGATAACTGGACTGTAACTGCTCAGACATCACCTGCTGCCGGCCAGAGGGGGCAACGTGAACTAATGCACCTTTACTTAACCAAACTCTATGAATGATTCTCTTCAGACCTACAAACATCTTCTGCAAAGGTCCAAATCTGCACAAAGTACAGTAAACTATGTCAGTCCTGACCCCTTAATATTAAAGGAAAAAAGGGCACTCAGATGTGACTTACTTACTTTATGATGTTCAGTAAATAAAATGTTCTTTCAGCACATAATAATACATAAAAAAGCTGTTTCTTTGGTTCCCCCCGAAAATAAAAAAACTTTTACTCAAAGATTATTATAATCACCATCTCTTTCTTACTTTTTATTATCTAAAGCACATTTTCAGCTTTTTGTAAAACAGAAAGGTTATTCGATGTTAAAGGTTCTGTATTAAACTATTAAGCCAAAAAAGTGTTTTCTATGGCATCGGGAAGCACAATTTTTGTGATCCATTCAGGTTCCAAAATAAACATTCTCACCATGGGGATTCATTTCTTATATTTACAACCAATAAAAGGCCAACATTTTGAAATTTGTGACAAACACCACAAGTCACTGTGTAACTTATGTGTCACACAAATCATGTACAAGCTCGTAAAACTGTGTACACACGTGGTGTCATTTCCTTGCTCATATTTTAGTGGTTCAATGAAAGATTACTGTTAATATTTTTCTTTTTGGACCCGGCCGGGATACATGTTTGACCCCAGATATACATTAAATAGATTTATAGACATTTCTTAACGTTAATAAATCTTAACATTATTTACATGATCCTTCAATTTGTACATTTCCATTTATAAACAGGTCAGTAATGGTATGAACTGCAAAAAACTTTGTCTCTTTATACAGCAAATGCTACGTTCATACAGTAAATAAGGAACAACTTAAATAGCTTACTTCAGATTCAGTATGGTTACAAGACATAGACATAGTCATTCACACAAAAACTGGGCTGATCTGATCCCTCGCAAGCAATTTCAGTCAATTTTAAATAATTATGTTTAATTGAAATACATTTTCCAGTACCTTAAAATGAATAGGTTTGTTTTGGACTAAATCCTTCTAAATCCTAAAATCTGAAGGGCACAGTGAGCAATTACTTTTTTTATTATGTGAGAAACTAACAAAAAACAGATGATCATTTTGACCTGATCTAAAATGTCACTACAATTCTGTTTGGACATTCACTTAATAGTCAACAGAAACCCTCAAACCTGTCTGACGGGTCGGCGCACAGGCTGTGATGTCATCAGTTTCAGGTGTAAACACACACGTCCAGCCCTAGAGAGCAAGAGTCACAACTATCAGCACTTGTAGATGGCCAACATAAACATAAACTTTCTCTTTCAATCTTACATTTAAAGCAAACACTTTTATAAGCATTGACATGGCAGCAGGAATGATACATGGAAAAATATATTCTGCCTTAACTGAGAAAATCATTGTAAAGAGCACAAAACGAATAAGGGAAATATATATTTATGTGGAAATATAGATCTATTATTTATATATGACGCACAGAAAAACGTAAGCTACATGGTTTCTAAAATGTGTTTGCGCCCTCTTGTGCATGTGTGAAAAACTGCAGGCGCATTTAAACCACTACATATGCAGTGACTAAACAGGGAAACACAACCATATCAAGGCCAATTCTTTCCAAAAAAGTACCCAAAGTGTATTTATTTTGGATATCGTGTTGGTATATACCATGTAGTGTTATCGTGTATAACGTAACTATACTTAAGAAATCATTCAGATTTACCGTGCAATCAAATATCTCTCAGTACCATATTTAAAAGTAAACGTCAAATCTAGTTTCACATCCTCAATAAGGGCTACCACAAAGAATAAAACAGAGAGGAAAATACTTATTATTGAACACATTTACAAATATACATCTATAAATAGTAAAAATTGTATTTTAATGTTATGATTTAACTGCGTGCGTGCGTGCGTATCAATTGTTGCTTCAGTTTTGGGGACCAATAAATGTCATTACCAATGTCACATTTTACGATGGCAAATATGTAAACATTGTAATATTGCTAGCCATTCTATCATTATTATTAGCCCAGTGTTACTGTTGTCTACCTAAAACAAATATATAACCCTTATATTTATGAAATATGTCTGACAATCATCACGCGCTAGTGACTCTTTAGCTAATTTAAGACGGCAATGCTAAAACATTGTGATGAACATTGAATGAATTGTTGCAGTCAAGCACACAAGCAGAAATGAATCATAGAAAATATCGCACATGAACTTCACTGTATCAGCAGAACAATCGCTGCGGCTTCTCCATTCAAAGTAAAGCAGCAGATATAGTACCTAGAAAACCACGCACGAGGTCTACCACGCATGCGCAGAATTGCACGGAGACTTAAAAACTATACTGGCTGTTATTCTTTTATCCTAATCAACTGATCTCCTGCATTTTTTTATCATTTTCATAAATTAAATAAAACCTAATTTTAACATGACTTTTTAGGGGAGTTGAGATGACAGGCAAGGGAACTAAAAGGTAGATTTGAGAGATACCATTATAAATTTGTCCAAAAAGAAAAGATTGTTGGAGCAGTTGTTAGCACTGTTGGGTCAAGGTTGTTGGATATTAATATTATCAAGCAAGCCTTATGTGACATTAACATTCTTAGTTGTCAGAATGTGTTCCCCCTAGATAATTGCTATATTTAGTATCAGCAATCTGAAAATCTTTGTGTGTTAAGTCAGCATTGTAAATTTTAGACCTGCGTGAACTTTCTCAATTGTGAAACACAGTGCGAACAGAATCTGACAGGAGGTTTTTAAGCTATCAGGATGTGTTCTCTCTGCTGTAATGGACAAATTTAGTAATAGAAAGGTACTGTGGTGGAATAGTGGATAGCACCACTAGATTGTGGTTTGTTGGGTGTCAATGTGTTTTTGAATCCTACCTGATTTTTTTTCTTATTGAACACATAACCTTGTCTAACTGTATCATTCTCAATTGTCAGGATGCGTTCCCCTTGCTTTGATAGACAAATTATGTGATGGAAAGGTACAAGTAGAGATGCAATAACCACGTTGTACCCTCTGTTAAATAATAGGTAGGTGGCCCAGTATTCTACACTCACCACCAAAAACAAAATTATAGGCAAAAGCAATATTTGTAGCCATTAGGTCATTCATCTATATAAAGTCTAGTACAGAATGTTCTGTAGCAACTTATTTACAAGGAAAGCAGCTCTCTTTTTCTTTACAGAAGATGATGATGATGTGTGTTTGTTTGTGTGTGTGTGGAGTGTTATGATGTCACCCTGGCCGGAGGAGAGGAACGCTTTCATCATCGGCTCATATATCATAGGCAGTGATGACATAGACCGCTGCTCTCGTGTTATATTTCACTCGTAACTTCAGAATTCCTCCTCAAACATATCCCCTGCAGGGCTTTCACTCATTCAGGCTGTAAAACTTTAACTCTATAATGATTGACTGTTATGAAGGGCAAGACCAAAATTACAAGATCCAAACACATATTTTCTTTAAAGCTGATGAAAATGAGGCATGTGTAAATACAGCTGCCCCCGAAAAGTATCTAGATGGCTGCGAAGAATAGAAATGATTTTTATTGCATTAGATGGCAAAATATCAAACCACGTAAAGGTGTCCAAGAACTGTTTTTGTATTGACACCATTTCTCAAAACTAACTTCACTTTTCTGAGCTATATTCAAAAATTGAGCTTGTGCTTATTTAAGAATGCCATTTGCTTTATGTACGGCTGTGCTATTCCGACTACTGTGACATAGGGGTCCTGATTCTTTATAGACTGTTAAAATGAATCACAGGGTTCTGGCTTTGGTTATATGTACGAAACAAGTTTATTTGATATAATATCAATCCACAGCTCTATTTACAAAATAAAAATGCAGTCTCTATAGCTCATTTGGGAACAATTTTGATAAGAATTCTATATCATTAAAATATTTTCCAGTGGCTTCTCATGATTGCATTTAGCAAATTTGTGGTTTTCAAACATTAAAACATTGTTACTCGTTCAACTGCGAGCGCCTAGCAGTCATAAACAAATAAAAGAAGAATAAATTATACAGTATACATTTGGTCTATATGTAAAGGCTCAGATTCTCTTTTAAGGAATTGTGTGTGTGAAGGTTTATAAAATGTGTCATTAATGCAGATTAGAGCAGAG
Organism: Triplophysa tibetana; assembly: GCA_008369825.1. Classification (NCBI taxonomy): domain Eukaryota; kingdom Metazoa; phylum Chordata; class Actinopteri; order Cypriniformes; family Nemacheilidae; genus Triplophysa; species Triplophysa tibetana. The sequence goes on along the minus strand of CM017917.1, from coordinate 5,973,970 downwards.
CTGAATCACAACAAACCATAAAAAAACATAACAGAACAGTCCATCAGCTAAAAATCATATTGCATTTTTTCAACAAAATTCAAGTAAAACAGGACACAGCGACCTAGAACGAACTGTTAAAAAAATCCTCCGCTCGGAGAAACCAATCATAGAAAAATGTTAAACAAATTCTGTTGCCATTATCTTGACCCGAGATGTGCACATCTAAATTAAATTCTCAAATATTTCATTAACATTTCACTCGTGTGTCTATTTCAGGTCAGAATGCTGCGCATGTACAGTTCAAACAAATGGAAAAGAAAGACAAATATATACAAACCAACAAAAACTGTTTTACAGCTTCTCTGTACAAATATGTGACCATGTTCCACAAATTAAGGTGTGAGATCATATCAGGCTGTTGTTTTTATATATGAATGACATAAATTAATATCAGCCCTTTCAACCATATTAAAAAAAAATCCTATTAAAAAAATGAAGAATAACAAGATTTGGCAGACGTTGGCGGTAAAACCTTTGAAGCTGCCAACGTTTCATGTGCAAGTCTACGAGTCGATTAAATCTAATGATTGTACCACCACATTATTTCCAGGCTTCTGGTTGGCCACAGCACACATATAGAGCTCATCTAATGTGTGGACGTGTCTACGGTGGATAAGCGTGATATCTTACAGCTATTTCAGAAAGAATGTCTAACATTCACAATATTAGGGTGGAGAAACCGTCGTCATGCATCGCTAACATACTGGCTGCTCGATGTCAGCAGAGAGCTTGTATTGGATCTCTCAATGTGTTTCAGCTTTCCTGTTCGTCTGCTGTCTCGTTCTCTGTGCTGCTGTGGTCCCGTCGCACCCAGATGACCTCATCAGACACCGCCTGCTCGTCTACGCTGGCCACCGACATGGCGCACTGCTTCCCTACGTCAGACAGCTTCGCGTGCTGGGATTTGTAGTCCTTGACCTCTTTCTTGCTCTCCTCATCTCCTCCCTGCTCTTCCTCCTCCTCTTCCTCGGCCGTGTCCCCCTCCAGCGAGAGAGCGGAGAGCGGGCCCTCTGCGTCCGGGCTCAAAGCGGACTGACAGAACTCGTCATCGTCGCTCAGAACGTCCGATTCTTTCACGTCTTGTTCCTGGTCCTCGTAACGCTGCAGGTCGAACTGTTCTTCCACCCAGCGGTCGGTGTCTCCGGCCGGATCTCCGCCTTGCTGCTGGGAATGCTGGGAATCTGGCGAATCGCTGTCGGGTTCGGTGTCAAAAACGATGTCCGTGTCGATGGTGAAGCGGTTCCGCACTAGCTTCCTACGGCCCAGAGTGCGAGTCGGGGCAGAAACTGAGAAAAGACAAACACGGGTAAGCTCATGAGGGCAATTTATATTTAAAGCCAGCTTTGTTCTGATTGGATGTGTGTGTACCTGCTCTGTTCATAGCGGGTCGGGCTCCTTTAAGAGCGCACAGGCGCTTTCCTCCGAAAGGAACGTATTGTTGGCTCAAAGGAAGACTTTCGGTCTTCAACAACTGACGACGCTGCTTATCTCGGAGTACGGAGTGAACCGTCTTCAAAAAATCTTTCTTGCTTTCTGGAGAGCTGAAGACACAAGAGAACTTAAATTAAGTCACATTTCGAACAATTATTCAAATGCATAAAATTGATTTTATGTTTGTCACAGAACTTTTTTTTGTGTATCATATTCAAAGCTGTATACAATTCATCCAAAAGATGGCGATGGTATTCTTATTAGTGATGTACACTTCCATTACTAGTTCTCACGCTGACAAACCCCAAAGTATTGAACTCCGACATGTAATCCTGCACATCTGCGCTACAGATATGATAGTCAATGGTGACCAAGAACTGTTTGGTAACAAGCATTCTTCCAAATATCTTTATCTGTGTTCATCAGAACCAAGAAATGTGTACAGATTTGGACTTGGATTTTACATTTTTGTGTGAACTGTTTCTTTAAGGAGAGATGTTGAACTGACCTGCAGCAGATTTGAAAAACTCTTTCTGGTCTCCCCTCAGATTCAGACTTCACGTGGATGATCTCGCATACGGCTGCACTCTCTCCATCTGTAGACACACACACATAGTCAATTACTTCTACTGTCTGACTGACAGCATTCATATGTCATGGACACACAGGCACAGGTGAGCTTACCTGTGCTCGATAGGGTGCGCACTTGAAGCGCATCGGTAGGGATCATGTGACGGAAACGAAACGGGTCTCTTTCTTCACCTGAGACTGATGCTCTGTGAGAGCCACCCTGTGGTGGAGAAAATAAAACAATGTGCGAGTGTTGGTTTAATTCTTACAGATGCTCTGAGAGAGAGAGATTGATTTTAATTAGCTCTTTATTAAAAGAATGTGTGTAAAATTGTATAAATAATACTTATTCAAATTTAAAGAGAGAGTGTGAGAGAGAGTGCGAGTGATTGAGAGAATGAGTGAGTGAGTGAGAGAGAGAGAGAGAGAGAGAGAGAGAGAGAGAGAAGGAGAGATAGTGAGTGAATGAGTGAGTGAGTGAGTGAGAGTGAGTGAGTGAGAGAGAGAGAGAGAGAGAGAGAGAGAAGGAGAGATAGTGAGTGAGTGAGTGAGTGAGTGAGTGAGAGTGAGTGAGTGAATGAGTGAGAGTGAGTGAGAGTGAACGTGTGAGTAAGAGAGAGAGAGAGAGAGAGAGAGTGAGAGTGTGAGAGAGAAAGAATAAGCGATAGAGTGAGAGAATGAGTGAGTGAGTGAGTGAAAGAGAGAGAGAGAGAGAGAGAGAGAGAAGGAGAGATAGTGAGTGAGTGAGTGAATGAGTGAAAGTGAGTGAGAGTGAACGTGTGAGTAAGAGAGAGAGAGAGAGAGAGAGAGAGAGAGAGAGTGAGAGTGTGAGAGAGAAAGAATAAGTGATAGAGTGAGAGAATGAGTGAGTGAGTGAGTGAGTGAAAGAGAGAGAGAGAAAGAGAGAGAGAGAGAGAGAGAGAGAGAGAGAGAGAGAGAGAGAAAGAGTGAGTGAGAGTGTGAGAGAGAGAGAGTGAGTGAGTGATTGAGAGAATGAGTGAGTGAGTGAGTGAGTGAGAGAGAGAGAGAGAGAGAGAGAGAGAAGGAGAGATAGTGAGTGAGTGAGTGAGAGTGAGTGAATGAGTGAGAGTGAGTGAGAGTGAACGTGTGAGTAAGAGAGAGAGAGAGAGAGAGAGTTAGAGAGAGAAAGAATAAGCGATAGAGTGAGAGAATGAGTGAGTGAGTGAGTGAAAGAGAGAGAGAGAGAGAGAGAGAGAGAGAGAGAGAGAGTGAGTGAGAGTGTGAGAGAGAGAGAGTGATTGATTGAGTGAGTGAGTGAGTGAGTGAGTGAGTGAGAGAGAGAGAGAGAGAGAGAGAGAGAGAAGGAGAGATAGTGAGTGAGTGAGTGAGTGAGTGAGAGTGAGTGAGTGAATGAGTGAGAGTGAGTGAGAGTGAACGTGTGAGTAAGAGAGAGAGAGAGAGAGAGAGAGAGAGTGTGAGAGAGAGAGAGTAAGTGATAGAGTGAGTGAGAGAGAGAGAGAGAGAGAGAGAGAGAGAGAGAAAGAGTGAGTGAGAGTGTGAGAGAGAGAGAGTGAGTGATAGAGAGAGTGAGAGAATGAGTGAGTGAGTAACTGAAAGATTGAGTGAGAGAGAGAGAGAGAGTGAGTGGGTGAGAGAGTGAGTGAGAGAGAGAGGGAGAGTGAGTGAGAGAGGGTGAGTGAGAAAGAGATAGAGTGAGAATCAGTGAAAGAGAAAGAGTGAGTGAGAGAGTGAAAGATTGAGTGAGTGAGGGAGGGAGAGAGTGAGTGAGAGATTGAGTGAGAGATGTTTCCGCAGCCTAAAGTCTGATCTACTGTCATATGAAGATGAGACGCTCACCATTTTCTTCTTCTGTTTGGAGTCTTTACAGATGAACACAACCGCAGTTTTGAACACTGTAAGAGAACCACAGACTAGAGTTTAAAATGATGTTCAGTCATAATGCTCCTAAAATCCATCCCATCCATCCATCCTGTTTAGCAGGAACACTTGGATTCGTGTGAGTTCAGGTTAAATAAAGACGAACCGAACGTGGCCAGCTGTGGCTCTTTCTTGCACTTCCCCAGTGTGGAGGACGGGTTGATCCACGTCACGCTGCTGTGGAGGAGTAAATCTCCCATTGACAAGTCGGCAACCTGTAATCATACCAAACACCACGGTTAGTCGCGCACACAAACACACACACGGGCACACAAACCTAATGATGTGCAATCCAAAAAGATACGAGCAGTAAGACACTTCAGTGCTCTTCATAAACAAAAGCACACTTGGAGCGTATCAACAGATTTAAGGAGCACAAACCTCTTTCTTCTCTCCGGTCTGTTCGGAAATGAGAAGATCAAACACGGCTCCAAACTCCTCGTGGATCTTCTGCATCTCGTTGATGTGACTGGCCACTGTGTTCATGGCCTTCATCGCAACTAAACAACAGAAAGAAGCATTTTAGGTCTGAAAACCAAATCCACCTTTGAAGTTGTGGTTTGTAGAGAACGGTTTTCATTAAAGGTAGATGTCTCACCATGGAGATGGTAATGTTCCTCGCTGTCCGGGTTGGTCAGCGAGTGCAGCTCTCTCAGCAGGAGAGGATATTTCAAGACTCTCTGGATGGGTTTGATCAGGTACGACTCCAGCGTGGATGAATGCTGCTGTTTGGGGTTACGTTCTTCCAGGAACGCCTTGAAGGCCGCGTCTGTCTTGGCTGCGGGACACAAACACAGCTGGGTTGTGATTACGCTGTCGTGAGACGCTTTAAGTGTTCTCAACACCAGTCAAACACAGGGACACATGATCTCTTCTTCAAAACCATTTAAATGTTTAATTCCTAGACAAGCAGGTCATCTCATGATCTCATCTTAATTATAAGACCTCATCAAATCTGAAGGATTATTATTACACATATGTGAAAAACATATATATATATATATTTTTTAAATCATTGTAAATGTCTAGTTCTCAACATTCACTTCAATTTGAGACTTTTGAGAAGAAACCCTTAACATGAAGATATTTTTGAATAATACATGTGATATTTCTGGTGACCTGTCTATTCATTTATTTTGCTTTATATGTTTTACTGAACTAAAAAAGAAAATTAAAAGTGGCGTTGTAAAATACCATTCTACAAATTTTAGACAATTGCTTATTACACTGAAGATGATCAAATATAACTGTTTAAAATAAAATAGGGCTGTCAAATGATAAAGCGCGATTAATCCAGAATAAAAGTTTGTGTTATTATATATGTCTGTGTATTGTGAATATTAATTTTGTTTAAAAAAAAACATACTTGTATATATATTTAATTTAGTGGTGGGCATAGATTAATTTTTTAATCTAGATTAATCTAGATTAATCTTGGAATTAATCTAGATTAATCTAGATTAAAATGGCTCATTTGAATTCTGCCGAAAGCATTCAGAATATGTGTGCTACCCAAATAATGACTAAAAGTAAGTCTTTGAGAACGGGTTTCTCAAGCCAGGTGGCGCATTAGACCAGGGGCTCATCTCCTGTTTCCAAAATGCATCACAAACTACTTGAGAAAGCTGTTCTACTATGATAATTTGTGATGAAAATTAAATTATGTTCAATAAGATGTACTTGTGTTTACTTCCGCATTAGCTAAGGGATGCTTTGAGTTTAGGTGGTACTTGAGACTGGAAGAGCTCCTACAGTACATTTACATTTAAATTCAGTCATTTAGCAGACGCTTTTATCCAAAGCGACTTACAAAGAGTTAGGGAGCAACAATCGATATGTCATACAGGAGCCATAATACATTAGGTGCCAATACAAAGTTATTGGTTTCAACTAAAGCTAGACCACTACCTGTTGAGAGAAAGTTTTTTTTTTTAAACTAACTGTATGTAAACCAATTTCGTACAGTAAACCAATTCCACATTGCACAAGGTGCAAACAAGCTTAGTCTTGTCGAGGTTTCCATTGGGAAGCGTCTTAAAAATAAATGTTCCCTGAAGCAAACCCGGCGGCTTCATAGCTGCATCCATGTTAGCACGTCACGTTTGATCTGGTCATTTCACAGTAACGTTATGTTGTGTTCAGACCAAACACGAGTGATTTACATGTTAAGTCAATGCAAAGAGGCGATAGACCTACTTGCTGCGCGAATCGCGCGAATGAAGCCCTGCTTATGAGATGATGAGGCGGCGAGAATGACGCGAATCACGCGAGTTGAAAAATCTCGTTCTCTTCCCCTACAGTGACATTAATCTATGTATACATCCGCGCTATAATATCAAGGTGAAAGTCATCATAGCTTGTGTAGTATAGACCCAGCTCCCAACCCGACTTTGAGAATAGATTAACGGCGACATTTTTTTTATCGCGCGATAAGAGTCTCACTGCGTTAACGCCGTTAACGCCGTTAACGGCCCACCACTAATTTAATTAGGAAATATTTACATGTATTTGTTTATATTAAGCAATAATTCAAATTTCATATAAACATTTTTTTTTAAATATATGCATGTATGTCAATGTGTTTTTAAATACAAAATTATTATGCACAGTACACAGACACACAAAAAAGTTTGATTTATTTGGAATTTCACTTTAGTTTAAACACAATTTCCATAGATACATTTAAAATAGCGCTGTCAAATGATTAACCGAGATTAATCGCATCCAGAATAAAAGTTGTGTGTTTACATAATATACTACTCGTCTGTGTACTGTGCATATTAATTTTGTTTTATTAAATTAATTATATTTAATTGGGAAATATCTTCATGTATTTATTTATAGTAAGCATTAATTCAAATTACATACATGCATATATTAAAGATAATTGTTTATATGTCAATGTGTTTTTATATATAAAAATAATATGCACAGTACACAGACAAATATTATGTAAACACAAACTTTTATTCTGGATGTGATTTATCCAGATTAATCATTTGACAGCCCTAAAATAAATTTTTTGTAATTTTCCTTTAGTTTAAAAATAATTTCTATAGATACAATTTTGTTTGAGCAGAGATCTTCTCACCTTTGACTAACACTTTGGGTACTTTGGTGTGACTGGCGCAGAAAGCGCTGTAGATCTTGAAGCGATCTGCGTAATACAGGAAAGAGCCGCCCAGAGAGAAGAGGATTTTCTGAAAGATCAAACACGAGAAGATGTGTCACTTTACATGCTGTTGATGCAGCTCTCCCAACTTGCATAATAATGAATTCACAACTTGATGAATCGCTGCTCTTTTAGATGACAGATGTTATTATATTTCTTAATGTTTCATGTGTAAATGTTGCATGGCTGAATGAGATCAGTAAGTACTGAACGTTCTGATATAAATGATGGTTTCACACCTTGAATTCTCCCACTCGCTCCAGTTTCTCCAGATCTGGCACCAGTCTGGTTCCGTCCTCCAGCGTCTTCAGAAACTCCACCTGAAATTCCAGCATCTCGGGCAGGTTTCCAAACAACACGTCCAGCTGTCACACAGAAAATCATTTTTCAGATGCGTTTGTCATCATGAACACAAGCTAACCGCATTGACAAGTACACATGTGTCTGATCTGATCTTCAGAGTTCAGATTAACATCTCTCTTTTATCAGAATTTGCTATTTTAGTTTGTCACAAAAAGCAGCTGAATGACTTCAGAAGATTAATATACAGCACAGATGAGATACAGATCACCGTTAAAGTGTTCATGAAAAAAAATACATAAGCACACACAGAGATACATATTTCTATATATATTCACGTATAATTGATATATTTAATCATTTTGTCTGTGGTATTGAATTTCTGTGGCAATAGACAAATAAATATATTTTATTTACCTTTGGTATTTGATCCGGACATGATGCATTTATCTATACTTGAGAAGATAAATTATATTGTCTTGTTTTCTAAAAAAATTGAATCATATCAGATAAATTTATACGTAAAGCAGAAAAATGTCTACCTGTGGGGTTAGAGAAATAATCTTGTTTTTTTAATTAGGTTTAATATTATTTTTTTCTTTGGCAGATACATTTTAGGAAATAAAAATTAACATTTTAAGTCATTTTGTAAAAGTAAGAAATTATTTTAATGACAATATATAAACTATATTTACTAAAACTTAATATAAAATGCTTAAAGTAATCTAAATTCTATGTAAAATAAGTGTTTCAGCAATTCTGGGTACATCTCAATTGCATTCTAATTATGTGTCAGATCTGATATGATCTTCAGTGTTCAGACTGACATCTCTCTTTTATCAGATTTTGCTCTTTTAGTTTGTCACAAAAAGCAGCTGAATGCCTTGAGAAGATTTGTATACAGCACACATGAGATACAGCTTACTCTATATCTGTATAAATGTTCATGAATAAAGATACTTAAGCACACACAGATATACACATTTATATATATATATATATATTCACGTATACTTGATATATTTAATTAAATTACTGTGGTATTTAATTTCAGTGGTAATTGAAAAAAAATTACCTTTAGTGTTTGTGTCTTGGACTTTTTTTTAAATCAAGATGCATTTATCAATACTTGAGAAGAAAATAATATTGTCTTGTTTTCAGAAAAAAATGTAATAATATCTGATAAATTTATCCCTAAAGCAGAAAAAGAATCCTGTTTTTTAATTAAGGTTTAATTTTCTTTATTTTTTAGCAGATACATTTTAGGAAACAAATATTAACATATCAAGTCATTTTGTAATAGTAAGAAATACATTTTTGAGATGGATAGCAAACAATATATAAACTATATTTACTAATCCTTAATATAAAATGCTTAAAGTTATTTAAATTCTATGTAAAATAAGTGTTTCAGCAATTTTGTGTACATCTGAATTGCATTCTAGATAAGTGGTTATGACACAAACATTATAGTAAACTATAATTTATGTACTCTGGATATATTGCCTTTGAAAAACCTATATCGCTCACTCACAAGTCTTTCGTCTCTGGACTGATATAGAAGTATTTCTGCTCACTTATGTAGGCCATTAAAGCAACAGACAGGGATGGAAGATTAAGAGCATCACAGTCAATATGAACCTTTTGTGTCTCCCTCCTACAGTCCTTGCTTTTCCCTGTGTGTGTGTATGTATGTGTGTGTCTCTGTCCTCCTACACGCTTGTTTCCATCAGTGTATGATTATGAAATATCACTGCGTGTGTTTGAGCTCCGAGGCTTGATAATGACATGAAACCCCAGCGAGGCACGCTGACTCACCTCATCCTGAGTGAGGAAGGACTCCTGCTGTAGAGGGGTTAAATATCGCCCGATCAGACAGTTCAGATCCTGAGAAAGAGAAAATACACACTAATCCTGTTAAACAACAAACACACACAGCCAAAAATGAGGTTCAATATTCTGGTCAAAATGACTAAACAACAAGATTAATTTACTTTAAAAATCAATTTCCACATGAACAATTTCTGTAGTATACTTGAATATTATTTACTATAGTAAACTGTATTAAAAAGTGTTTTAGAATCTTCCCGCAGTAAAGATTAAGGCTCACTATATATACTACAGTATACTAAGATTTGCTATAGTAAATACTGCACTGTAAAATGATTATTTCCCAGCACTTTTTTTTAAAGCATTGATAATCATAAATGATTTGTAAATGTTTTAAATAAATGGGAATAGAGTCAACATAAAAGTGTTTGCATTTTAACTATGATGTATTCTAGGTGTAACATTATTGTAAACAGGATAAATAAAAGATGGTCATAATGTCATGCATGAAGAATTGTATGCATTGTGAAACCTGATGTCTATACAACAGCTGTCTGTATGGTGAGGGAATGAAAAATAAATGTTGTCTGAATAAATACAGTCATTTCAGAATTGGAATGAAAACTATTTTACTGAAAACTATTCATTTTTCTTTAAAGCGAATAACAGTACAGTGCACAATGTAGCATACTACTATAACAGTAAAACTACTAACCAGTATAACATTGTCGCATACTACTACTACTACCACCCTGTTTGAGAAAATGCAGTATGCTCCCTTCAATCTAAGTTTTACAATGTTTTTGTGGCTGTTAAGAGTGAAAATATGCAGTATATACTGTGCAGTGTGGACTAATAAGTATGACAGCATTCCACGTAGGACCCAGTTTTTCCTACATGTTGTGTTCTCATGTTCTTCAACAAGGTTATAAACCCCCTGAAGTATTACATTTTTAACCTAAGACACAAACACACAGGTACTGACTTTGACATAGGTGCGCTCCGTTTCGACCAATTCGCAGATGACTTTGCGGAGTTTGTCGGCATCAGAGAGCTGTCGGGGGGTGGTGTTGCTCAGTGGCAGCGAGGAATACTCCTGTCCGGATGAGGAAGAGACGCCCTCGGATGAAGAATTCATCTCGTGCAGACTGCGGCAGAAAGCAGCGACCTGCTCTGTGCTCTACGGAGAGAGAAAGACAGTTTTCATGAGCGATACCGTCCTGTGTCGAATCAGGACACGCAAGGTGAAAGCTCCGCCCTCAAACACACGCAACACCTGCAGTTCAGATGTCTGTCAGAATAAAAAATCATTAGCGCTCATTCGCTCTATTTTAAGCCCGTTCTGCATCACTCCATCATTTGGGCTCTTCATCTCGGCAGGGTAGTTCCATTCCTTTCTGTCTTCATTTCTTCTGAGCAACCAAAACACGAGCACCTGTCCGTGGATGCGGTTGCTATGGGAACGGCTGTGATAGCACATGGACTGTCATTCTCACAGTAACACTGAGAGAAAGTAGCATCCATCATCTCCCCGTCGGCATCTCACACAGTGGAAATTCACTTTCTTTCTCACCATTTCTAATTGAACAGATTTGAGTCTGGTATGGATTAAACATCTAACGGCATTCAATACAGCATCTTCATTATATCACAAGCTGTTATGACGGCAGTTGTTTATAAAAACAATAAAAAAACTACAGTAGGCCATTTACACATTTATTCATCGGGTGGATCGAAAAATAAAATTGAATTAGGATTAAATATATATATTATATGGGCTGCAACATCTGACTGTCAGAGCCCATCTTGAGCCTACACATAAAAAAATGCACTGTTGGAACCTAAATGGCTGTAACTCCTGAAATCTTTGGAATACAGACCTACAGTTGGCCTTGTTTAAAAAAAGAAAATTGGCAAATTATTGCAAAAAACTAAAATAAAGTGTTGTATCATGTTTGGTCATGATACACCAAATGTTGTGGGGTCTGTGAGTTTTTTAGATGCCCTACCACCAAAATCCCATAGGCTTCCATTGGTTTTAACACTTGGTCTGAAATTTGAACACTACAGCTTTTTTTTTTACTTTTCCAATTAACAGACAATGAAAACATACAAAAGCACAGAAACTATATAAAACAATGTACTTTAGAGTCTCAGACCTTTCCAACGATATATAGTTATGATAAGATAAGAATTTTCACTAAAACAAACGTGGGTGTCACGAATACGGGACGATGACAAGTGAAACGACATAAAAAATCTAAGCACACCCTTTATAAAAAAGAAAAAAATTACTCTTCCTACATAAATGATTTGAAAAAACACCAAAGAAATCTGTATTCGAAAGTCTTAGACCTTTCCAATAATATATAGTTTGTCATGATTCGATTACAAATTACATGCACAATAACGGTGCAAACTTAGGTATCCCGTATACGTGATTGTTAACGTTAAAAAAAAAAGTTATTTTTAATTTTAAGTCACAGACACGGGTGACAGCTTCTGACATACTTTGTGTATTCCACAATAACTTACACACCCTTTAAAATGAATGATCAAAGTCGGAAACAATGAATCCGTTTCTCCATCACAAACACAAAAAGGCTTCACCTGTCAGTTTAGTCATTAGCTGAAAACACTGTCAGCTGTCACAACCACACCGAATCAAAAACAATTGAGAGAGCGTATTATTTTCTCTTCTGCATCTCCTCAACAGCACAGAGAGAGAAAAGTACAGTGTGTCTTGATATCTCAACAGAGAGAAAGAGAGAGATGGGGAGAAAGAGATAGATGGGTAGAAAGAGAGAGACGGAGAAAGATGGGAGACCGCGAGAGGGGTAGAGAGACAGAACCAGAGAGAGAGAGTCAGGAAGAGAGAGAGAGAGAAGCCCTTTCCTGTAGCCCTGTTTCTTCCACATCCACCAACGCAAAGTCAGAAACAGAAGAGTCGGAAATGATTATTGAAAGAAGAAGATCAAGACTACTGCACACACACACACACAAAGAGTATTACATTCACTGTGTAGTGAACGAGTCACCGGTTTAACTGCATTGTCTAAATACATATGTGTCATATATTTACATAAATACAAATATCATATAAATACATATGTTATCACCGCAGATAGTCCGAACGAAACCAAGCAAACATTTACTCTCACTTACTTCTGTTTACTAAGCATTAGCACTTTTGTGTCTCCGTGCAAACACTGCATTGTTGTCCTGATACTGCGTCCTTTTTGAAAGCCCAGTTCTTTCAGGAAGTGACCTCATCAGACATCCGCAACTTATTTTGGCTTTAAAGAACGAGTGCATTCTTCTGTTTTTACTGGCACTGTTCTGTTTTTGTAAATGTTTGAAAACTGCCTTCCATCTGCATTTAAGAGAGAGAGAGCCTCACTAGTTCTCGGAGTGCCCACGCAAGGACACACAAAAGATGAATTACAATGTTTCTCTCTGCACCCTTGAGTCTTATAGCACCATACACAATATCATACATTTACCGCTGGGAAAACGCCAATGTCACTGTCCTGAGAAAGGAAACATACAGTGATGATGATGTCATTATTACAGGAGCTCTTCCTCAGGGTTCCTTATTTGACCAAATGGTAAATGTGATCAACTTTGAGAAATGAGCTGTTGGGTTTGTGATCTGATGTTACATTTTGACCTGGTGTGTCTGGAGATACTTTAAGACCTCTTTAGCAAATGCACGGCAACGCCCTTGCAACCACCCACAACGCTCTAGCAACGGGACAGAAGTGCAATGAAAGCATTCAGAAGACCTAAGTAAGTGCAAAGCACCATGGCAACAAACATTTTTAGCAACCGGATAGTTGGGTGTTTAAAGAAGAGTCAAAACTGGACAGCCCTTAGCAACCGCCCACAACACCTTAGCAACATGACACGTTGTGTGTGTTAATGTTTCAATGTTAGCAAACATTTACCCGGCTTCCAGAAGAACTTGAGTGCTACAGTGGAGTTTATGGATTTTTTAATTGATTTTATTTTAACATGAGTGCTGCATACTGTGAAAAGTCAAACACCCTCATGCTGCACACCAAAAACGCACAAAAACTGCGAGGCACAAACAAACTGCACAGCAAACACGCATTTGCACATTGAACAACACACTCCACAAACACATTGCACAAAAAGCCCAATAACACACCGTTCACAGAAAAACACTGCACAGCACACACACACTGCACAATAAAGGCACAACACAACAAAACCACATCCATTATTACATTGCAAAGAACAAACAAACACACTCCACAATAAAACCACATAAAAGCACAACAGAGAAAAACAGTCTGCACAACACAACAAAACCACATTATCAAACTGCACAACCCAAACACATAGACACACTACACTGCACAACACAAAACACATAGACACACTGCACAACACAAAACAATTAGAAACACTGCACTGCATAACACAAAACACTTAGACACACTGCACAACACAAACACTTAGACACACTGCACACCACACTGCACAACACAAACACTTAGACAAACTGCACACCACAATCACAAAGACACGCTGCACAATACAAACACATAGACACACTGCACAACACAAACACTTAGACACACTGCACACCACAATCACAAAGACACACTGCACAACACAAAACAGTTAGACACACTGCACAACACAAACACTTAGACACACTGCACACCACACTGCACAACACAAACACTTAGACACACGGCACACCACAATCACAAATACACACTGCACAATACAAACACATAGACACACTGCACAAACCATCTGCACAACAAAAACACATAGACACACTGCACACCACAATCACAAAGACACACTGCACAATACAAACACATAGACACACTGCACAAACCATCTGCACAACAAAAACACATAGACACACTGCACACCACAATCACAAAGACACACTGCACAATGCAAACGAATAGACACACTGCACAAACACACTGCACAACACAAACACATAGACACACTGCACACCACAATCACAAAGACACACTGCACAACACAAACACATAGACACACTGCACACCACAAACACATTGCACAATACAAACACATAGACACTCTGCACAACAGAAACACATAGACGCACTGCACAACACAAACACATAGACACACTGCACACCACAATCACAAAGACACACTGCACAACACAAACACATAGACACACTGCACAACACAAACACATTGCACAATACAAACACATAGACACTCTGCACAACAGAAACACATAGACGCACTGCACAACACAAACAAATTGCACAATTAAAGTACAATTACACACTGTTCAACAAAACACACTCCACAGGACAAGTAAACTGCACAGACACACTGCACAATAAAGTCACAACACAACAAAACCACATTCATTATTATATTGCACAGAACAAACAAATAATAAAATCACATAAATACAAAATAGAGCAAAACATTCTGCACAACACAGAAACACTGCACTGCACAACACAAACACATAGACACTCAGCACACACATCCTGCAGGAAATCTGAAACTCCAGTCAACTTCCTTCAATACAATGTAAACATCCTTGCAACAAGGAAACATAATCACACAAAAAGATTTCATCCGGTCCAAAGGGTCAACAAAAAAATGTTTACTTCAACAACAACAAAAAACAAGTAGCAGTACTCAAAAGTTCCATAGGAGACTCATGATTCAGTAATTCATTGCACCCTTAATGTACATCACAGAACACAATGATGACACCAAGGGGCATGTCCAAAAACACCACAGTAACAGACCAATTCAGTTTGACTTCTATAGCGCTGTTGTGCGTCAGCTCTACAGAAAACATTAATACCGCAAAAACAAAATGCAATTTATTGCTTCATAATAAAACGGCATCAAAAGCAGCAAAGAAAAGAGCTAGAAAGAGTTAATGAACAGAAGAATACACATCAGAAAAAGTGGAGCTCTCACCAGGTGCAGGAGATCATAGATGGAGTCAGAAGAGCGTTTGCGGTGTCTGTTACGCTTGAGTACAGACATGACTGACCCGGGATCAGCAGCTCACACGACCGGCACTGCCGTTGGATCAGTTACAAGAAACGCCTCAGAAATCACAGACTCACCACTGCAGAACCCCACAACATCCCTCTGCTTATGACACACAGAGCAAACAGAACAGAGAGAGAGGGGGAGATAGAGAGAGAGAGAGAGAGAGAGAGAGAGAGGAAATAAGAATCCAGCAGCCTCTCTCGCTCGCCCACCTCCTCGCTGTTCTTCTATTGCTCCATATTCACCCTCTCATTCTGCTTCGAAAACATCTCATTTCTCTCTCTCTTTTCCTGGAACACTGAACCAAACTTGAGTTATGTTGCTTAACAATTGTACAGATAACTACAAATGAAAGGAGAGATGGAGAGAGAGAGATAGAGAGACTCTCCATTCCAAGGTTGTTTATTAACAAGCCGGGCGAGTTTTGGGTACATCACGGAAATAGATTTACTTGCCGCTAGCTAGCAACACCATGGTTATGGGTTCAAATCCAAGATAATTACACAAATTAAAATGCACAACTGCAATAGACGAATAAGTGAACAGCTAATCACGATCGCTATAGTTAACGCTAATGCCCTAAACGCACAGCATGTCACCTTCTGTTAAAGCGTAAACCACCAGCTGTCTGAGAGAGAGAGTGACATGCCTAACAAGAGCAGCGCTGAAGATTTAACTCGCTTAATCCACCGCTGAACGATTTCCACATCAAAGACGACTCGTGATATAACAATCACACACCGCAGGCTGCTAATGTGCGGATCAGAGTGCAGAAAGGACACATTTGATGGCATTTTCTTCCACTGACAGTAACAAATTATCTGTGCACTCTATAGTCCATCACAGAATAATAACACTCTAGACACCATCTGCTAATGTACCACTGAAAAAATATTCTCACGACGTTTACGTAAAATGCGTTAACAGCTGCTTAAAGCTGCAATCTGTAACTTATTTGGTTAAATAAACAAAATACAAGTACACAAAGAATCAATGTTGAAAACTTGCAATAGTAAGCTCCTGAAAATGATTTTTAATTCCAACTGGCGGTTGTGACAATTCTTTTTTATATATTGCAAAATATGTAAAGTAACCTGTAATTTAGTATTTAGAGAAAGCAACATGAATGAAAAGGTTACAGAGAGATTACAGAAACACTCCTTTAAAGTCACAATCACAAATGAAGAAGTGTCGAGCCTTGGTTTCCGTTGTTAAAATCTGACACATTAAGCTGTGGTTCGGTCCCATCTTCTCTCTATTCCTTAAAGGGAAAGTTCACCCAAAAATGAAAATTCATTCACCCTCTTTTCATTCTGCAGTAGAAAGAAAGTAATACAAACGGGTGAGTAAATACGGACAAAATTTTCTTTGGGTGAACTATTTCCACCTACGACCACAAATCAAATGTGAAAATTATGAGCACAAAAATGTCCAAATATGTATGCAGCAAGACTGTTTCACTATCTTATGAATCTAACATCAGCATAATATTCATATACTGCATTCAGAGCACACACCAACCTATCTACTGTATTAAATTCAACAGTGCAGCTCAGATCAGGTCATCACAGAGAAAACACTTCACAGCACATTGTGTGTCGTATGAAACAAACGTATATAAAAACTGATTATAGACGGTTCAAAGTGACAACATAAACAAACGTTACTGCACAGGCGCTCGTGGAGTGCCCTTAACTTCCAGTAAACATTCACAAAAAAATAGAGCGCCTGTAGATTATTTCTGATAACAAACCAAAGAAACCGAGAAGAGCCATTACGTGGCTAAACTTGTATCTCCAATATAAAAATTAAGACTGCGATACCAAGCTCAACCGCTAGATGTCAGTCTAATATACAGTTTGTTTTGAATAGTAAATAATTTATTGATGTGGGTCATTCTTTTTGCTTTAATTTGTGTGCCCTCATAATCTTTAGTTAAAATCCAAAAATACACTTCCTTCCTGTAATGACTTTCCATCACTAATTGTGTATGTTAACTCGGTAATTCTTCAAAATACGGAAGTAAAAACGACCGCAACTTCCAGTTAATGGGGACTTTAAATGCAACCAAAGTGCAGGTCACATTTTACAAATGGTTTATTTTATAAAATGAACATACAACAAAATTCAACAAATCGATTATTTAGTACAATTATAATACAAAAAAGTAATAATATATATAATTAGTCACATTATTAGACACTAGCCAAACCGCAAGTTAACTGCAGTCCCGGTGCGCACGTCTGATGAATCGGTCAGTAGATCCCTTTGCATCTCTTTCCTAACTTCTCCCTCACATTATCCTGCTTAATAACTGTCAGACAGAAGCTGCGACACAGAGAGACAGACGGGTCTGTGCTTGTCACGAGAAATCTTCTGGTGATACCCAGAGACTTACTGAATCTCCACTCACCCTACAGTTCTTCACCCAGCATGCAACTGATATTCAACCGACATCCTTTACCTCCAAAACACAAAACTTCTTGAGATTGCACGGGAGAATCTTTTAACTGTTAGGTTATATTTTTACAGTAAAAAACTTCAAGTTAAAAGCTAGAAAGTCCATTAGATGAACAGTGAGCTCTTGCGACAGGTTTCCGAAAATAGATTCTGAATGTAAATATGTCGTGTTAAATCTGATTGGCTCCGCCATCTCAACCCATCCATCAACACATCCGGTTAATGAAATGCTGCAACTTTAAGATGCTGAAAAACACGTACACATACTCACACGATACATCCAGATTCTACCTCTGTCTCTATCTTCAGAGACGCAGAGACCATCGGCCTGCTCAAGGACTCATAATAAAGCAATTAGAATGAAAACAGAAATCAAACGACCTTTGCTTCATTGGCATCTGTATTAAAACAAGCTATTATCTCCAGCCCCCCACAACAAGACCCCCGCAACCATACAGATTACAGCTACACTGAAGCCCATCATCACAGAGAGACAAAAAGAGATGGAGACAAACCGATAGACAGGTCAAGACAAATATAACAACCTGATTAAAGTGGAAATATTCCTTGGATTAAAAATAGCACAGATGACAGATGGCAAAGTATTTCTGCATCGTGACTCTTTGTTTAGAGTTCAGAGTTTGGAGGACCGCAATATTCGATTCCGCGAGTGTAAACGAAGCCCCGCAAATGCACAAAATGGTCCCAGCGTTACGGCTCAAGAAGTGAGAAATAGATCACATATCCTTAAGCAGAGATGGCTTTTACCTTTCCATAGTCGTCGAACTCAGCGAAGAGCTCAGTGTCGTCCTCTAAACTATCTCCTGACGTCTCGACGATCAGACCAATACTGTCGTCAAGAATCTCCTCTGTGGACAAACAACAACGGTCAAACAGCAACAAGGTAAATATAGAAATTAAACTGATAGAGTAGAAAGAATAACAAATAAAGAGAGATCAGGAGAAAAACCCAAACTGACCCTGACTCTGTGAGAAGATATCCGTGTAGAGGTTGTCCACGGCATCCGAGCGTCTCGGGGGAAGAAAGCAAAGCTGTCGCCGGTCAACAGGGGGCAGCGTGTTGACGGTGAGAGAGAGCGAGACCTGAGCGAAGGCCACCTTCATGTCATTGAAGGTCAGTGTGTGAGCGTCCTTTCTGTTCAACTGCAGAATCTCATCTCCAGCGTTCAGACCTGTGACCCATTCAATAAATATGGATACGATCCATGAATAATTAAACACTGTAATATTACTGTCAGACATCCCTTGAGGCATGTCAAATGTATGGCACAGTTAAAAACTCTGTTGATAAAATAATGTTAACCTAATGAAGCTGAATAAAGTACATATTGAACCAGAACAAAAGATTTTAGCCTTGAAGTCGACTCTATTTCATGACGGTTTCATATTAACAAAATAAACCAACGTTACTCCGCATGCGCACTTTTGTGACACCAACTGAACTTCCGTAACACATTCACAAACAATAGATTGCCTTAACATTATTTCTGATAACAATCAAAAGAAAGAAACCGAGAAGATGCGTTACTTGGCTAAACTTGCTTCTGCGGTAATTCGAATTTAGACTGCGATAGCAATCTCAACCGCTAGATGTCAATGTACCATACGGTTTCTTTAAATGCGACCAAACTGCAGGACCCATTAAACAAATTGTTTATTTAGTTAAAAGAAAGTACATTAAAAAAATCAACAAATCGTTTATTTAACGCATTTATTAAGTAAACTTATAATACAAATTTATATTGAAATAGTTATTTTATTAGACACTAGCCAAACACAAACCGAAAGTTAACCGGGGTCAGGCGCGCATGCGTCCGATGAAACGGTCTATTCCTATAACGTTAAATGAGTTGTAAAGGTTTATTGTAAATATTTATTTAGACTAAAAATCTTCTGCATTGGACTAACGGATGGCGCAGATGCTCACTTCCTGTCAACTGTCTTGCTGATGTAGATTTGATTTCCTCGCACATAATTTCATGCATCTTCTATCTCTAAATAAAACCCAGTAAGAGCTCTAGTTAAGTTGGTCACGATGTGAATAATGGCTCTCTGCCCCTTCCCTGTTCTCGCTAATGTGAGAGCCAGCAGCAAAATAAAACAGATGTAATATAACAAATTATAGTCTTTGGCTTTTTTCATTTTGCCTTGCCTCTTCCCCCCGGCGCACGAGTTTGACCCAGTTCCCTGAGGCGACGTGAAATGTCAGCAATAAGCCAAAGTCAGATTTCATCCAGCAGCAGCGATCATCCAGAAATCAACGAAGGGATGAAAATCTTTTTGCCACGTTGCCAAGAGTTCAGATGTGAACGTATTAAACGCAATAATCTGCCTGGATGGTAATTAAAGAGACAGTGCACCGCAAAAAAAAGAGGAAATTCTTTCATCATCTAGTCACTCGATAAATCAGGTTGTTTCAAAATGGAATAATAGGCATGCCGCACTAAGTAACCAAATCCTTCGGATTGCATTCTGCACAAAATTCAGTTGAATGGTGACCGAGATTGACATTCACCTTTAAAGGGTTGTGTCGTTGTAGTGACACTTACAAAAGCATTATGTTAAAATTGTGTAAATTTTCAACATATCTTAAAACTACAGTTTGTTAAAAACACCACTAGAGGGTGCACGATCAAATAACAACAATGCCATAGCTTGATGACGTGGAATGATGGGATCTGTTGTCTTCAACAGAGGTGGACTCTGATGGCCATAAATCAGACGGGAAAGAGAAATCATGTAGCAAATGTTTGATAAATATTGCAAATAATTGTGGTCCAAAAATAAGTGACTTCTCGAAACAAGTTAGTGGCTTGCTAGACGCAAGACTCTACTTCCGCTTTTGTCCACGACACTGTTGTCATGCGGTTTCTACGTTGGTAAAGGCGGTAACAAAGGGGAACGTGGATATGACGTCATTGACAGGCGACTGCACAGCCCCTGTTGGTAGTTGGAAAATTTGAGATAGTTTATGTACTCAGCTGAACAAAATACATAACACTAGCCTAGTGGTTTTTGGATATTTCACTCCCAAATTGTTACAAACTGCACCTTTAATATTGTAAATAATTCAGCTGCTGGTCAAATGTAACCTTAAGAGAAGCAATGTTTACATAATCTCTCTCTCTCTTTGTATTTTGAGGCTGAGTCATTCACAAAAATTACTGATGACTAACAGCATCTTTTATTTCTTAAAACAAAATCTGTAAATATTGCGATATTTTTATCGCAAATTCTTTTCAGCCCAAAAATCATGTAGTGAAAATCTGACATTGCGACGGCCCTAGTCACCATTCCCTTTCATTGTTTGCACAAAAAGATTAAATCCCAAGAAAACGATGACTCAGGATGTATGCCTCACATCTTTTTTCATTTTATAAAGAGAGGTTTGAGACCAAATAAAGCTTAGCCAATGACATAAGTAGCGATTTGCATTTTTTAGGTGAACTGTCCCTTTAAGACTTGTTCCAAACAGTATGTACAACAGACCCTTTTTAAAAGGAGCCAAACAAAATCCGTTTCCCTTGACATGTTCCCTTTAATAAGTCGTGTTTCACGTACAGATCCAGTTCGTTTTGGTAAATCCATCTCTCTAACTCGCTGTTTCTTTCTCATTTTTTAGAGTTTAGAAGGGTAGAGAAGAAATGTGTTAGAAGCCCCGTCGAGCTGACA
The DNA here is from genome assembly GCA_008369825.1 of Triplophysa tibetana. NCBI lineage: Eukaryota > Metazoa > Chordata > Actinopteri > Cypriniformes > Nemacheilidae > Triplophysa > Triplophysa tibetana. The sequence goes on along the minus strand of CM017917.1, from coordinate 5,952,528 downwards.
ATGTGTTACATAACAAGAGGAGAACACCGCAGATATCACAGCGTTTACCGCACTGCTTCATTTCTAGAGAGGGAAAATGAGGAAGAGAGATAAAAGAGAGGGAGGGAAAAACTGCTAATGAACCTTTAGCGAAAGCTAATCCTCCAGCTCTGACATCAGTGATGTAGAGCTGCTGTATGCCGTCCTCTTCAACAACAGAGATAGAGAAACCTAGAAAAGAGAGAGGGGTTATTATAATCAGTGATCAAAACCTTTGTGCAATTTTCACTTCGCATCCTCAAAAAAACACTGCATCTTACCGTATCCAATCATACACGACTCATCTCGATCAAACTGGATCACCTTCCTTATCTTACAGCACAGCTCGATCTCCTTATACAGCTGTGAAAAGAGCGCAATACATCATTAATATTCCACTAAAACACATCTTTGATATTTCACATCCAGAAATCAAGCATAAACACCAGGGACCCGTGCAGTCACGGAGACACGTATAATGGTGTGAAGTGGTAAGGATGAAAGAAAACAGGACGGTTTTATTGGCAGACAGGATCTTCTTCCTGTTTGATTTAGTGAATGTGACCGGAACATTTCTGAGACAATGAGACTCTAAACAGGAGCTTGAAATTCTGACACATGATGTGATAAGGCAAAACTTTTAAAGGGTTCAGTTTAGTTTCCCAGCTCACGTGAAAACTAAGACTATAGTTTTAGATATAGTTTCATAGTTTTGGAGGATCGTTCACACAGAGAACGATAACTTCAATGCTCCAGTGAAATCAACTTGAAAGCTTTTCCCTAAGTTAGCCTTATTTCGTCAATTTAGCTTTCCTGTAGCTCAGTGGTAAGAGCAAGGTTGTGGGTTCGATCCCAGGGGATTGCAAATACCTATGTAAAATGTATAGGATAAAGCAATGTAAGTCGCTTTGGATAAAGCGTCTGCCAAATGCCTACATGTAAATGTAAATGCAATAAACTGAAATGCTGATACACGCTGACAAAATTCCAATTTACAAGATTTAGGCCCAATTCACATTTTACATCTTTTCCTCACGCATCATTATTATTTAAATGTAGGCGTGAACAAATAGGGGGCGACGGAGCCCATCGAGATGGAAATAGTTCAACTTTTCGGAATAATGCGCACCGAGGATCAAATGCAAAGAGAAAGAAGTGCGGCTCGCATTTCCGCGCTGTTTTAGATGAGAAATGTGAATCGGGCCTTAAGCGTTCAATACTGACACTTCAGCCTCTCGTTAAAGTTCTCGTCCAATCAAATTTGCTTTAAATTTGAGTCCCGCCCCTTCATTATGAGTGCTGCGGAAGCGGCGCCTCATATCATCACCTTGTTCGCACATTTATTAAACTCTATTGGTTATTTTAAAAGTGGGCGTGGCCACTCGATATGTCAGTTGAGATTATGTCCACACATCGAATAATGGTGCGCGTTCCAAGGCGCATCACTGGGACTTAAACAGTGACACCTCAAATTAAGGTTGTATTTGTTAACATTAGCTAATCCTTTAGTCAACAAAGTAATTCAGCCTTTATTCATCTTAGTATAAAGTTAATTTAAACACGTACTAATGCATTATTAAATCAAAGTTGTATCTGTTAACATTAGTTAATGCAAAACTAACATGAAAAATTATTTAGGCCTTAACTAGTATTACCATAAATTCATAAATGCTAAAAACTGTATTGCTCATTGCTACTTAATGTTTGCTTATGTATTTACTGGTGTTAAAGTAAAATCTCAATGTAAGGTATTACTGCAACTACACCTCACAAGTTTAGAATAAACAAAGCATTACTGTATGTGTGATCACGATTAATTGCATCCAGAATAAAAGTTTGTGTTTACATAATATATGTCTGTGCACATTTAATATGAATTTATAAACACATACAGTGCATGTATTTATTTAGGAAATATTTGTGTGTATATATTTAAATATAATTTAAAATGATATAAATTTAAAACAATTATAAACATTTATTCATTTTTATATTTTTTAATGCTTAAATATGTACATGTGTGTGTGTTTATGAATACAAAATAATATGCATTGTGCACAGACATATATTATTATAAACACAAACTTTATTCTGGATGCGATTAATCGCGATTAATTGTTAAACAGCCATGGCGCTAAAATTTGTACAAATACAAAAACAGCTTTTATATACTATGTGACCTTCCCAATTCTCATTCATGCTTCTACAAATTCAAACCCGCTGTGTGAAGATGTCAGGTTGGATACCGGCTCACATTTAAGAAGAAAAAAAAAATATATATATATATTATTTTTTTTTTCTGCGTGTCACACAAGATTATCAAACGGTTTCATAAGCGTTGCATATGGATGAATCTTCTGATTTTTTTGTGACACCATCTGGTCTGTATATCATCGTAAATTTGAGTAACGGTTGCTTAAAAAAAAGCATGTTACTAGAGTGAGACAAAAACTGGTGTTTGGATTGAGCTGACGGCCCAGCAGGGTGATGTAAGAAGTAAGCAGCGGGTGGGAGAGAGAATCCAGCTCCAAACCTACCAGATCATAAATATCCTCTTCTGGTTTAGGGATGTAGTACTGCACTTGATTCCCAATGAGAAACTTAAGCCACACGTAGTGTTTCGTGGGATCCAGTTGGTGAGCCTGGAGAGAGAGAGAGAGAGAGAGATGAAAAGAGGAGACCACGCATTTCATGGATAAACCGCACTGCCAAGCCTTGTTTTTGGCCCAGATACACAGACACGGCACCCCTAAAAGACCCAAATGCTGATATCAGACAGAATGCAGCGTGTTTTTGGTACAGTTCTGCAGCATGATATGAGCAGATGAATGCAGCGAGGTCACGTGTTCCAGTCCAGAGGGATGCTTCACTTTGGCAGTGACCTTCAGACATCCACTGTGGGCTGAAGTGACCCTCTGAATTTAAAAACGCTCATTCAAACGTCATAGCTAAATGCCGATGTTACCTTGCAGATGGTTTCCAGCATATCTAGAGCCGTTTCTCCGGGCTGGATGATGGCTAACACGGGCTGATCGTTTGGCAGACACACCCATGATGGAGTGAGGTGGTCTTTGGACCAGAGGTCCTGCTCCGTGCTGGGTCTTGGCAGCCCTTTCACTGGCGTCTTGGTTTCTTTCTGTAGGGTGAGAAATGAAGCACAGAGAAGCTGTGATGGAGGTCTTCAAGAGACGCATTAATCACACGATAACCTTCATCCCTTTATAAGAAGCCTTTAAACTATTTATGCAGTATGCAAGTTTTGCGTACGCATGCAATAAAAGGATAAATGTCTAAATTTGTCAAAATGGATAGACTGTATCCCACAATGCAATGCATTTGGTTTGACCTTTTAATATCAGTGTGATGGATTATTCAAAAGCAACATTGATCGCAATCATTAACTTATCATTTGATCAGATGTAGAATGAATAATATTGAGCATTCAAACCTTTTTATATCCGAGATGGATTAATCGCCAGTGAAGTGAGGTCATACGTGATGCAGTTTTTTCAAAATTATTTAAAGACGCTTTTATGATTTACTACATCAAATCATCCTGCCTACTGTAATGAACGTTCAGTGAAAATATCATGTCAAAGATTAACATAAATGTTTGCGATGTATAGACGGTTTCCCAAACTTAACTTGCGAGAGACCTTCCATAAAGAATCTATAGCAGTCGAGTAGTTGTATTGTAATTTAATACTATTTATATACAATAAATATGAATTAAATTAATATAAACGAAATCTAAAATAAATGGTTATATTATAACAAAACACAGACCGTAAAATAACTTCAAGACAGACACGTGCATCCGATTAAACCATTCTATTAATTTTATATTTATGGATTATGAAGTCGGCTTGTATTTTTTTTCAATAGGTTACATGGCTCAAACTCATGATTCTAGCCAATCTGTCTCAGGTACAAATAAGAGCATTGATTTTTAACATCAGCGCAATCTGTCATTGACAGACTGGTGGATTATCGTACACATCCACCTACTAGATTTATCTCCCCCATTCAATCCCAGCAGACAGACTGAACCATTACAACTTTACCAGTGCATCCTACACCAGAACATCAGCCCAGAGCACATGCGAGACAGACAGACACTTACTGTTGATTCTCTGGCAGATCCTTCAAACAGACCTTCCAAAGGGCTTTTAACCGGGTCTTCACCTTCTGCAAAAACCTGTTTAGAAAAATCATCTTTACTTTGGAGCAGATCCAACAAATTACACTTTAAAAGACTCTTAGCTATAGTGAACCAAAAACGTAAGCATCTGTTAGTGGTTTACCTGGGTAATAGTAGGGTGTGCTTTGCTCTTTCTTTTGGAGTGTGTGTCTAAGCCCCACAGTGACGAGAAGCGACTCTTTCGTTTGCTGGTGGAACGTGACATCGCATGCGTCCGTCGCCTCACGCCTGTCTCAGTGCGAGCCGCCACCTTCAAACACAAGGAGACACGTGACAAATCCATCGTCTCCTTATTGTTTCACAGTGCAAACTAAATAAATCATTTTTTTTTTAAATCTGTGAAAAGAAAAAAATTATATCAAAAAGTTTAAAGCAATACTGCGTCATTCAATTTAGCCTCTTCATCTTGTTTTAAGGTCGTTTAATAATACTAAAATACTGCTAAAGATATTTTCATGCACGTCTGTAACATACGCTGCAGGACGAGTTGCACACTACTTGGGTTTACTACGGAGAGTCTGAACAATGAAAATAGTCATACTAGCCTTAGTAAGCGACACTAATATGCATAATCATTCCTAAACGCACAAACAAATACACAAAAATATCCGGCTTCCGGTGGCCTCTTGTGTCTGGATGAATAGAAGTTTCTGGCTGAGCTCTTTTCTGTGTCATTCAAATGTTCAACACGCTTGTTTTACTGAACGCACTGTGGCGTTTCTGGGTCACCTGATGGCGAAAAGAGCTCTGGTCCCACCAAAAAACAATTCTGAACAGAGCTCTTATTCCTAAAGAACAGTGCGGGCCAACGACACTCATGCTCTCTCTCTCTCTCTCTCTCTCTCGCCGGAACACTGAAGAGCGTCTCTACGCCCTCTTTCCAAAAATTCATCCAAGCTGCAAAGACTAAAATAAAATCTGTGTCTCGGTGTCGTCCAGCTCCTACACAAACCAGCAGAGCTGGAGGAGAATCTGAGAGCGGGTATTGAATAACTGTGGCCAACATCCAGATAAAATACTCTGGCCAAAAATCACTGGTCTAGTGGTTAGTGTAACAGTGCAACAATTAAACAAAAATACCGCAAATATAAAAAAACCTGAAATGAAATAAACCACTGCGAAAGAGTTACCAGAGCATGAAAGGATGAGACGGAGAAGATGCCCAGTCGTCCCATGGCCAGTTTGGTTGGACGAGAGGCGAAAGCCAGCAAGCGTTTGGGGTTGGGAAGCTCGCCGCCCTGCAGGCTGGACAGGTAACAGCGGAATCGGAATAAATCCATGTGGAACTGCTCTAAATTCTGCTCCCACAGGAAAATCTGTAAGGACAAGAGAAACAAAAATGTGGGGTTAACGGCAGGCTAAGACGCAATTCAGAATAGCTTCTGCTGAAGATCCATCAAACATACTCCTGGAAGAAAATAAGAAAATGTTCAGTCAGATCTATGCACAAGTTTCTCACAGATGCGAAGTTTTAAGCAAAATTAAAAGCCATTTTCAAATATCTGGAAGCTTCTGTGCCCGTTTCATGTGATCGTCTAACAAAATGGTGTTTTGGGACATTGAAGTGGGTTTATTCAGTCCGGCGTCTCCTCCCAGCCACTCTGAGATGGATGTTTTTTTGGAAGACGCAGCGGAGGGGCTCGCCGTCCCGGCAACGCACAAAGCAGCAAACAAGAGCGCTACACATTCCGCTGGCGCAGAGGTCTCCAATTCGACCCTGCTGTCATTTACAGGGGCACAATGAGTAACCCGACGCTGCCAAAATGAAACACCCACACAAACACACATGCGCGGGCGGCGAGCGCTGGGCTGTGGGCCATTCTGATCTCTGCGTAAACATCCATTGAGCGGAATGTGAACTTTTGCAGCATTTGTGGCGGGTGAATGAATGTTCTGTCAACATTGTGCCAGTGTCAGAATTACAGCGATGAAAATCTGAGCTGGGATAAACAGATCACAGCCAGATGAGATGTAGCGCTCAGAGACAAAGGATGTTATTGCTGTAACGCTTTATGATATTGATACAATAGTTATGAGACAGAAAAGAATGGATAGATTATTTCACAGTTTTGCAAGAATAACATGTTGCCACCACCGCAGACATTGTTTTTTGTCAAACTCAGACATGATTTTGTGTTAAAGTCCTTACACTTCTGGTTACTTGATTATGTGGTAAAGTGAGTGGTAATGTTCTGGCATTCTACTGAAGCCACCCAACCGAATAACGTCAAATGACCCTTTTGTGCTCCAAACAAGGTCATACAAGTTTAGAACGATGAATCGTTGAGTAAATAATGACTGAATTTTTATTTCTCTGTGAAGTTTCTCTGAAAAAGGGTTACGTTTTTTAGTGATAAACTAGCATGTGTAAATTTGATAGTTTTGATTGGCCGTGATTTGCAACTTCAGGACAGAAAAATGACATGACTATAAAATATGAGTTGAGAGAGAAATGACCCTATTCAGAGAACTGTGACAGTCTCAACTCAAAGAAACAACTCGACCCAGGTCAAGTTCGACTCAAAGAATCTATTGACTGACTCAGAGAACCGCCTCAAAAATGAAATTTACTGAAAAGACGAACTAAGAGAATCGTCTCAATTGAAAGATACAACTCGACTCAAAAATTCAATTGACTGATCAGAGAAACGACTCGACTTGAAGAATAAATTGACTGATTCAAAGAAGCAACTCGATTCAGAGAATCAATTGACTGACTCGGAGAAACGACGCGACTCAGACAATCAATTTACTGACTGAGAGAAACGACTCGACTCAAAGAATCAATTGACTGACTCGGAGAAACGACTCGATTCAAAGAATCAATTGACGGACTCGGAGAAACGACTCTACACCAATAATCAATTGACTGACTCGGAGAAACGACTCGATTCAAAGAATCAATTGACTGACTCGGAGAAACGACTCGACACAAAGAATCAATTGACTGACTAGGAGAAACGACTCGACTCAAATAATCAATTGACGGACTCTGAGAAATTACTCGATTCAGAGAATCATTGACTGACTGAGAGAAACGACTCGATTCAAAGAATCAACTTACTTACTCTGAAAAACGACTCGACTCTATGAATCATTGACTGACTGAGAGAAACGACTCGACTCAAAGAATCAATTTACTTACTCAGAAAAACGACTCGACTCTAAGAATCACTTGACTGACTGAGAGAAACGACTCGACTCAAAGAATCAATTGACTGACTCGGCGAAATGACACGATTCAAAGAATCAATTGACTGACTGGGAGAAACGACTCGACACCAATAATCAATTGACTGACTCAGAGAAACGACTCGATTCAAAGAATCAATTGACTGACTCGGAGAAAAGACTCGAATCAAAGAATCAATTGACTGACTCAGAGAAACAACTCAATTCAGAGAATCAATTGACTGACTCAGACAAAACCTACCGACTCAAAGAATCAATTGACTGATTCAGAGAAACGATTCGGCTCAGGGGTTCGACCCAGGGAATCGACTCAACTCGTTGCACTGCACTGGACGAGATGTAAAATACTCAACGATCAGTCACCTGATCGAGGATGGTCTTCCTCTTCTTGGTGTCGGTTACAGCTGACAGCTGCATGTCTCCCATCTTCTTCATCTTCTCGTCCATGTCGATCTTCTGCTCCAGCTTACGAATCTCCGCTCGCAGGAGACGTACCGTGTCTTCACGGTGGTGTTGACGGGCCACGGTGGCGGCGCAGGCCGAGTGGATAGCCGTGATCCAGTTTTCCAACTCTGTCTGACTGCAGGTCTGTGCAAAAAGAGTCAAAGATCAAACACAATAACAGATGACATACAGCGTCCTGCTAAATTATTATTCATAATACATCTGCAGTATAAAGTATGCGTACTGTGCACAGATCACAAGGATAACCTTGCATACTACATATGCTGAGAAATACAGCAGAGCACACTATTTGTGATTCTCTATCCCACAATGCAATGCACTGAACTTGACCTTTCATTTCATAGATTTTTTAAAGATAGTATATTTATTTTCTTAATTAAAACAATACTAAAGTACAACACTACTGTTTGTAGGGTATTAATTCACATACATTTTGATTAAGTTGGAAAATGATGTGGAAAATGATCAACATTAATATTGTAAGAAATATAAGAATATAAAAGGGGGTCAAAAGTATTTTTCCGCAGGAAATTCAGTTACCTGAAAAAGGAAAGAGTCTCCCAGCGAGTTACTCAGACAGAAGACAAAATCTTTTTTGGGGTGTTCAGGGACGGCCTGCACAATACTATTTTCTGCCCACACTGCGTGTTTAGGGACGCTGTTGTGATCGATGCCCGACCGCCCGTCCGTCTCGTAGAAAAACAAAGTGCACCCTGGGAAGACATATTAGGACACTCGCTCAAGCATCAGAAATTCACAGTACATGGTAAATTAAATCAACACAATGGCCTGTCACTGAGTAACTGTTTCCAGGGAAACAGAAGAGCAGCAGGTGCTTTAAGGGGTTTATTGATGAAACTCTGCCATCCAGTGGCCACAGTAAGAAACTGCATTATAAGAAACTGATTCTGATTCTCCTTTTTTTAAGACCTGTCATGTTTTCTTACACTTCTGGTGAGGATGTGGAGTTTTACATGTTAATACTCTTGCTGGTATCTATTTAGAGGTAACATTCATACACTGAGTCAAATAAAAAGACTATTCTTTACCCTACAAGCAGGCAAAGACAGAATCACAATAAAACGACAAAAGCTGAATGTTTCTGAATGATGGGCGTTTCAAGTCTACAGAAATCTGCAAGGTGTTTCAGTTCCTGCCCATTTGACACAACAAAGATATTCTTTCTTTTTTTAATTCAGTCTCTCTGGAAGTTGTAAAACCAGTTTACGTGTTTTATATCTTTTCAGCAACGAAACACAAATACTAAAAAGTAGGGTTGACCCCGGACACACACACCTTTAAGAGACACCCAGTAGCTCTTCCACTTCCTGCGAGTGGCGAGTTCCACTTTCTTGTTTTTCTTATGCACCAGGAAGTTCTTGACGGCGAGGCGTCCGGCTTTGCGCACGGTGCCCTGTGCAGCCACGGTGAGCAGGGGGTCCGTGTGGTAGGCGGAGCTCAGGGTCACATGACTCTGCTCGTCGCTGAAGGCGGAGCTTCGTTCCTCGGGCAACTCCGCAGGACTCACGCTCTGCTCCAGCTCCTGGCGAAAGTTCTCGTAGACGCCCTGATCGAACATACAGAATACACATTTCTAGAGCATTTGGGATTTTAATCTTATTCTATGTACGTTACATCTCAGCTATTGAATCCAAGGTCGGTGACTTAAAAGCTAAAACTTTCAAGCCTCAGCTCGGGTACAAAACCACCATGCGAAAAAAAAAACCAGACAGATGTTGCTTACCAGTGTTGCCTCGGAGGGTCCCGTGCCCGCACCGCTGCTGCTCCCGCTGTCGCTCCCGGCGAAGGCGCCCCCTGTTGACGTGGAGTAAGCGGAAAATGACACTGACATGGTCTTGTAGCGCCGCACCTGGTGCTGAGACGCCTCGCTCTCTCCTGTCAGGCCATCGATGCCGCTGTCCTCGTAGTCACTGCCGTCTCCCGCTGTGACATCCTGGACACACAGAGGTCAAAGGTCAGCATAAAATACATAAGACACATTAATAATAAACCTTGAAAAAACTTTTGCGCTACATGGATGATAAAAAAAATCTGTTTACTCTGACTACACAAAGATCTCAGAACTGACATGGAGAGAAAGTTACACTTCCGTTTATCAGCCAATCGCAAATAGCTATCACGAGGCTGACGCTTGTAAACGCAATATGGAGAAATATCAGCCCCCTTAAAAGGATAGTTTAACTAAAAATGAAAATTCTGTCGTCATTTACACAAACTCGTGTCAAATCTGTGTGATTTTCTTCTGCAGAACACAGAAGACATCTTGAAGAACTGACTTCCTTGCATGGACACAAATCCATTTCTCAAATTATCTTCTTTTGTGTTAAACAGAAGAAAGACTCACGTTCGGATTTGGAAGAACATGAGGATGAATAAATTATGAAAAAAATGTTTTGTGTCAACTTCAATACACAGCTTCCTTAAAAATAGCAACAAACCTGAGAGAACATCTTAACGCCTCGACCTCTTGGCAAAATCTTCCACATTACTGCTCTAATAAATGTGACATAATCCGTTCAGTTTACTCCTACCTGTCGACTGGAGCATGCTGTGTCTTTAGAAGCCATGGACATTCTGTAGGTTGTGAAGTAAACATTTTACAGACCGTCTAAGAGAGCACAGCGCTGTATGTGTTACACAGCTCTAAACGCTGATTCTACAATAACACTCTGTACTCCTGCCAGTAATGATGGGATATTACCCACCAAATTCAGCATCTAGAGAGAGTCACGTGACCTGACCGCGCGGCCCGACATGCCATTTATCTTCACGAGCGGGCCTCACGAGACGGACTGTCACACCGTTGTAGTCTCACCGTTACACAAACCACTGCATACATACGAGACATACAAACTATGCGTTGTTTATTACTGATAGATGTGAGATTTGAAACGTTAACCTGTGCATCTCTAGTTTCTGTTCTCTCTCTCAGATTCACGTTCCACTTCCAGTTCATTAGCATGACAAAAGAGACTCGGTTCTCACAGAAGTCTGACTCCACGATCTGGATCATCACAGACGGGCCAGTGAAGAAAAAAACAACTGCACATATTTACAGTGACAGTACCCATAATGCACTGCACAGAGAGCGATATGACATAACCACGGTGGTACCTTGCAACGTTTTGTCCACCAGATAAGACAAGGCATCTTTGAGAGCAGTAATACATTAAAAGTAAAACAATAGTATGAATTCACACACAAATGAGCGACTCATATTCTTATAAAAGAATGTAATGTATTCTGGGGGATTAACCGCAACATTCAGTGCAAGACTGACATTCTCCGCAGTACACCTACACTATGACTGTCTACATTAACATATACTCACTTTACAATAACAAAGGGACACTTCACACAAAAATACAAATACCGAAGCTTTGCGTGCCTGGAACAAATCCTTTTTACACTTCCACATATTCATACTGTTCAGTCATGTCATATGAAACTGAAATTAAGAATTGAACCCGCAGTACTGGAATTTTGACATTTCAGTTTCTCACACAATGCTGTCGCGTGTCAAACACATTGACAACCGTTCAAAAGTAAAGGATCGCTTGAAATGTTTGTGTGTTGCTTTATCTGTTTTTAAGTCTTCTGACTATAAACGTTTTGATCTGCTGGCGTACGAGTAAATGTCTGAAGTTTACTTTTGCAGACAAATATTTACAACATTTTATATTCTTTCATTACAAAACACTTCCAAAAAACTTTTAATAGAAATGTTTTTAAAATTAATGATTGTCCGAGATATCAGAACAGATGGAAACTCATTTGATATTGTTTAAAAAGCATCTCAGGAGGAGAAATGACGAGAGAACACTTCTGCAAAATCTAGTGTATGTGTTACTTCACTAAAGATCGCTGCTGTCCTTCTGAACCCGTGTATCTCTATATTTTTTATCTTTTATAAATCATTATCATAAGTCACCGGTCATGTGTGTCTGTGGGTTTTGCAAATACCTATTCAACAAAAAGTATTAAAAAGTGTTTGTCAACTTTGACAACAAAGTATTTAATTTGGACATGCAAGGTTTCAGAAGGACAGGAACAATATGTTAAATATCAAAGTTCTGATTTTATTTTATTTTATACCTTTTTAGTCACAACTTCCAGCTTTATTTTTGTTTTATCTCAAACGTGAAAAGTTCTATCAAAGTTCATACGTGACCCTTAACTTCTGAAGCGTAGTGTTTGACACACAGAAATTTGCATTTTTGGGGGAACAAACAGGTAAATCTTTAAAGTGAACGTTAACCCTGAGGCTGAAAGTATAAATAAAGGAGAGGAATGCATCTTATGCAAGAGAACAGTAAATTTACTGTCAGCAATACGAATGAAATACAACATCACGTCTACAGGGATTTTAATTAAAAAAATATTCTAAAAGAATTTTAAATAATTAAATCATTAAAATAATAAAAACAATATTTAAATTATAGTAATGTAAAATTGTATTATCATATTAAATTATATTACAATAATATTTATGTAGGGCTGTCAAACAATTAATCGTTATTATTCGCATCCAGAATAAAAGTTTGTTTTTAGATAATATATGTCTGTCAACTGTGGATGATAATTGTGTGATTTGTAAATACATACACGTACATGCATATATTTAGGAAAATATATCCATTAATAAATGTTAACACATACTATCGAATATTAGTAAATATAAATAAATACATCTGATTATTTATTTTTATTTAATATATTATAAAATAATATTAAAAAAAATCCATAATGTTATCTCCTGCATCAAAACACTAAAAGACTGCTCCTCAAAAAGTTTTTTAAAACAGGTTAAAACTCATCTGCGCTCACCTGTATGGTTTGTGCCCGCCTCCCCTGCATTACTCCTTGATGATTGGTCGGTCCCTCAGACAGACAGTGTGAGCGGCGACAGGGCAGTGTGTACGCTCCATAGGCGGCACCATCGTCTTCACACGGTGATAATAATTTATCGTCTTCACCGTCTCTCCCTCCAGCGCCGGTCTTATGCCATTTGGGGTATCGTCCATGCGTCGGCCTGCAGGCAGGACTCTTTGGTCCGTACAGCTCATCTAAAGAATTGGCACGGTTGGAGTCCATCGACTCCAGACCTTGAGGAGACGACTGCAAATCTGCGAAGTCCTTCTCATCGGGCGTATCTCCAATCTCCTCCGTGCTGGTCAGATGCTCCTGGCTCAGATCGGACAAAGACACCTCGAGAGAGTCTTCTCTCCACATATCTGCAGACTTGGAGCGTTTCTTTTTAAAGCTGGCGCCCTCCGGAGAACCGTCCCGTGTCTTTTGGGCGTGGTCCTCCGGTGGTTTGTCAGTCTCCTTCGCAGGCTGTTTGGTGGGGACGTTACGGGTCGCGGCGGGCGATTGGGCCGGATTGTTGTGAAAGGACATGGGTCTGAGGTTCATGGCCACACGATCCACCCATATGGGTCCGCTGAAGTCAGGCAGCATGTCTGAGTCATTGAAGGGCTCCAGGCCGTGGTCGGCCAGCGACTGAGGGATGCTGGGAGTGCTGCTTGAGCGCGTGCTTGTTTCGGAGTTGCGGTGCTCTGGTTTTCCAGACGGTGTGCGGCGGGAACAGTACGTCTGCTTGTTGGACAGACGGAGAGAACGGGACATGTGCTTACGGGAGAGGTGGCGCTGTCCGTCGCCATAGTAACCATGGCTGCTGCTGTGACTTTCTGTGTTACCCATGATTCTGTATTTGCTGCCGACCTGAAAACGATTAAAGGTCACGCAACCTTTAGGAGACAAAAGGGTAAAGCAAAATCAATAGGAAGAACATGTTGACTTTTCCTCATATACACTGTAAAATTATTTTGTCTAAGATTGTTAAGATAAATCAAACTGTCTTCACAAGTATTTTGAACTTATATTTCCTTTAACAATAACTTATCATATTAACTTGATATGTCAAAATCTAGTTGTAATTATAAAATGAACTTTATTTTATAAGTTACAACTACAACTATCAGTTATATGAAATTAATTATGAAGTCAGTTTAACATCGTTTAAGTTCAAATGACTTGTAGAGCCCGTTTGATTCAACTTAGAAATTTAACACAGCTTTTGGACTAAAGTTTTAAGCAGATCTTTTTGAGTGTAAATATCCTTTATTATATTTACTCATAGACTATTTTAATATAAATGTGCATAGCTTCACAGTGTGCTATTAGTGTATTCTTTTAAGCTTAATATAAGAAAGTGCACATTCAAGTTACTCTTTATACTTCGCAGATTTATACAGTAATGTATGTATTTCTCACTTCTCAACTTGAACTAAGTGTGTAACCACAGTTTACTACTTTTATACTTGAAGACAATTAAAAGTACATTTATGTAAAGTAAAAATGGGGCCAAAATAGTCTCAAGCATGATCGAAATAAACATTTTACATATATACAAGTATATTACTTTGCTTGATTGTGTATAAAATTTGTGGAATAATAGACTTTCACAGACTAATAGACTTTAACAAAAAGTCTACGTTTCGTGAAAGTCTAGTTATCTTTTTTTCATGACTTCGCCACTTTGGTGTGCCAACCGTTTATATATTTTTTAACAATGATTTGTTTTGGTCAAGCACCCATGTCATGTTGATGTGCGTTGCCTTTTTGTATTTCGTTATTACACGGCTTGTCTGCTAAATGACTCATTTGAATGCTTGATTCTGATTGGCCAGGCGCAACATTCCGCTCCAAACTAATAACACCTGTAACCCGGATGCTGCAATTCATTTTGAGAGGAGCAGTTTAATATTACACAAAAATGTATTATAAAAAAATATGTATTTTACTAGCATATATGATATTATATTTACAAAGGATTAAACACATTTGCATGTTCATGACGTTTGAACGTGGTTTCTTGCTTTAAAACCGAGACTAAGCGGCTTTTCCTCGCGGGAGGTCTGCATTCGGTAAAAACTAGCTAAGAAAGTATTTCAAATTATCATTTTATGTCCAGTTTTTTTCTCATGTGGCAAGCAGCGGAGTAATAAGCGGGAAAATGTACAAGCAGCTGGCTGACTGTTATCGCAAAATAAGCCCCCTTCAAGGCTGCGATAACAACCGATAACAACCGGATGCCAGTACATTATCCCTTACTTATTAAGTGTAATTAATAAAATGCAGTATTTTTTGTAAGGGACAGTATGAATGTTGATGTTACCTGCGGTGTGGCATTGACATCACAGTCATCTCACTCAGCATACAGATTAACTGAGAGAGAGAGAGAGAGAGAGAGAGAGGGAGAGAGAGCGTTAGAAAAATCCACACACAGCATTTTGTGATACAGAATAAGAAAATATGTTGTGAGGTAAATTTAGCTGAAGCTCAGAGAAATCTGACAGAATGAGAACTAAAAGAGCGATTAAAGAGATTTGCCGCTGTGGTTAAAGACCACACACACGACGATCTTAAGACGCCCTGGACAACTTTAACAAACACAAGATGACAGATTTCACATTAGAGAGTGTGTGTGGTCGGATATATCAACCTGTGGATACCTCTTCAGCAGAATGAGTCTAAATATGGGTACGCACTGAAATCCAACACGGCCATTTTTCATACAGTAAAATAAGCACACACCGCAGAGTATTTAATGACTACCACACTTGCGATTACTAAACTAAAGAGACCCCCGACTTTTCGTTCATGCGCTGAGGAGAGATATACAAGAAATGTTTAGTCTTGTTCTGCTCCTGAAGTATTCGAGAACTCACGATGAGGTTGATTCTGAATGTTTAGGGCTGAAAGATACATTTATTCACCTAGATGTGGTTTAAAACCTTTATATGACTCTTTTTTCTGTGAAACACAAAAGTAGATATTTAGAGAAATGTCCTTAAAGGGATTGAGTCCATGTGGTTAGTTACCAACATTCTTCAAAATATCTTTTGTCTTCAGCTGAATTAAGATAGAAGAACAGATTTTAATGACAAGGGGTGAGTTTTGGGTTTGGGCTGATTCATGCGTCTGATTGACAGCGATGCTGCACAAAGTCGGTCAAGCATTTTAAAACACCACTTTGATGTGCTTTGCACCACTTTGGTGTTTGATGTGCATAAAAGTTTCTTTGAATAAAGCAAAACTCTGAAGTACATTCTAAATGTAGAATTAAAAAAAAAACACCGAACACGAAGATCGAAACCGAAGTTATTGCGCTGTTTCCCCACAGTATATGTGTCTTGGTTTACAAAGATCTTTTTGTTTATGGGCAATAAAACATTCTGAACATTAAAATGCACAAAACTCCAGGAAACACAAACAATGAGAATTTCTCTCATGTCGGCGTGGAAACCAGGCCAGTTCTTTGCTGGTGTAGTGTGGGGGGGTCTCCCGTCAGGATAACACTAAAATAGAAATCACTTTAGAAGAGGGGCAGGAATATTTTAAAGGTTTAGAGACCGGCTAAGAGCAACTGCTCATGGGAACAAACATCAGCTCAACGTGCCCGCAGGCATCAGTTTTTTTCAAGCTGCCTACATCTTCTGCCCAAAGGAATGTGAAAAGGTCTACATGTACGAAACGATGTTTCACAATCGCGTTAAATCAAACTGGCTTTGCGTGAAAAAAAGAAAGACTTTTTTTGACCACAGACCCGTGTCAGCTTACAGCCGATCCCTACAGATCTGAAGAAGAGCACTTTCACAGTCAGAAGACATAGAGTCAATCCTGTTCAGCTGTAACTAATGGCCATGTCACGCGTTAAACAACATGGGGAAATTACAGCTCTATATCACAAGACCATCAGGAGCCAAGACCACAAGACCAAACATTCGTGCAAGACCCACGGACGAGACTGATGAAGATAAGAGTCTGCTTTGATCTTTCCTGAAGAGCTATTTAACTTTTTGACTTCTTCATTCTTAAACCCTTCTGGACACAATTCATAGGTTTAGTTTGATGAAAAATGAAACAGAAAAACTATAGGAGCCAGTTTCTAAAGAGATCTGCGTTAAGACTCATAAACATAATGATTCATAAGTCAAGTACTCAGGAAACCAGATTTTGCGAGAAATGACAGATTGTCATCATTTAACTTCAACCTGCGTAATTCTTCACTCTTAAAAATAAAGGTGCTTAAAAAGGTTCTTTGACGTCGTAAAACCTTTTGGTTTCCAAAAAGAACCTTTAACATCTAAAGAACCTTTCTGTCTCACAAAAGGTTCTTTGTGGACAAAACACGTTCATAAAAACTACTTTTGACTGTATTGTTCTTTGTGGATTTGAGCGACTCCATAGAAGAAACATTTTTGTTTCAACAAAGTCAAAGGTTTTTTCTAAAAAGCATCTCATTCTTACTTTTTTATTATCTGAAGAACCTTTTTTGAAACAGAAATGTTCTTCAGATTGTTAAAGGTTCTTTATGGAACCAAAAGGTTCTTCTATAGCATCACAGAACTTTTGAAGCACCTTTTTTTTTGAGCGAATCTTTCAAACAGAGATGAAACAACGTAACATTACGCAAAAGTAATCCAAACTATATCTGAGTCATGAATAGTATGTCCGAGACCTCAGTGTGCAAAAAACACTAGGTGAGAAATACCCGGATTACTTACCCTACTACTTCCCCCGAGATTTGTGAGTGTGGATTGGATGGACACTTATATATGCCATGATGCCACAGGAGCTGAGCGTCAGTCAAATTTCAAAAGGAAATCAAATAAATATAGCAAAATAAAACTGGATGTCCGTTTTTATTGCTAGTGCCAATAAAATAATTACTTGTGACTAAATCATGTTTTTATCAACGGTCACGAGTAAGTCGTTTTTAATACATCATTCACAGAACATGACAATAAAACATGGCGGACTCAGTGTCTCAGTATGAAATGTATTCATACTGTATAGAACGTACTGTTTTAACGGAAGATAGGTATGTACTTAATGAAATTCACTACAAATGCGATTTTGGACGTAGCCATACTCTTCTTTTATTTATTTTTGATATTTATGTTACCAATTTGTGGTGTACAAATGCTTAATAAGAAAAGTATCATATAAAGTATCTCTCACATTTACTTTAAACAAACATACTGGCAACAACACAACAACACATCATGATGCAACATTTGCACAGAACATGCAAGTTTTATACGTTACAACAACACCACTATCTGCAGAATCAACTCAAATGTAAACCTCCCATACTGTGTTGCTTAATCTGATACTTTGTGTTTTGAGATGCGCACTAGTGACTATAAAAAATGTTTTTCTAACCAAATTTATCTGTAGATAAAACTGGTGCTGCAGACAAATCAGCGTGGCGTCAGAAGTTGTTGACTTGATCCGATAATGATGTCAAGCGAATAACCGACAGCCATAAACATCCCGAAACAAACGCCTATAATCCCAAATCCCATTCATTCAGGTGTGCAAACAAACACGCCCTCCGATCCATCACGCAATCCAGAAAGACTCTTCGCGGCTCTTTGTGTTTACCTCCTTGTCTTCGACAAAAAAGTGACAGGTGCATTTTACATTCCTTTGTTATTAGAGGCTTCAGGGAGGCACGGCCTCTATATTCAACACATACCATGACCTGTTGAGACAGGACCAGAGAGGTCCGGTGGACAGCTGAAAATCAACACGGAGCTGAACTTCAGGGCTAAAGACAGCAATGTTGCCCCAAAGTGTAAACACAAAGGTACGTTCTCATTGAGAATCAAAAATTCATATACAGCTGCAGGCTGAAGGAGAAGAACATCTCCTGCCAAGAAAATCAGCGAGGGCCTATTTCTGACCTTCATACTGTGTAGTGAATTCACAGCACTTGAAATCTAACAATGTGTAACACGGGTTTAACACAAACACCCAAATTATACATCAAATAAATCCTTAGTTAGGTCTGTTCAAGCAATAATCCGGTGATCCTGAGTATTGAACGCTCACACCTCGCCCGCATGGTGTGTGATTTAGACTGAATGAAATGATACTGTTTGTTGAAACGGCCGTCACAAAAACGAAACTTTCCAGCGAAAATATCTCATAAACGATTGAAGCTACGAGAAGGTATAAAATAGGCATTTTAAATGTGAAGTATGTCAAGTATGTAAAGTTATAGTATGCCTTGAATTCTGTGTCAATGCTTCTAAAAAGTTGAAACCTGAAGACATACAAGACTGATTTATAATCCTGTTTCTGTGACTTGCTCAAGGGGTCGATTATCTTTTACGAGGTGTTTTTTAAAAGCATGATATTGGAGACGAGTTGCAAAAATGTCAAACAGGTAATACCCAAAATCCGTCTCTGCAATAAAGTGCGAATTTACATTTTTCTATTATTTTCCAGATATAAATCTTACAAAACAGACAAACTCTGAATATGTTCAAATCTAGCTGTTTTCAACTGTGAAAGAAATAACAAATATTTTATGTCATTCCATACCAGTATGACTTTCTTCCTCTTTAGAAAACACAAGAAGAGATTTGGAAGAATGTTGGTAACCAAAGAGCACTGACCCTTGTTGACTTCTATTACATGGACACAAAACAACAGAGACATTTCTCAAAATACCTTCTTTTGAGTTCCACTTAATAAAGGCCCACATATAACCTTGAGGAAAATTAAAGAAATGACATTTTTGGATGAACTACGCCTTAAAGCTAAGCAGACATAAACTTCTGCACCTCACAATTCACATCTTTACGCATTACTCTGATTTTCTCATTTTCTTCATCAGATGAAGTTTCTATCACATTTTTTCCGTGTCTGTTTGGCTTCATTGTCACTGCTGAGAGTTGCCAGCTGAATTAGTTCAGAAAGCGTAGAAACGTTTAATTGAAAAACGCCGTTAGAGGCATTCAGCAATAATGAACACGACAAATGTGCCATCTGTCTGAAACAGACGAAGAATTCAACATAAAACACACAGCCAGAGTAATAAAGTACAGAAACAAAATGACATTTTGTGACATTAAAGTACGTGCTAATGGCAACGCTGAGGTTAATGTAATTGCTTTCCCAATGATAAATCATTGTGAAGGGGTGTTGAATGATTGACAGGCAGTCTTTTGTAAACCTAGAGACATAGTCAACTCAATCTTCAAACACGGAGACCCTGATAAACAAGAATGTCATGGTTGTTTCTCTGTTACACACAGCTGCAAAACACAATATCCGGCAAGTATAACACAATTCATAATTTATATATGAGGTGGTTCATTTATGAATTCGTATCATCTAATATCTAAAAAGGAAAAGTTCACCTTGTAAATGAAAATTCTTTCATCATTTACTCTAATGTCATTTTAAACCGTTGATCTTCTTTATTCTGCAAAACACAATAGAAAAATTCTGAAAATGTTGGTTGCCAAAAACCACTGGTCCCCATTGACTTCTATTGTGTGGACACAAAATCAATGCAAGTCTGTTTATGGTTGCCGACATTTTTCAAAATATCTTCTTTTGTAGAAGAATGAAAGTCATGCAGGTTTGAAATGATAAGAGGGCCTGCTTTTGAGTGAGTGACGGTTTAGGGGTGGCACATTTTACTGCGTTATTTCTTTAAGCATCAAATAAACATTTACGCCTCAACAAACAACATGAAGAACACGACATTACATTTTTTATCTTTAAGTACATATATTGTTAATGTATTTGTCATCAATTTTAGTATACAGGTGAACTTTCATTTTCTAGGACTGCAATTGTGCAAAGAAACACTAAACATCCTAAACAAAAATAAGTGTGAATTTGGGGCAATTTAATGTTTAAACTTTCCCAAATCAATCAATATACAAATGACTACTCTTGAAGATCTTTGAAGTCATATAGCACATAGCAAAACATCAGCACAACTGACAAAGTCAACAATAACAAAAAATGAACAATATTTTAAAGTGAAATCTCTAATTTGTCGTGTATGCCAGTATCTACTGAATCATTTGATGGCCATAAATTGCATTCACACTTCCTGTGTTTCTCTGGGTTCATCCTGCTGTAATCTTCAGCTTTGAAGCTTGTGAACGACGTGCCAATGGGGGGGTTCAGGCAAGTGCTAGCACCTCCTGAGAAACATGTGGTGAGGGGCATTTATCGTCCCCTGCCCCCTCAATGCTTGAATAAGTCATACAGATGGGGGATGGGGCCGTACCTGAGACCCCTGACTACACCCAACCTCCCCTCAGAGCAAGAATTTCTGAACTACACACTCTGTTTGTCAAACGCGACCAAGAAGAAATACTATCACTAAACAAACCGAGGAGACGTCTTTTCAAACCTGTATTACTTCTGCAGGACACAAAGAAGTCTTTTACAGAACATTGGTAACCGAACAACATCATCTCTGTTGACTTCCATTGCACGACGAACACTAAACCGCAGAGACATTTCCCAAAATATCTTCTCTTGTGTTGCACGGGAGAAAGAGTCAAATTTGTTTTAACCAACATGAGGGTAAATAGATGATCACAGTATTTTTATTTTGTGTGAACTATCCCTTTGAAAACATTTTCCTGAGACTGAGAAGTTGGTGTCAGATGACCAAGTTTTGTTCGCAAGGAAAGCCTTTAAGAATACTCTTATAGTATAGATCACCGCTCATTTTGTATAGTAGATAAAAAACACATGAAAATATAGTTACGGGACATTTTTGTAGTCACTTAAGAATTTAACTTTGACAACAATACTGCGGAAATGTTGAAAAAGATAAAGGTATTTAATTTTAGACTATTTTCTGTTTTTTTTTTGTTATACTGTGAGGATTAAATCTTATAAAAGTTCAGTATTCAAATACTAACCGCCAGTGTCCATGTCCTGTCATATTTGCATACTGAACTGGTCTGTTTTTTTTACTCTTTTGTTGCTCCACACACACTAAACCCTTCTTTAAAGTCCAGTTTAAAAACTAGTAATACACAAGTGAACATTAATCTCTTAAAGTTTACAACAAAAACAGTGCTCTAACTCTTAAAACATACAAGTCAACTTGAAGCCAAAGCATCATCCCTCTTCTAAAAGCCAAACCAACCTGTCTGCAGTGTTTACCTGTGGCTTTACTTGAAAGAAGCAGGGGGGGTTTAACTTGTCGAACAGTCAATAAACCGGAGGGAAAACGACACACAAACAGACTCATAACGCTTATGATGGTCTCCTAAAGTATTGTGATAAATGGCAAAGTAGTGAATGATAACTATACTTATGGTCCATATTATTTACATGATACCCCAAGGGTACTTTAAAGAATGCTGAGGTATTACTATGGTAAATCTGGGTCAAACTGCTCCCAAAGTCTGTATGTGCTTGTAAACGAAACACTGAGGCAGAGAACCACTTTTTGCTGTTGAAGTCAAAAGCTGTTTTTCCTACAAAGTGAATCTGGCTAATGGGGTCAAATGTGAAGTTTGGTAAATTACAGTTTATTGCTGGTTCAGCTGATATTTTCTCTGCTCCGACAGCTGTTGTTTTTGAGAAAAGTGCTGCGAGGAGCGTGTGAAGTATAAACAGATCGGGAGGTTTTTAAGGTTCACAGGTCATGTGCGCTGTTGATTCACAAATGGTGCAGGAACGAAGCACGAAAAATAACCAAAACTATAAAATATTGTGTTCAATTAAAGTCATTTTTCGATAAATTTTAATTATAAAGTTGTAACGTATCTAGAAAAATGTGGTAAACTATAAATGTGTCCTATGGTGTGACAGCCCAAATGTATATTTGAAGAAAAATGAGATAAAAATGAGATATTTGAACTTCCTAAATAAGATAACCAACTTTTTACATTTTTGCAAAAATCATGTTTTTGAATTTCAATTAATATCAATTAAACTGTAGTTGGTTTGTTTTGATTTAAGCCATTATAACTAAAAAACAGCTAAATAATACAATAAAAACACGATAATAAAAATAAAAACATCTATGAAACAATATCTCATTTTGAAACCAAACTCTTCATCCTTTATAAGTATAATTTTAAAAAGCAAAAGTTTGTGTTTACATAACGCAAATCTGTGTACTGTGCATATTCATTTTCTATTTATAAATACAACATTTCGTATTTATTTATATTTACCAATAATTTTAATTATATATAGTTTTTTTCTTATATAAGAAATGTATGTGTATGTTTTTATATATATAAAATTAATATGCACAGTACACAGACATATATTATGTAAACACAAACTTTTATTCTGGATGCGATCAATTGTTAGTCAGCAGTTTTTTTTTGTTACGTCACAAATATAATTTTTTTGCCAACTATCCATGTAAATTCAGACCTAAAAAGCAACAAATGCTGTATTGTGTTAAAGTTTCTCCTGTGAAAAACACACAAAAACAAGTCTTTAATTCCTCTAGTTAGCTTTCTCTCACAACGCCATTCAGGGATTACATACACTTCAGTTCCAGGACAACAAATGACAAACCAAACTTTCTAAAAAGAAGGATTAAAACTGATCCAAAAACAGGCCAAAAACCATTTCCACCCCCAGAGAAAATGTTGTCGTTCGGTCACGCATGTTTCTCTAATTCCAGTGTGACACGCAAAGAACAGATTAAGCAAATCCAGCAAACTTCTTCACATTTTCACGACATCATTCTCTCCCGTATGCAAGCCTCCAGCAAACCGACGGGAGCCCCCCCTCACCCTCATGCGGTGCAGTCAGGCGTGACGAGACGGGATTTAGACACACATCACTACACAAAGCCGGGCTGAAATGAGTTTACTCGCTGCCACCGCGGCCCTTTAATTTCCACCCGAATGTGGTACAATAAGCCCCTGTTCTCTCCAAACCATGACGGTGCGGAAAGATCAGGAAAACCTAACCGCGTGGCATCTGTCTGACTAAACCATCTGTGTTTTAGTTACACATCAGAGCCGGCCACTTCAAAACCGCCGCTGAGATAAAGATCCTTCAGTTATATCACTCATCAAAACTGACAGGAATGATGGTTCTGATGCATTCTGGGTAAACAGACCACATGAACAGGTAACATAGCGACTGATCTAAAACGTACAAAGACCTAGACATTTCAACATAAACAAGACACATAAGAGAATAAAAGTCAGTCGTCCTCCACCAAATCATTTCTCAACCGTAAGGTATGCCCGGCATGACCACCGGAGCCATAAAACTCTTAAAGATCTGTTTGCTGGAAAACAATCACTAGAGCCCTTTAAACCAACACAGAACAGGGAATTAACACAGATAAGTGCAGGAAATACGACCTGGTGGAAACAAACATCAAAGTCAACAGAAAGTGATCTTAAAGTGAAACTTTGAATGATAGAAGTCCACGTGTCCCTTAAGAAGGAGCCAAACCATTTCAATCAGCCGGAGAAGAAATCTTGGGTATTAAAACCTGCTTAGATCTCCACTCGTGCACAGAAGAATTAAACCTTTGTTAAGGTGATTGTTCGCTCCCATGTACTGGAGATTATGAAAGGAGAACAGCACCCGGGTCAAAACAAAGTATTAGTTTCTCAAAGCTGATTGTTTCAGATAGGTCTGCTTTAAAACGCCATTGCAAAGCGGCCACAATCGCCTGAAATGTATTTTATTCGTACCTTTGTGAGGGAAAACCACTGATCTATATAAATGACGGGATTGTGCCTCGAACGCTAAACCAACGGCAGGAGGTGAAGCCACCGGAAGCGATCGCGTCGCCTTCTTGGTATGCCCAACTGACAGATCGCACCGTTGGCTTACAGTCATCTAAAATAGCCAGTTTTTCAGCTTATTAGGCGCGTGATAGGTTTTTAGTTTACATGCGTGGTTAAAAGAATTGTTACATCTGATATTTTTTCCAATGTTTATGTTTATTTTGGGCAGAATTGTGACATATATACATCAATGTATAGATGGTGAGTGTGGATTGCACACTGTTGTAATGACCCATATGTAAATGTTTTCAGAATAAGCACATTTGTAATTTGTTGAGGCGTCTTGTAAGTCTGCTGCTCTGATATACGCTACTATTATGAAAATGAAGTCACTCAATATCTTATAAGACTGGAAAATCCCTGACTTTAAATAATAAAGCATTTCCATGCTTAAGACGATTGCTCTTTAAGGATGTACTTTGAGACTTTAGATTTAAAAACGGGGACTGGTAAGTTACAGTTTTATCATTAATATGCGATTACTCCCTATTCATTTAAAAGAATGACATGACGTCATTAGCAATCCATCAATCCAATTATATAGATCAGTGGGAAAAACTCAAACTGTGCAGCACAATTAAATCCGTTCTCTAACAAATTAACATAATAGAAAAAGTATAGCTGTAAATTATTCACAACATAGAACGTGATAAACGAGTAGTTGACACATTTACCATACATGTGTCCTATGGTGTAACACAGCAAAACTGTAGAAAACAATCTGTCAAAAATATATTATTTTATAATATTGATTAGAGATGCACCCATACTACAGTATATTTCTCCAACAATACGATTATTCAGTTCAGATAATCTTCTGTTTACCGAAGATTAAATAAATATTTCCAAACTTTCTGAATGTTATTAATTCGTATAATGACTACTTATATTGAACATCAAATGGTGATGTTTCTAAACGTTTTCTAAATACAGAGCACATATTAATGAAAATTTCCTTTGCTCTTTTGATTATAGTTTAATTGCTTTTAGCGCAAATACCGATTATTGACCGATATATCGGTGCATCTCTATTTTTTTTCATAGGAGAAACTTATTTTTATTGCTGGTTTGTTTTCAGAATATTTGCTATCTCGCCATAGAACACATGTACGGTTTATTTGTCAACTACTTAAGCTCTTTACTATGAGACTTAATAAACACTTTAATTTTTCTTTGACAGCTACATGTTACTATTTATTTCGTTAACCCATGTGACAAAATAAATACTGTAGTTTACTTTAGCATTTACAACAGTAGTAGTAAAGTGAGTTGTGTATAATAGTAATTACTACAATTTTAAATGAATGCTACAATATTGTCTATAATGAATGTTACCATATTAAATATTGAGGTTTACTACAGTATTTACTACAATTTATCAATTAACTTATGTTTTTCCGAATTTTACCAGGGCAAATAATATTTAAGTATACTACAGTATGTTTTCATGTAGGCAAGATCTGATAATAAACCCTCAATACGAATAATACAAAATGACACAATTTCACAATAACTTTCTTTCTGGCCAACAAACAGAAAATCTTACGTGCATTTACCAAAATATACTGGAGTCTAGCTTACCTCTTTTGTATAAACATTATTATTATTACATATAGTCATATGAGCGAACTAGTCCAAAAGTCTGTCATAATGTGTCTGAGCATTATGCAAGATCTCACAGCTGCGTCCACCAGCTCTGACCTCCTGTCCCTCTCTACTCGGATCATTTCCATCTGTATACCGGCAGATGAGAGATTCCTCCTGCCTTCCTTTTCTCAGTCCATTCACAAGCGCTCAAAGCAAATGAATTCATGCCGTCTAAAGTCCTTCACACCAGTACAGACTCAGAGGGGGGGCTCTCCTTGACTCTGACCGACTTTAACGCATTTGCAATTCATCATCTTTCTCACACATCAACACAATAGCAGCACCAAAAAAGCTTTGTCATTATAACGTTGCGTGCACGCTTTATTTACAATGTCTGACACCCAGAGAAAAGCCACGTTTGTGTGCTGTTATTAACCACCAGCTCTATTAGCATTTAACACCGCAGGTGGATGATAATAACAATGTCTTAAGTGATCTTTGTTCTCACAGGACACTTCTAATAAAACGCTTCAGGGCATGTCTGCGCAAATGGAAAAGCAACATTTAGCATTAAGAGGAGCAAGCGGTTTGCAAACTGCATAAAGTTTTGCAAATATAAAGTTCTAACACAGGTCAAAATAACCAATACTAATAGAATTTAACTGGAAGGGTTTCAATATAAAACGATTGGACATATAAGGACACATCATTCCCAAAAGGACTGTAAGGTTCTAGAAAACATCAAATGAAAAGGCAGAACATTCAAGGATCTTAAAGAAAAGCTTTCATGTTTTTTAAACTTCTGCAGTTCAAAATATTCAGAAGCAAAACAATAGCAAAGCAACACCAGATAAAAAAACCTATATGGTAATCATTCCTATAACTTTATTCACTATATATATTTCCGTGACTTTTCCAGGAGATCTGATAAGAGCTAAAATATATGACATCTTTTTTTAGTTTTTATTTACTATAGATACACAAACCCTGACACAAAGCATGAGAACACGGTCAGTGGTTCTCAAACTTTTTCGCTGTAAGTCCCTCTCTTTGTGCTGTTCATGGCTTTGCGCACCCCAAATACAGACTCATAATCTTAAACGTAGAATTTTAATTAAACCCAAAACATATTCAGTTATACAATGCTGGAACATCAATTCTTTTGGTTGGTGGTCTTAATTTTCTGATGCTTGATTTCATAAAACTTGAGATAAATTTCCATATTTCATAAATGCCATAAAATCTGTGGCCCCCTTGGATCAATATTGGGCCCTCAGTTTGAGAACCACTGGTATAGAATAACTTCATAGTGACCATTTCAGTCAACATTTAGAGATAAATGTTGTTTTGCCAATGCAAGGACTGTATCACATCAATCAAGCTTTGGATGTTCAGAAAGAGCCGAAGTCTGAGACAGAGAGACAGTCAGAAAGTAAGACAGCTGTGTTCAAACAGGGGAAGTCCTCTACAGATCTTGACGCGTTGAAGCTGGAAACTGCAGTACTCAAGCCACAAGCATCCACACAAAGCAACAGAAGCCCAGAGTGCCGCCACACCTCACCAACCGCACAAATGTCTTACCTTCCCAGGGGGGCGATCCGCTGAACCAATGACGTGCGTCCTCTCTAAAATCTCACGTTTCCTCCAGCAGCGTTCACATTCTGCTTTAAACTCCACAGCCAACTGACTCCCACGTGAACGCAAGGCAACCGAGGCAGCTCGGTATGGGGGGCAGTGTTGTTCAGCGATCTCCACCCTCCTTCTCTCTCTCTTTACACTTTCTCGACCTCTTTCCCCTTCCCCCTTTTCTCGCGTCTCTTAGTCACTGAGATTGGGAGCAGGAATGCGTGTGCTTCTTCTTCGGCTCTGTGCCTCTTGTCTGATCCTGCGAAGAGCATCGCATTTACACAAGCGCTCAAAACCCGCCTCTCACAAATACAGGCTCCGCCCATTTGTCACACCTTTGCCAGAGAGCTCCTCCCCCTCAGGGCAACTTCTCCCACATACTCCTGCAGAGCAAAATCTCTGTTTGTCAAGAACAAGTCCAAGTTAACAAAAAGATATACATTAGTATTTGGCAAAAAGAAAATATGTCTTACATTTAATCATTAGCAGACGTGACTTTAAAATGAATAATCGTACAGGATCCAACAATACTAGTAACACTGGTTTTATAGAGAATAAATATTATCAATATACAAAATAGAGCAAATAAATAGAAGATTTTTTTATATCATCTCAGTCATGTACAAAATATAAGGAATAAAAGATCTGGATAATAAATAAACAGATCACACGCTAACTTTATATCTTGTGTAACCCTAAAGTCTATAAACAAGATTTTACCCAAGACGATGTGAGGATGTGACAGAGGAGTGTGTATCTGTGGGATTTTGCTGAAGATAGAGGTGTGATTGGTGGGAAGGCAGCAGTGTTGTTGTCATAGCACCAGTGCTGTGGGCGGAGCGAGAGATGCAGACGTCAATGGTGACGGCCCTGGCTTAATTCATTCACCACACACACACATGCACCTCGCATAGGTATTCTGCGGTGCCAGGCAGTGGGCACACGCAAGGTATTCTGTCACTCTGATCATGTGACCCGTGAGCTGCTTTGCATACGCAGCAGTGCAGATGCCCGAGGGTCAGACTGAGAACAGAACAGGCTGATAAAACCCCGAGACGGCTCAGAGCAGAACCCCACGTCTAGACGATTGTGATTAACAACCTAAAATAAGAAGCACATCATCATGGTCAGTATGATGGCATGTCAAAATGACAACGCTGCCGCCCGGAGCTGTGACCCCGCTCCCATCAAACCTAGACAAACTTAACTGCTGGACTTAACAGAGAACAGAGAAAGAAATTAGGATAAAACAGAAGAGAAAAATAAAGATAACAGAGAAATTGAAAGAAAAAGCAAGATATCTACAGGTAGAGAAAGAAACAAAGATAGTAAAAAAACTAATCCTCTTTCTTTCTCTCAACGGGTATTGTTCTGGCTCATGTGGAAACTAGTATCTTGGTATTCGCACCTATTGTATTATTGCTCCTGTATGACAGATCGCTTAATTGCTTCATGAACTCTCTGTAAGTCGCTTTGGATAAAAGCGTCTTCTAAATTACTAAATTTAAATGTAAATCGACTGAAATAAAAGACAGAATGACGGATAATAATAATAATTATTTAGACAGACAGAATTATTAAAATAAAATATTTAAAAAAAAGAAGATAGTGTAGACACTTCTTTCTTTTTTTTCTTAGAAAGAAAGAAATATTAAAATAAAAGAATAAATAAAAGAAAGAAAGAAGCTAGAGTAGACATCTTTCTTTTTTTCCTTAGAAAGAAATAAATGTTAAAATAAAAGAATAAATAAAAGAAGAAAGAAAGAAATATTAAAATAAAAGAATAAATAAAATAAAAGAATAAATAAAACAAAGAAAGAAAGAAGCTAGAGTAGACAACTTCTATCTTAATGTTCTTTTCAAAAAAGAAAGAAAGAAAGACAGACAGACAGACAGACAGACTGACTGACAGACTGACAGCCAGAAAGAAAGAAAGAAAGGAAAGAAAATTTGGGTAAAAATAACTAAAAATATGCAATGTCTGCAGAACTTAAAATACTGCAAAGAAAACAAGTTAATATTCATGTGTGAACATCATGTTTTACAGGTATTTTAAGATCAGTTCAAAGATAAAAAAGCATCATTTTGATGCATTCATGGGTCTTTGAATTCTCTGTCTGTCGTAACATTGCTGTTCGGTGACTTTGAAGTTTGTTTCTGTTGAAATGCAATACACTAGACTCAAACGACCATAACACATACAGAAATGATGATTAAAGGCAAAACATTATTGGTTTCTTATTTTTTTCTGGACCTGGACTGCACGGTTACCACTTTGGATAAATGACAGTCAGGCACAAATTTAGTGAAAACATAAAAGTCTTTGATTGTAAAATGTGTTTTTAAAAGAGAAAATACAGCGTTACGAACGTCGGCTGAACGTCTGGGTTTTCTTCTCTGGGTCAGACACCGTTGACTACTAATCTTAGACATTTCCTGATCCAGATGTGTTTACAAAACCTGGTCTGAACCAATTAGCGCACTGTTCAATTCCTGGTTGTGTAGAAAAACCTCCAACGGTCTCTAAATGAGTCCTTCAAATCCCTAATAAATAGCAGGAATGTTGGCTTAGATGCCGAGGACCTCTTCATTCCTGCGATACGACAACACACAAGCAGAGACCACTTATACTCGCAGTTCCATTACGGCTTAAGAAGAAACAGAAATATTTATTACAGTCCTGTTCGACTCAATCTGAAACAACAAAGCCACGAGGTGATTTAGATTCGGTATTACAGAGCAGATGAAAGGGATTGTCCGGAGCGTTCTGGAGATCATTAGCGTAGATCCCCTCTAGACTCCATCAGTAGATCTTCAACTTTCCATACAATATTCATCAAAGGAGTCTGTCTGTCTGAATGCAAACCAGCCAGAACATGTCAACAGGCAGGCAACCTGGTTACGTCCATGTGTTGGCATGAAGACGGGCTGACGTTCTCCCACAGTCCGAATGAACCCCGCGCATTTGATGGTGTGCATGACTTGCCGGCAAGACGAGAGTTATCTGAGACAGATTGCACAAGCATTGAAGTATGCAGACAGAATCCTTTGCCATGGAAAAAATGTGAATTTTAAAGAAAAACTTGGCCAAAAATATATGAAAATCATTGTTATTAATAATTACACACCCGTATGAAAACCTATGTGTGGTCATGGTTTCATGTAACAAAAGAAAAACTTAACATAAACCTGTATATGACTCTTTGTTCCGTTTACAAAATAAGATATTTTGAGAAATGCACTGCAAAAAAAAGTCTTTTTTTCTACTTTCCAGTAAAAGTGTCTTCAAATTCTTGAATCAAGATGTATTTTCATAATACGCAAACTGACCTGAGAAAGTATTGTTTTTAGTAAAAAAAATATTACATTTCAGTGAATTTGTGCTTAAAACAAGCAAAACAAATCTGCAAATGGGGTTAGAAAAATAATCTTGAACTAAGGTTTATGTTTTTCTAAGTCGCCCAATTCAAAATCATTTTTGTTACCCCATTGGCAGATTTTTTTGCTTGTTTTAAGCACAATTGCACTGAAAATTTCATTTATTTTTACTAAAAACAATACTTATTTTCTTCGGTCAGTTTGTTAATCATGATATTGCTTCTTGATTCAAGAATGTTTAGACATTATTACTGGAAAACAAGAAAATAAGACCATGTAAGAAAGTCATTTTTTGCAGTGTGTCTCAGTGGTTTTGTGTTTTGGAAGTCATTGGGGTTCAATGTTGTTTGGTTACCATTCTTCGACTTCTTTTGTGTTTGGCAGAAGAAAGAAAGTAATACAGTTTTGAGAATAAATAATGGCAGAAATTTCATTTTTGTGGAAACAATACTACACAGCATCATAAAATAAACAGGCTTGCTGAGACAGGCCAATTAAACTGTACCACAAAAGCGATGATGCATCTCCACATTTGTGCCAAATGTCTGTGTGGCCTCACAAACCTTCTGGCGGTCTTCATCCTCCGTAAAAATAAACCGATCACAGCGAGAGTCTATGCAAATGTAGGTCTATGCGCCCAGACACATTGTTCAGGTAAACCATCCAACCACATGCACAACAACACCACAACCAAGAAAACCATTTCTTCATCAATTCTCCAATGAATTCTTCTACTGCATTCCATGCATGCTTATAACTAATTCATCTACATTTCTGCATTCAGCACACGCTTTTAACCAAAGTGACTTTTCGTACGAATACTTCAACGTATACATTTTAATCAGTAAG
Organism: Triplophysa tibetana; assembly: GCA_008369825.1. NCBI lineage: Eukaryota > Metazoa > Chordata > Actinopteri > Cypriniformes > Nemacheilidae > Triplophysa > Triplophysa tibetana. Next base: position 5,920,575 of record CM017917.1, on the reverse strand, counting down.
TGTGTTCCCTGCTGCGGGTGGAACCCATGACCTTTGCGCTGCTAACTCAATGCACTGCCAAAGCTACAGGAACATCTACAATTAATTTCCTCTTCACTTTTCATTCATACACAATGACATCTGAAACACAAGCCATGTAACATTTGCATATTTTATAAGATGTGAGATAATACTGTGGAGAGCTGGTTTACTGGTGCACTTTGTAGGGTTGCCAGATATGCAACAAAATTCAGCCAAATGGCAAACAAAACTAGCCCAATAACCACAGCCCAAAACATATTTAAACCAAAGTAGAAAACTACTAAAAATAAAAAATAAATTTTACAGACGAAGTTATGCATCTCACACAATCTTTTTGGAAACCATAAAATCACTCCGTTATTATAAATAATGAAAGAGGATATACATATGATAAAAAAATAATGGATAAACAAAATCTTCCACTGTTAACCTGAATAAAAAAACAGCAACAAAAAAACAATGAACAAAATCTTCAACCCTTAACCCACAGCAACATTTTTTATGGAGGGAAAAGGCAGATCTGGCAACCCCATCTCTGTCTCTGACATATCTCTCCAGCATCATGACATGTTCATCTATCTCCTGTGCAATTAAACGCATCCTACACCGCTGATGTATAGCAGCCCAATTTATAAGTGTACTCCAAATACCAAGGGTATCAGACGGCCACTGTCAATTTTCCCACAATCCCCTGCAGCACCATCGGCAACAGCGACATTATAATGAACCCTGGGGACGCGGAGTCATTCTCGGTCTCACAGCCGTGAGCTTGAGTCACCTCAACATGCACCCCCCATCTCCACACAATTCATCCTTCATATTTATCAGATTAAAATCCAGCCGTTTGAACCCGCCACACTTCGCTTTCACGTCTTTTATCTGCCAAGCTGATCCAGTAATCCCCCTTTCCATTTCCAGCAGCCTTTACTGGCAAAAATGAAGACGCATGGTCAATTATGCAGGACTAACTTCCCAACCGAAGGTCTAAGTGGAGATTAATCTTTTAACTCAGAAGTCAAAGCAATTACAGCTTTAAAACAGATCGATCCTGCATGACACGTTTTCAGAAATCAAGAGATGCCGGTGCGGATTGAAAGCGGGTGCTTCACACTTCACGTTTCCATACAGCTCAACTAGAGATTATCTTTTTTTCCATCACTTATTCACTTATTACAAACTTGTACGACTTTCTTTATACTGCAGAACACAAAAGAAGATATTTTGAATAATGTTTGTAACCGAACAATAATGGGCCTCATTTACTTGCACTGTATGAACACAAAACCATCAAGACATTTTTCAAAATATCTTCTTTTACGATTCACAGAAAGAGTCAAATACAGGTTTTGGACTACATGAGGGTAAAAAATGCTGACAAAAAAATAATTGTGGCTCAACTTTCCCCTTCGCCTTTCTTTAATACATATACAGAACTGTTACATTGTATAGTGTAATATGAGCGCAGGTGAATTGTAAAACCGTATAATAAGTCTTGCGTCACTGCACATTGACAAACATAATGAACACATCTAACTAGGTTATCTAAGCCCCAAGTATCTAGGACAAGCTGACCATCAGGATTGTGCAGAATCCAACTTCACATGAATGTCCAATATATCAGCGCAAAAACAGCCACAAATAAAAACAGAACAAGACTTAAGTATGATTTAGGGATGCAGAAAAAAAATTTAAACAGAAAACTATCAGCCGACATTGGTCAATTTCATACAGTACTACCTAATATTAGCTATTTTTTCTAAACTAAATTAATTTTACTGAACATTAATTGCATGCATTTAACATTTTAAGAGAGGCACAAGTGTAAATCTGCCTAAATGGGAGTTAATACAAGACAACATGACAATCTTCAAAGGTGATTTTTGCTCTCCAATATTTATTTTATTAAGAACATTGTACTCGAATTTGACATAAAATTGAATATTTCTTTAATACATTTAAATAAAGTCTATGCTGTTGCTATTTACAGTAATTATTCTGCTCAGAGAAAAACGTTATATATGAAGAGCTCTTTTCCAAAACGCATTAAACACCAAATTTAAACTTTTTTGCAGTGATCTAAACCTTTTCACTGCTCCATCAATGTTTCATGCCAAATCACTATATTTCCTTGTTTAAATTTGTTCTGCAAGATGCAGTTTCTTTCCAAAACGCTATAAATCCCGAACCTGTTTTTAGCCTAAATGCGATATGTCCTCTCGACCAATCAGAATTGGCTCGTTAGTGGTATTTGTATGTGTTATTTCTAAATTATTTGTTGTATGTGGTGGAAAATATTGAAAAATTAAATTGAACATATCTATTTTTTTGACTATTTAGTTTGTTACTATTTATTTTATTTAGCTGTTATTTATTTCATGCATTTGCATTTATTTGATATATATTGGGTTTAGTATGAGTCCCTGATGTCATATGTTTCATCTTCTCTTGTTTGTTTGTTTTTAAAAAGAATTAAACCAATTTTTTGGAAAAAATGATGGATTTGTAGCATTTGGAAAAAAATAATAATCATTTGAATTTATAATCGACAATATTATTGTTTCATTTAACAATCATTGTTTAACATGTTCAGACTGAGCCAACAGACCATTTTAGCAGGATAATTTGAATATCAACAAAATGTATGGTTCTAGGTCAATAAATGTCGTTTTCATGAAAACTATTAAAATGGATTTATAGAGTTTTGGAAAAGAGCTCTTCATATTCAGACATTGAACTCATTGCCTCCATGCAGTTAATTAATAAACTAGGGACCTATGAAATCCAATAGATTTATTTCCTAAATTTCGTTTGATTATTTCCCAAATTTACGGAGCCCTCTTAGGGACATGGTGGTGGAAAAAAATGAGATTGAAGAGGAAAATATTTTTTAAAGCTTTTGCGTTCTCTCGCAAAACTTTTGCGTTCTTTCGCAACAACTTTTGCGTTATCTCGCAAAACTTTTGCGTTCTCTCGCAAAACCATTTTAATTCGGACAAACACTTCATGTTTAATATCCTGCTGGCTGAGTTTGAGACTAGCTCCGTAAACATTGGTTTATATACGCAGATTCCCGGACTAAAAACTAGTGAGCTAAACGTTCTTATAACACAAATGACACCTCATTCTACGTAACTTTAACAATAAACATGAACTAAAATGTTTAACAAAACGAGCCCCAGGCGGGAGCCGGCTGAGACCAGACCGAAGGGATCCTCTATAAAGCGCAAAACCCGAAGATCATTAGGCTACTAAAAAGAGTAATTCACTTCAGTGCTACATTGTGTAGTATAACTAAAACCAGTTTAGATTCAGCAGGAGGCCATTAATGTGTAATCTGAATTTGGTGAGACTACAGTGTGTAACATTTAAGTTTTTAATGACAATTATTTAAATAACGCTTTTCGGATTTACAGTCACTTTATAGACGGTCTCTTTGGACTACCCCATGTTGCCTGCTCATATAGAGATACATTTATATTCTCGTTTTGAGGAAGACTAGGTTGTTGATCCTTGTCTAAGAATAATGTGTTGTTTGTGTTATAACAACGTTTAGCTCACAAGTTATTGGTCCAAGAATCTAGTATGAACCGCTCCATTGTTAATGTACGGAGTTGAATAACAGGACGTTTGAATGTTTTGCGAGAGAACGCAAAAGTTTTGCGAGATAACGCAAAAGCTTTAAAAAATATTTTTCTCTTCCCTCTCATTTTTTTCCACCACCATGTCCCTAAAAGGGCTCCGTACAAATTCAATTTGAATTTATCTGGATTCTGCGGTTTATTTTTTTGTGATGTACAACTATGTAAATATGAAACAGTATCTTACATATTATGTTTTTTTCTTTTGCTGTTTTAAGTCTTCTTACATTACTAGTTTTGTAAATTTTTAGTAGCAGTTTTATCTGATGGTTAACTGGACTTTTCCGCCGGACTTTAATTTCGAAGGCTTGCCACAAAGTTTGACAGCAGCTTCTGTCAAATGAAACGGTAAGATGCGCCTGACGTAAACGCTGTAAGAGCAGCGCTGATTCAATTTCGCATCCACCAGATGCTAAAAAGTCCACTACAGTACACAAAACCACACCACACATTCCACTACAGTACACAAAACCACACCACACATTCCACTACAGTACACAAAACCACACCACACATTCCACTACAGTACACAAAACCACACCACACATTCCACTACAGTAAACCAAACCACACCACACATTCACACGCAAAAAAGCAGATTGAATATTTAAACAGCAGCTGAATAATTATTAATTATGCAATTCATAGCACAATTTGAATTTTATAAGCTGTTCATTTCTACTTTCTGGCGTGTTTGCTACTTAACATCTGTGTTTTCCGCATCACGGAACTCATAGGGCCCTAATAAACCAGCCTTTTTATGCTTTTTCGGATCGTCGATCTTGTTAAAATAATCCAATATCGGCCGATTAAGATCGGCATCCGATACATCAGTGCATCCCTAGTATGATTCAGTGGGACGGTAATAAAAAATAAAGCTGATGTTTGATTTTGTGATTAGAGTCATAATGTTGGCTCAAAAAAAAAACATCATCCAGGAAGGCCTGGACATCTCTAGGATGTCACCTAAAATATCTTTATTTGTGTTCAGAAGATGCAGGGAGCATGTTGAAGGTCATGTGGACGAGTACAAAAGAGCACAATTTTTTATTTTGAGGTGAACTTTTCCTTTGACAAATGTTGCAACTGTATTTTCCTGGGAATCTTGTGATTGTGCATACACAGCTTTCACATCAACAAATAAAACATAATACCCCGGTTTCAAAGACAATGTTTAAGATTAGCCCAAGACTAATATTCATTTTGAGCTGTCTTAACTGAAAATAATAGGCCCTGGCGTATCTTAAAATATGTCAGTGCCTTTGTTTTGATTCAAGATGAACATCAGTAATGTTTTTTTCCACGGCACTTTAACAAAAGCGACTTAAATAGCCAAAATGAACTAAGCCATAGTCCTGGTTTAGTATAAGCCTCGTCTATAAAACCGGGCCAATATATCCAAAACTGAACATTCAGAACGCACGAGCATTGGAAACCCAACAAATCTGAACACAAATAATCTCATTACACAACACATTTACTTAAAGTGACCCAAAATGACCGAATAAACAAACTGCAGTACAAAACAACGGGATGATATACATTGAATGTGTGCATTTGTGTTTGAGAATGAAGGGATCTGTTGTTCTCCACAGAACATCTAAACGGCCCTCACAAGACACAGTGGGCCATAAGCCAGCCATTAAAGCAATAAAGATGAGTTATGCACAAAGAGAAGCATTTACAGCAACGAAAACATTCCTAACCAGTTTGTGTATCGCTCTTAAGTGCGGCCATCTCATCTGGACTCCCTCAATGCAAAGTAGAAAGTCCATCAAATTAATTTAAGCCGCTGTTTAACCTCGGAAATTATCATTTCATTTCCTGAGCAAACAACTGCGTTACAGCGCACGGGACGGTAATTTACGTGCAGCAGCAATGAGAGAAAGTAAATGCACTGGATTTGGGTCCGATGGTGGGGTGCTTGGGAACAGTTTTTTTGCAGCCGTCAAGCACACATGAATCAGACCCAAACATGAGCAACAATAGTCTCGGTACAGTGTTTATACATCACACGCACAATTACACTCAGACCTCATGTTACACCCTCAGAATTTTTTGACAAAGTCGACACATTAGAGCCGTTTGTGTTGGTGAATCCAGATCCCCTTATTATAAACAAACACAAAACAATAATCCCAGCAAAAAACAGTGCCACGTTTATTCTAAGCAGTCTTCGGAATGAAGCGGACGTGGGTATGACATGAATAATTCACAGTGGGAAGATATCAAATATGCATATTTGGAGGCCTTGCGACTGGCGTGTTTTATCATATCTTGGGGATGAACGCCGGGATCTGTACAAACACTCGTGCTATTAAGACAAAGGTCAGACAACAGCCGAACTCAAGAGACAAGACGCTCTGAATAATGTCCATTTACAAAGAAGATAAATGACAGCTGGAACGTACCATTAGACAGGGGTGACTGGTAACCATTGTTTTAAAACAATGTTCATTTAATTCCCACATGAGCATATAAAACTAAGCCAGGGTCTAAATATATGATCCCTATTTTATATTTCAACTTCAGGAGTAATACTGAATAAGAATATATAGCATCTCATTCATAACACTTGAATTCTTAGTTACCTAAGAGATAGAGAGAGAGAGAGAGAGAGAGAGGGGTGGTGGTGATCTCTTTACCCCGCCTGGAGAGACATCAAGCCACAATTGAAAGGTCTTTAACTCTCGCTGTTGTCATCTTACCTCGCTCACACACCCACTGAAAGCTCTGAGGTTTTTATATGTTGATCAAGAGTGTTTCTATTTTCTGCTGTGTTTTTCACACTCTGAATATTAGCGATCAACCGGCTGCTGAAAGAACTGCTTGATGCTTTGAAGGTGTCATGAACCTGGCCTCCTTTATTGTTTATACTGCTGTATGAGGTCTACGTATACCGCTTGCGTGGTTTTTACATTCAAAAATATCAAAATCAATAAGTAATAGGCTATTTTCTACCCGGGTTTTGAGGCCATCTCGACAAACGCACAGCCGCAGTGAAGACTTTGAAGTAAACACCCACTGGTATTGGATAGGATTGGATAGCAGTTTGCGTAGTAAACTTAGTTTGAGGCTTCTGTGAATTTGGTCGGACACGTAACGTTAGCTTACACTTTATAAGGGATGTAACGATTCACCGTTAGCCGGTTGAAAAACAATTATATTATGTGACGATTTAAGCCGGTTGAGATATTATTTGAATGGTAATACATGTTTTGAACAGCGGTGGCCACTGTGTTTGCTTCAAACTTGGAAGTAGGTGGATATGGTTGCTGATATTTCTTAAATTTAATAAAATCCATTAAAGCACAGACAAAGTCTTAGTTTGTTTATTTGGTAGAGATTTTTGAATTATTCATTTTTTATTTTTATTTTATTAGTGTATTAGGAATAAGTTTTGTTACTTGACATAAAATATATTTTATTTTTCCTTCACAGAGAAACGTGCAGCATTTAAGAAATAATAAGAGGGCAGTTGTAAAGTGCTAATTTGTCTCTACTCCTTTTTTTCAATAAAATTGTGAATGAATCGATTTAAGGTTTAAAAACGCTGTATTTTCCACATACCGTGGATGTTTGTATCTCCTCTTTGCACCGCCCCTCTTAAACAAGCTGATTTTTTTCAAAGCTTATCGCTCTGAAAAGCGGGGTGTGCTATGATTGGCCAGTTTACCAGTGTGTAGTGATTGGTCGAATACTGCAAGCGTATGGCGGAAATGTAACGCCTCTTACCATATTTGGAACATCAGATTCCAAATCAATTGTACGGACAGGTACACCCATCTTACTTGTGTATGCATTTGAGCGGTCTCTATACATTTGTGTGGGTGTGATAACACGAGGCGATCCCGGCAGGTCTGGGTGAGCATTTGCTTTTAGATAGAATGCATGTTTTGTTTTGTTTCGATACTTAAATTTTTGCAATTTTACGTGTCTAATACATGCATGGGCAACATATAACAAAACCAAAGACACAGAAAAACACTTGTTCGCGCAACATGACCCCTGTAATTTATGAAACCTTTAATGGAAAAACAAAAAAAAAGATTTAAAAAATTGCAACCGATCGGTCAGAGCTTAGTGCTTCCAGGTCACTGATGCCCAATAGTGCTTCAATTAAAATATTATAACTTGACTTCTTGGCAGAAATAAGGACTTTTGTTTTACATAAAATAATTATTTTACAAAACTATTTTAAACAGACCGAGTATATAGAAACTTTCCTCACAGGAAAAAATTAAAAAACGTTTCAGATAAAAATGTTCACAAGCCACATGTGAAATTTATGTTGCTTTTCGTAACAAATTCTCAAAATGACCAAATTAACCAGGGTCAGTCCACTGCCAACAGCAAGAGCTCACATTTAAGTTCCATTACTCTACCCAGCAGTCAAGTTTTTAAAAAACCTTACATGTGCCATCTCAAACGATCTCAGCCATTTGATCATTTTATGCAAATGCGCCCAGAAATGCATTTTTAATGATGAGTGATGTGGTGCAGGTCTCCATGTGGCACTCACTCGCAGCATCACTGCACCAGATGCCAGACAGCAGGGGTCAGACCATCAGACGCACCAAGAGAAGGCGATCACTCCACATTTACTCAAGAGAAAACCTTAAATGACACGAGCAGTGATGGATGCCCGCATGAGCGCACTACGGTGGGATGTATGGACGGGGTCAGACGGACGATGCCCTTGGAATTGAGTAAATATCTTGCAGTGACGTTCTTTATGCATGCAAAACGCCTGATGAATGTCTAACCCGAGTGATGCTCACTGAAACGTCTCAGAATAAAAACACAAAAATGACACGAGAAGACCTGTGACATTAACAGCCGCGTAAAAGCCACATGTGGCGCACGCAGTTCATGTCTGAGCACACACATAAACAAACGCAATTATGACTGAATGAACATTTGGCGTCCAGCACGTGTCTCCCGTGATGCCGCAGTCACGCGCATCGGCTCCTATCGTTTTACCTTTAACGCCAAATACAAACAAACGCGTACATTTATATATAAAGGCGCGTTACGCACACTCACATGTCATGTTACGCACGGTCTCCAGTCCGTGGATTGTATGAAGGTGGTGTGTAGCATCACGGATTCAACGGGTCCCCGCTCAGACGCGACGCTCAGCGCGCCCTCACGGCTGAAGGAAGCGGGCGCGTGCAAGCGAGCGTGCGAGCGCGGTGCCCATGGAGACGAGGAAGCGGATCCCAGCACGCACTTGTTGGAATAATTCTGATTGGTGAAGCACAAGATGATAATATGTTTCGTTAGAATAAATAAAAAAGCATTTAAACTATATTAACATTCATTCTTTATTATTATTTGTATTGCTTATTATATTTTAATAATTAAAAAATGCACATTTTGTAATTAGGAGTGCTTTCCTTCTAATAACAATATAGGGTAAACATTACTATTTAGAAGTTTCGTCTTTTATTTTAGATTCTTAGTATTGCACATTCTCTGTGCATCCCACTGGAAACTGTTCTTCACTATACTGTTTAAAAATGAATAGGTTTAAGTTCTGTAAAGATATAACAACAATTTGCATTGAAATGTGTCTGAACTTCTAACTATTATTGTTACTGTATAAAAATAACCAAAATAAAAATGTAAATAGCAACACAGATAAAAACAAATGGCTGTACCTCAAGTATATTAAATAATTTTTAATTAAAAAACACATTAATTAAAAAAAAATTACCTTACACCACTCTGATTATTTTATGTTCACATGTATTTTATTTTACCTTACGTGTTTACCTTTCTGACAAGGTAAGATCTATGAATCTTGACAAAGAGGCGCCCTCTGTCGAGACAAGACAGTACTGCATGCTGAACATTTCAAGTCACCTCTAAATAAGAAACAATGTTGTGTCCACATTTACTCTTTTTTATTGTAGCTTGTTAATATAAACAATTTACACGGATGAAAACAAGAATGCGATTGGTAAAAAAATAGTCTCGTAAAATTAATCGCCCAAAGAAGCTCTAGAACAGAATGATGCATGTATCTCACAGATCAACAGAAATGTTTTTGTTCATCATTTTACATCTTTGAAAGGGTACAGAAGTGTCAAACAATACCTCTTAATATACACAACAGAAAGTGAGCCGAACATTTTCTACAGGTGATTTCTTACGGGTGTAAAAATCTCACAGTGTGAGAACTGGAGTATTTACATTAAGTATATGAAACTTTCACTCTCTGCACATTAGAGTTCATGTTGTGAAATGTCATGCCACTTGACTTTCACACAGAAAAAGGAAGAATTAAATCAGAATCATTTATTTTGTTGCAGCGCTTCAGTTTTTCTTTTTCCGAAAAGTATTAAACATGTAGAAAGCACCATCACATATATGAACTTCAGCGTCCCGGTCTTCACGTCTACGGCTCTCGTTCTCCACAGGAGACAGCGTATCCTGTATTCTTCGGGTTCTACGTGCATCCGCTGGACCAAATTTAGAGACGCAAATTCAGTTCCCAAAGCGTCCTCGACCACGATGGCCACCCCTGCCCCACCCTCCCCGATGGAACGGCGGCTCGAACCTCTCCGGTCCCTTTTCTGGTCCATGATCTCTCTGGTTATTCCAGTTTGGTTCCTCGTCCCAGCGATCTACTGGTCTGGGTCCCCTAGGCGGCCCACGAGGAGGGAATCCTTCTCTGGGAGGGGGGAAATCATTTACTGGGGTCACCGCGGGCATCCGGAATCTCCCAGCGGGACGTTCTCCATACATGGGGTTGGGGCCTCGGGGAGGCATCATCCTAGGGGGAACGTTTGGAGAAGGCATGTTAGGACGGGGCATGTCATTGGGGAAGGGGGGCATGAATGGTGGGCGGGGTCCTAATTGGGGATGTGGCAGTAGGGGTCCATGACCCAGAAGGCTCCTGGAAGGACTCAGCGGTGGACCTCCCGTTAGGTCCGTGTGAGCTATACGGCCCTCGAGTGGGTTCTTTGAAGGGTATAACACCGGGTTTTCTGATGTTGGGGAAAAAACAAAACGATGTTAGAAACAAAAGAGTTTAAATGGAATCAATCATATCAAAGCTGATCAGCTTTACCTGTGATGCTGGAATGTGGACCTGCGATGTTCATGCGGCTCACTGGTCCGGCAGGAGGGAAACCTGTGTTTGTAAACAAAACAAAAACATTTGTAATAAAACATCAGTGTATGGTTTGTGCCTGACCTGATCTGTCTTGTCTCTAACAGCTGTTTTGTCAAATATGGAATATTTGTTTTTCCACTTTTCTGAATAATAGTAAACTTATCCAAACTACACAAGCGTTCAGGAGGTCTGTGGTTGTACCTGCAGGCATCTTTGGGGGGTTGAATCCTGGAGGTGGGAACGCTAGAAGAGGAGCTCCTGTGATCATAGCAGGAGGAGGTAGACTCATGTTAGGAGGAGGTCCCGGCGGGACGTTCCCAGAGGCCGTAGGATGAACTGTGGGACTCTACGATATAGAGAAGAATAATGTTACTAAACTAAACATTACCAAGATGAACAAAGACATGAAACGCTATGAGAAACTGGAAAGATTCGTATCATTAAGGCTGGGGAGGCAAAGTGTGTTTCTGCTTGATCTATTTTATCATAAATATCCCAGATACATAAATTTAGCGCGAGTACAAAATAATTTTAGACAAGGCAAATTCAATCGCACTTTGAAATTAGTGTAACAGACTTTAGACCGAGTTTGCCGATAAGATGAAGTAACTTTATTTTAAAGCATTAAATTTGAAAATATATACATTCAAACTGACAGTTTTGGATATTTAACTTTCTGCATAATTCTGCACCTTAACGCTGTTGGTTGTGGTCGAGAGGCGCTCAGGCAGTCAGTAAAGATTTGACATTAAAATCCATTCCGTTTTTTTTTTTAAATAACCGATATCGCAAGAACGGATCAGTGTGTTTCAAACAAATGAGTGAATATGTGTAGACTTTCCAAACAGAAGACCCTCTTTCTCCAAAAGCAAAAACATTCTGATTATTTCACAAAATACTGTTTGTAGATACCCAGTTGATATTATGCCATAATATTGGTAATAATAATCCATTCTGGAAAAAATGCATGAATGAATATCGACTAGACTTAGCAGTGATGCTACTAACCTGGAAAAATCATTGTAACTTAGTCACCTTTGAAACCAACTCCACTGAAATTTTCATTTTGAGTATACGGTATGTGACATAAGAGGCACAAAGGGGGAACCAAACGTTTTAGCCAAAAACTCTTGTTCACACCTGGTCATTTTCCAGGAATGAGAAAGGCAAAATAATAATTTAAATATGGATAACTATTAAGACATTAACACCTATTATAAAGTAATACAATGTCTTTATTGTAGAAAAAGGCCCAAAATGTAACGGGCCATACTGCATCATAAATCAAATAGTAGTTTATTTACCAATATAAGCTAGTTCAATGCAATTCACGTATGACAAGTTATGTCAGTACGTCCTGTGAGATACATGGTAAAGTATTAAAAAACACAAAGTTTTACATATTAGTTGTGCTTGAGGCATTTACTAACAATGTGCAAAACATGCGATAAGCCGTTTGTGGTCCCTATAAACAAAAAGAGGTTCTAAAGGTGTAAAGTCTTAATCAATTGGAAATGAAAATATTGTAAATAAAACACCCGACTGATCTTGCAACGCACTCAGCCTTTCAGATTGATTATGACACCTGGGGGGGGGGGTAACAGGGATAAAATCAAACATATCTATGTGTTTTTGAGCTGGAGAATATGCTGTTTAGATTTCGGTTCAGACGCAATGAAAGATTTTAATCCTCCTGTTATGTGCAAATGTAGCAATGGTTTATTGTGTGGGGTTACATTGACCCCACAAATGTTTTAATATATGATAAATTAATTATTACTTGCACTTGCTTTTTTTAATCGCACCTCACCTCCCTAATATTTTAAATGAAATATTTATTTAAAATATATATATTTTTAAATAAAAAATATTTAAATAAAATATTAGGAGATAAACTATTTTTCATTTCCATACATTTTATATGAAATGTTTGATTGCAAAGTTCTCTGAAACGAGTTCCTGCGGTAGTCACAAGAAGCTGTTGATTCTGATAGATGCTTCAAATTCTTCAAATGCAAGAAAGCTTGGGAAAAGAATATAAGAAAATAACTAAAAACATAACTATTAGTGTTAACTATTGGGGAATTCTGTGAAAATGACAACCTGACCACAAAAAAAACATAGTTTTAACCAGCGGTTTATACTATGGTAACAGCACAGATTTTACCATTTGGGGGTTCAAATGCCCATGTGAGATCTCTCTTCAAATTTGTAAAGCATTTGTTTTATTTTTAGTGCATGATTTTTCAAAGTAAGGTACGTTTTCAGGATTGTCACATGCATAACGCTTCATATTCCTCATAATGGACGCATGAAAATTAATATAAAGTAACAATTTCATGTTCTATAAAGAGGCATCCCTTCTCCATTCATTGGGTATTATTGCTTCAGGATTGTGCATTTATTTTACAGAAAACCTACAAAGTTTATCGTCTCCCAAAGACGCACCCTTTTTTGTCACATTTTTATTTCCTTTTTAAAAAAAAAATTCAAAGACTATTACAAGGGTTCAGTCAAATATAAACAGATGGTTCAATATAATCGTAACAAATTCATTCTCTGAGCTTTATTATGTCACGTACATAACGCAAAATGTCACGTCCATAACGCTGGAATTGCCCTATTGTTATTGTAATTCAGAAATGTATTTCCAAGACTTAAGGATAAAAAATAAAATGAGAATACTTTTCAAATATTGTCAAAGTTGCTCTGGGGACAATTTGAGGGAGGGTAAAAGTGCAAAATATTATAATATTTCACACAAAAGACTCAAGCACTTGATCTCAGACCCCGATACTCACACAGATAAATGATGGTGTAGAATGACGCCATCTAGTGGCAGATGTTCAGGATGAACGGTGCCAGTTGCCAAAAACAGTTTCTGGATGTACTGGTCAGAAAACCAATACAAGTACTTTTGAGTATTTCCAGATACACTCAGGCAGCACATGTATACAGAATTATAAAACTCCAACTTTAAATAGATACAATGAAGGGTGGGATTTCCTTTTTGGATGGAACTGCAGCTGCAAGACATTACTCTTACAATTTATGTGAGATATGATTCTTACTGATCACATGTGCGTATTTATAATGTTTTGGTTTTAAAAATGCTTCGCAGGATTATTCAATAGGTTGAAAAAGTATTTGGACACTTTGACCGAAGCTAAAATTCCTTAATGTGTTTTAATAAGATATCAAGAAACAATATCAAATACCCCATTATGTTTTGCTTGAAATGTGTCTTGTGTTGCTATTTTTAATAAGTATGTTTTCTGTCTAATGACTATTTGTGTAATGATTTTATAGTGTGGCTTTAGCACTTGTCAGGGAATTATTTCACTACAAGGAAAGTTGTCAAATAAACTACAAAAGTGCATCAAGTTCAGGGCCGATTCGAAAACTCTATATTGTATTTCTTCATTCCCAGCATCTAGGTGTCTGAACAGTCGTCAGGAAACATGCCCCCCATACAGACAAGTAAATAAAAGTGAATAAGTGTTTCACAACTTCAGGATGCAGATGTTGCAGGTGTCAGGAGGGAATATATGACTTCTGTCTCTTTGGAGCTTGTACGGGTTCACCTGGTTGTACCGATGTGATAACACAGCAAACATATTGATGCAGATTAAAATAATTTATTGGTGATGTAACGTCTGTTTCTGTCAAGTGAGGAAAAGCAAATCTAAGTGTGTCGCACTTTTCTCTGTAGCACTTTAAGGATACGTGTTGGACGCACAGAGACCCTGAAGCAGGTTGTGATGTCAATGACCATCCAGTTTCCATGAGTTAGTAGCGGAGATGTCACACTATCAGGTTAACAAGGATTAAACAGCTAGGCTTAAATAAAGTGGGTGAAACCGAAGCTAAACAGAACTAAATATCCGTCATGTGCAACTTTAATGTGCTTCTGATTCATTTTCATTCATAAAGAGATATGGCTTTTTTATCGTTTTTGATTTCATTCCAGTTAAACTCACAAAGAGAATGCAGGTGTGTGATACACAATTCACAATAGTATCGAATGCAGAGACTAAACACTGATCTTGATCAAATCGGATTCCCACGGACTGTGTATTTCCTACTCTCTGCTTAAAGTGGTCCGGGAGAGCAGCTCCAGCCAAGCGGGCAGATGATTTGGCCGACTAGCAGCAGCTTTGATCTGAGAGCATCAGGAACTACAACGGTCATTCAGAAACTGCCAGATTGATATCTCTCCAGAGACATTTGAGGCGTATAACTAGTCTATTAAGTGCCACATTTTTAAAAGCGACCTTAATTATAAAGGCATTTACCCAAAATATGACAAAAGGCTAAATATATAAAATGAAAGGAATGCTTAATTCTTTAGGGCAGATTGTCAATAACAACAGAAGATAGTGGAGGATCCATTATCATGATAGTTCACCAAAAAATGAAAATTCTCTCTTTTATTCACCCTCATGTGATTTCAAACCTGTTTGACTCGTTTCCTTCTGAAGAGCACAAAAGAAGATATTTTGAAGAATGTTGAAAAACCAAACAACATGGAATCCCTTTGACTTGTATGAACATAAAACCACCGAGACATTTCTCCAAATATATCCAGGTTATATCCAGATTTTGAGCGACACAAGATCGACTAAATGATGACATCATTTCTATTTTTGGGTGAACTATGCCTTTAAAGACAAATATATTAATTATACAAAATAATATATTAGTTCATATCAATGATTTTAACTAATGTAAATGCATCTAAAGTTTGAAGGTTTTACAAATAAATCTTCATACAGCCATGCATGTACCGTTTTCTTTATGCTTATTCTCATTTTGCCTTGGTTTATTCTTTTCTGTACTGTATCACAGTAACATTGTTCTGTAACTTGAAGACAGAACAGCAGTTAAAGCGTGCATGAGAATCCCATTCTCTCCAAATTCTTCTCCAATACAGTAATGTGTGACCTTGGACTGACAAAACCACGCTGGAAAATCACTAAAACAATAACAGGGAACCCAGGTGTGTGTTTACCGTTTAGGGGGCCATTGACCTGAGCCCCCTTCACTACACAGATTCTTCTTTGAATGGCAAAATAAGTAATATTGAGTATATGGAATTAGTGATACACACAGAGCAGACAAAATTGTTTACGGTGTAGGATAAGAATAAACTTTTTTTGTTTTAGAATTAAATATGTGATATGTGCGCTTCGTGATTGTGTATCTGTGCAAGAGGTTTATACTCCAAAAACTGTGGTGCAAATTTAATGCTGTGATTTTGATAAAGTAATTAAATTTGAGCTATCAATAATAATTGGAATTAAATAGCACTTGGTACAACAAATGCAAGCAGACCTAAATCAAGTAAATCTGACTGAAATTAATTGTATTAAATAGTAAAGAAGCCTCAAAATTTTAGTGCTTGCTTCTTAGGTGAACTCAAAAAACTCAACTTTTTCTACCTGAAAAACATAAGATGGATGCTGCGATCTCCCAAACTAACGACTGACTTAAACAGGCAATCACAACGACTGCATTAGTCCGATTCATGTAATTTCAGGCAAAACACAAATCTACAAGTTTTAGACAGGCAAACATACCGACATTCATTGCAATATTGTATTTTGTCTGTCATTTGTCTATAAAACGTACTATACAGTTTGTTCTTAAGGCTGTATGGAGCCAGGGTCTAAATATAATAAAAAATTTGCTCTCCAATAACAGCTAGATAGAATTCACAATATCAGACATGCAGAAATTGTGAGGCGTTTTAAAACTCACATGTTGACATCCCTATGTGTCACTTTATTCTATTTCAGCCTAAACCTTTCTCCAACACGACTTACTTTATTCAAAGGACTCCACATTAAGAATGTTGTTCCTGTAAATGTTAGCGATATGTCATGCACGGACGATTGCATCTCTGGCTTGCAACTAGAAGTTTTGATTGTTTTTTCAACCGAGTCAGACCAGATAACTTGAGAAATGCAAAGAAGTGTCTGAGAATAACTGCATGACACACAAATTGCTACATACATATCCAGCCTAAAGTTTAACAATACTTCTTTATTTAGTTGGGTGACACTTTCCAATACGCTTGTTTTTTAACTAATGCATTTACTAACATGAACCAACAATTAACATCACATTAATTCACCTTATTTCATTTTCATTTCAGCATTAGAGCAATTCCATGAAAATGTCAACATTACCACGAAAAAAGTACGTTTTAACCAGCGGTTTATACTATGGTAACAGCACAGATTTTAATATTTGGTGGCTCAGACACCCATGTGAGATCCCTCTTCAGATTTGTAAAGCCTTTTGTTTTATTTTTAGTGCATGATTTTTCGTAGTCAGGTAAGAGCCATTTTCAAGATTGTCACATGCATAACGCTACACAGTCCTCAAGAACGGACACATGAAAATGCATATCAAGTAATTATTTGATGTTCTATACACAAGCATCCCTTCTCCATCCATTGGGTATTATTGCATCAGGATTGTGCATTTTATTTTACCGAAATCCTACAAAGCTCATCGTCTCCCAGAAAACGCTTCTTTTTTTGGTCACATCCATAACGCATGTTTATTTCCCTTTTTAAATAAATATTTTCTTCATAGACTGACAGTTTTTGATGTTTGGACTCTATCAACAAGGGTTCAATCATAACAAATAAATTCTCTGAGGATTTTTATGTCACGTCCATAATGCTTGAATTGCCCATTAGTAAATGCACCATAAACTAACATACATAACTACATTATCAATAACAAAGATTAATAAATGCTGTATAACGACATTACTCAGTGTTTATGTTAGTTTATCAATTTGCTAATGATAACAAACAAAACCTCTTCGTTAAGCATTACTGATGGCTTCTTCCATTATCAACAGTTATAAATTCAACATTAGGTTCTTAGTATACTACTGTTTTGACCATGTTTGTGTGTGTGTGTTTTCTAATTCAAAAGTTGGACAGCCTAGGCACAGACATTTAAACCAAAATTCATTTAGAAGAAAGAAATGTAACTCACTAAATGAGCCATTCAACAATGTAGCAATGCTTCTGTTTGAAATCCTTTGAAATGCACACTGTACATGCTTCACATGCTGCTCGTAAATGCATTCGTAACACAAAGTACGGCAGGTGCACTAACTCCAAAGATAGAACGCATTAACAAGATGCTGCAGTTCTATTACTACGAACAGGGAAAATTGTATGATTTTAATTATTGGTCGGAAACATAAATAATGTAAATGTGACCTTAGCGAGCGATTTTAAAGACTAACAGCTGGCATTACAATCCAAACATAGCCTGCTTACTAAACACATTGTTGTGATTAACATATGCTTATGTAGACAAGTACAGTCTAATATTTTTAATCTCCCTTCTTTAATCCAGATTTGTATTCCATATACGAAAGAGGTCCAATTCATTCCCTTTCACAAAGCTTGATATTAGGGTGTAATATGTTTTCATGCAAACATATTTTTCACATTTAACAACGTTATTGTAGCAACCCGTGTTTGTTTCAGGGAAAACGAACAAAGTGGGTTTGGAATCAGGGTGGAAAAACACTGCTAGGTTTTTATAAGTGGACCTTAGGTAGCATTTACATGAGGGATATTGTGAAGTGTGAACGTACAAAAGCACATTGTAGTTATTGAATAGATAAAGAGAATGACTCTCTTAGCAAAGATCTGAACTATACAGACCTTTATTACGCTCAAGCAGCTGCGTGACACACTAGATAAAATTGAAAAAGTCAAAACACAACAGGACCCATTAAGGATTTTACTTTAGGACGCTTCAGTACCTTCACATTTAGTCTAAGTCTAAAATCCACGGTTCGGGGTAGAAATTTAAAAAACGAAAATGTCATCTTACCAAATCTCAGGTTCCTTCGAAGAGAGTAGAATATTTCAGCTGTCCGACCAAAATGATCCCAGCAGATTCTCACTGCACTTCCAACAGGTATGGTCACCATTGGGGGATATTCGAAAGACTCAATCCACAGCAACGAGGTCATCGGTCGACCGGGAGATGGTTCACTATCCCAACCATCCGCTCCAACTTTGTCACCAATTACTTCGACAACAAGGAGGCACACTTTTCGTTTTTAGACACGTCTCTGAGAAGATCCAGTGGACTGGTCAATTAAACCATAACTTAACACTCCGAAACATGAGTTTTGCTTTGAGGGGTTGAAAAATTAAAGCAGCTGGAATTTAAGTCTAAGTCGCTGAATGTCATCAATGATGTTCAGGGGCTAGTTCTTGTTGTGAAGTGTCTGGAAACCCAGAACCTCAAACACTCACCTTCAACAGTCCATTGGAGGAAAAAAGGATGATTTTGATCTTTTCAGAAGTAGCAGCAGCAGCAGATTAAAGGGGCACATGAATCACATCAATAGCCAGAACGTAATGAATACTATCTTTGTTTTAGTTTTTGCACTTTTAAACTTCTCTGTCCTCCCTGACAAAGGTTAACTTAGGGAAAAGACTATATTTCCCCATTGTGTGTCAATGTTTTATCTGTTTGTTTATGTGTATCACTCAGAACCTCACACATTGAATCGGTCAGAGCTGCTCATAAGTTTATAGCAAACCCTTTTGAAAATAATATATACATAAGGTCGACTGAAACAAATGTATGCAAACGAAAATGTTTGAAAAGGTCGTTCCATGACACATGTACTTTCACCGGATAGAGGAGCTTGTGACAATATGTAGAGAGATAACATTACGTAATTTGATGTATGAAAAGGAAAAATGAACCTTGAGATAATGCTATAAAGATCTGGAAAGGTTTCCTCACAATGACTGCGCAGTGCAGACGAATACCATTCAACGCACAAATTTTATCCGATGGAGACGACAATCTATGATTGATTTTCCTGAACCCACCTGTTCATTTCCTGATTTCCAAATGTTCTCCAGGAGTGACTGTGACATTAAAATTCGTCGTCCACCTTCAACCTTTGAGATGCACGAAAACACAGATTTCTCTTTAAAGTGACAGCTAAACCTCTGGTGGTTGGCCGTTAATATGATTGTGTTTAGTAGCGCGTTACATAGCCCATGTTTGTGAAGTGCCTGTTTAAAATCATCCTTTCATACAGAGAGCAGCAGAAAAATATGTGGTTCTTCTAACATGAGTTCTCACTAAGCAACATTTTAATTCTGGGCTGAGCCTTTTGCTCCCTGAGCTTCTGTCATGCTGTTTGTTGTATATAAAGACATTCTGAAAAGGTTTAAACAATCAAATGCACAACAAGTTGTCATTATTCGCCTACTGACTACCTTGCAACATTGAGGGGGTTCAATTTTAAATGGTACTTAGCAATGGAAATAACTCATTTTAAGAGAACTGTGCCAGGATGACTATTTATCAGCTATCAGTTAGAACAGGGGTTATCAAACTTATGCGGGGTCACAACAATTTTTTTTAATCTTATAAGAATTTAAAACGCGGGAAATCGCAAACATGAGGAGAAAAAATCTTGGAATTAATCATTTTGCTCCTGTAATGTGTTTGCGTCGTGATGTGACAAGGTAAGCACACCACACACCAACAAATATTCAAACAGAGTCCTGACTGTGAAATGTGAACAGATGAAATCTCGCAAATTCTCTCGAGATTTCAGAAGAAGTTATCTATTATATCACTATAAGCTTTGTTTATAATGTACGTGTCCAATATAAACAAATGTGTACACATAACCTTTTATGTAATATTATTAATCTTTGAGAAATTGTTCAAGCAGCATCATCTAAAGCAGCGATTCCCAAACATTTTCATTCCAGGACCCACCTAGACTGGTATAATCTAGATTGAGGCCCACCAAAATATTTTCAACTGGACATATGGGGAGAAAATACACATTCGTCCTCTACAAGTAAAACAGTTTTTATTTTCCCTAAATAGAATATATGAACTTTAAGCTGCAATACCAAACTAGCTAATGGAAAAATATCAAAGCTATTGTCATTGCCAGACATTAACTGGACTAAATATTTATTTGTGTGTCATTCAAAAGCCAAGTGCCTTTCCACAACCGACCTCATGCCACTCATGCCCGAGTGGGTCCCGACCCACATTTTGAAACCCCCTGGTCTGAAGCATTTAAGGTGGCACAGCACTAAATATTCATGTACTGCAACACAAATATTGTTGTATTTATGCGTTCACAGTAATAAAAAAAGAATATTAATACAGGTTTGTAGAAAATAGCTGCTGACATTATCACCCGAAAGAGTCTACTGGCTCCACCAGCTCCAATGTACCTATTTTTTCTGTTCCACCTTAAAGCATCCGCACACTCGGACAACCGTCACTTGCACATACCCTGGTTTTTATTGAAATTATTTGTTGTTGCGATGATAGTGTTTGTAATGCTTTTGACAGAAAATTGTTTGTTGAAGTGATAACTACGGTTGTTATGCTTCTGTCAGCTGGCTTTCTAATGGGGTTTTGTTTTGTTCCACGTGACATTCAACAGAGTTCTTTTGTGTTTGTCCTCGGGGTTTCCCCCACACATCAGGGTTTCTGAGTGTATATATTCAACATGTTTTAAGATTAGCGATCGGGGCGGCTCCGATGCTCTTCCGATCAGGTTCATTCACTCTTAACACACATCACACCACAGGGAAATCTGATAAGATCATCTTTAGAGCCATTAAAGATCATCAGGACTTTACCTCGGACTTTCAGCAGGGGAGAAATCGGCCCGATTATCTTTTGGTGTGGCCCAAGCATTAATCATTCCAAGGTTGTCCAAATATGATGAACCTTTTTCGAAAGACCCCCTTTCGAAAACAAAACATAACCTATTTTTTGTATAAAGCAGTTTAACTAGCTTTCCTGTAGCTCAATGGTTAGAGTGTGGGGTTGGCAACGCCAAGGGTACAATCCCAGGGATTGGACATACTTTGAAACACAATGTATAGTATAATGCAAATTAAGTCGCTTTGGATAAAATTGTCTGCTAAATGCGTAAACTGTAAGACAAATAGTACTTGTGATATTATACGGACAAAATTTTTGTAGAAATTAAAACATAGTAATCTTTGGTAGAATTACACAAATTTTGCTGTGTTTTGATTTAAAAATATTTTGTGGGGACACATTGGAACATTCTGGAGGCCCCCCGGGGTCCCCAGACCCCAGTTTGAAATCCCCTGAGTTAGGAGACTGACAATTATGTCTAAAATTAAATGCAAGTAATTACACATAAATATCTTTACTAAGAGTACAGATAATATAAGGTATGCTGATGGTGATATGGTATTCTTCAAACATGAATGGAAGAGAAACACCATATACCAAGAGGTCATGATTCATTTAAAATTGATCTAAGGAACGAAAGAAAAAGACCAAACATGTGGCCATTGTGGGCCTTCAATGGCTTGACATGTCAATACAAGAAAGCTTATAAGCATCAAAAAACATATTTGATCTCAAAGAGCAACATAATTGATGTGAAACAAGCAGAATGTGGGCAAAAGATCGCCTATCATAAACTGACACAATGCACATATTTACTCAAAAAATCTGGCCTATCGCAGAACAGCGAGACGCAATCTGTCGTTGAAAATGACTCTACCGAACAAAGAAAACTAGACAGCCATGACACTAACTTTGTTTTATTTACTCTGTGGTTCTTCATTTGCCATGTAACCCTCAATGCAAAAGACAAAAACACAGTTTGCATCCCACATGTCAAAGACAAAACGAAACAGAAGTAGAGATGTTGAACGAGACATCGAACAGCCCTGAGGTGTTCTGGAGAAAACCCCTTGTGTGTTACCTGTGATACCTTTATGAGTGAAGCTCTATTTCCCTGTCCTCCTTCAGGTCCTCCTGTGACTGGCACTGCTGGATTGGCCGCAGAAATGTTCCACTCTAAGGATGGAAGATGAATTTTAACAGTGATTTGTTCTTATTTTTCGAAATAATCCTTTCTGGCTGTGAAAAGCAAAACAATCTTTGCCAAAGCACTTCACAAGATGATATTACGGAAAACTCAATTTTATCAGTCCAATTCAACATTAATTTTGAATTTTCCTATTTTTGTCCTATGAATCAAACAGTAGTACGTAACCAGTGTAGTCTCGAAGACTAAATGATCATTCATTTTCATATAAATTATAATTGTTAATAAAGCTTACAACACATTTAACTGCAGTTCCTTTATACAAACTGTTGAGAGATTCAACGTTTAAATAAATTTTCGTTTAAAAAAGTTTGTCCAGTTGTTCTGATTTTTTCTTGCCACAATTTTCACTGCCCATTACAGAATGCAGAATAGTCTTGTTTTTAGTGCAAAAAGTGAATATATTTCAGATTTTTTATTCACCATAACAAGAATATTTCATAAACAAACTTGACAAATAATTTAATACAATGCGAAACATTACTGTTTATTCTATAAAAAAGTTCTCAAACAATTCAAAGACACGTCTTTGTTAGCCACCCAGATAAAATAAAAAAATGTATAGATAACATTTAATTTATACAACTGCAGCAATGTTTAGCACATTATACAAATTTAAATCACAAACACAATGTAAAGGAAACTCTGCAGAATCAAATTTCAAATTTACAGTAAATGTGACCTCACCTGGTTTGAGTGTTTCAGCATCCAGCATGCCACCTCCTCGATAACTCTGAATATCGTCAGGTTTCACTTTGTTCCAGGGGATATATGTGACACCCCGCTCCACATCCCAAAACTTCTTAAACTCCGATTTAATGCCCTTATTCAACGCCCACGCGATCTGATCGAGAACGACAAGTCAAACAATGGCACGCATGCAAAGATTTAATCCTACAATGTTTACATGTGGACTTGTTATCAAAATCTTGCATCGTAAGACTAGAACCTGTCCAGTGACATATGAGTTTAGCTCAACTATGCTTAGATTTGGAGGAAAAAAATCCTGAGTGTGAAAAATCACGTAGCCTTTGTAGGGCAGTATTGCACAGCTGCTGTTTGCAGAGCGAAAAGTCACTACTAAAAAGCATATCAAATACAGAACATTGCTGACAGTTAAAAAAGGTTACCTTAATAGATTTCTGGTTGACTTTAACAGTCCCTCTATTGAGTTTGTTCAGGGCTGTGTGTGCGTCCTGTCTGTGCACCATGACAACGTAAGCACAACCTCTAGGAGGAATCATCTACAGAACATCAAACACACAGGGTATGTTCAAAATAAAACTGATGGACAACAACAAAGTGTGCAAAAGCCAAAGACCTCATTCCTGCTACCAATCCGACCCAAACATCCAGATCTACATTGCTACGTACATTGATAGACTCAACCTGTCCGAATTCCTCCATCAGACTCATGATATCCTGTTTTTGAGTCTTTTTGTCCAGCTGGCCGATCCATAACGTAGTGCTGCACACTGACCATAACAAAACAGTACCAAGAGAATCAGAGAAACTTCAATGTGTCATCCATCCATAAATGTGTTGAGGAAAATAAAAAACACTAGGAAATGACGAAAAAAAAACGTGTGCTCACCGCTGACATGTTCCTTCCTGATGGACGGAAGTCCTTTCTGTCTACGCTCTCTCTCCTTCTCTCTCTCTCTCCTCTCCTCTGATCGCGCTTGGCGCTCTTTGGATCGGGATCGTGTGGGATGATACCTTGACCGATGGGAGCGCGAACCGGACCGCGATCTTTGTGAACGAGACGTAGAACCTCTTTGTGGAGACCTGGAGAGTACACCAGGACAATTTACCCCATCATAACACTTTTCGTTAAGAACCCCAATGCTCATGTTGACCCTTGAGATGCACCTGGATCGTGATCTTCTGTGTCTTCTGTCTCGATCATCCGTTGAGTGATCCATCTTCACATCTGACTCCTAAAACGACATGATTATTTCAAGGTTTGAATTTAAACGATGCGGTTCCTGTAGCCATCTTCAGTGGTTGATGCAGAGATGCTAACCTCGGATAAAGGTGTTGCCTGGAAGCGGTTTTGGAAATGTGGCTGATGGAAACTGGGAGGCATGCTGCTCTCATCAATGGTGTGTACTATGTTTGGTAGTGTGTTGTCTGGTATTTGGTTCGGCACCATCGCTGGCAAGCTCTGATGTGCCACCTGCTCCTGCGACTGGAAACGATTAAATCGTTTTGAAATGCATTCATGCTTTAACATCCTGCAGACATGATAAATGCGAAATAGACAAATGGAGTTGCTCAAATACCTGGTTAGCTAGTTGGCTTAGAAGGTGGGCCTGCAGGGCTTGCTGTAATTCTAGTGTGAGGTTCCTGAATAACAAAATAGACATTCTCAATCAGGGCTAGAAAGTTAAAATAACATTCAATAAGACCACAAATTCTTTTTTTTTCTCTTACAACCCAAGAGCAGCAGCAGAGGCGGGCTCAGGGTTTTCCTCCATTGGTTCTGGATCATCATCGTAATCAAACCGATCCAGTAAACTCTGAAAACACAGCAAACACAACATTTATAAGACGTATGACATAAGGATATTTGACATGAACCCTCAAACCCAATCTGTGGTACCTTAGCTAGTGATGTCTTCTGTTCGGTGGGCGGGGCATTGGACTGTGAAAGCCCCGCCCCTCCACTCTGCTGCAGGCTCTGAAGCAGCTGCTGTAATTCAAACACAAATGTCTTATATTACATAGGGTTTACGACAATGCTGCAGCAG
This sequence comes from Triplophysa tibetana, assembly GCA_008369825.1. Taxonomy (NCBI): domain Eukaryota; kingdom Metazoa; phylum Chordata; class Actinopteri; order Cypriniformes; family Nemacheilidae; genus Triplophysa; species Triplophysa tibetana. Next base: position 5,895,120 of record CM017917.1, on the reverse strand, counting down.
CACCTATTAGCTGAATTAAAAAAGAAAAAAATACAATATTTTTACCAAGTTTACTTTTAATGCTTAAATGTTAAATCAGAGAGTCTCAAACGTCAAAGTGGTGTTAGATATGTTATCCAACATAGAAATGGATTTACATTGTTACCTCTAAGCCCTGTGTGCCCTGGAGCAACTGGGCAACTGCGGCCAGGGCACCTGGGTTCTGAAAAGTAGGTGGAGCTATAAAGTTCTGTAGTTGGGGTGGAGCCCACAGGGTTATGTAGAGTGGGTGGAGACACTGGGTTCTGTAGACTGGGCAGGGTCACTGCTGAAGCAGAAGCTGATGCCAGCTGTGGTACTGATATCGGTGTAGCGAGGGAGACTACAGACATACACGAAGAGTCAAATCAAACAACACAGATCATTCTTCAGCAAATCATACATCACAGGTACAGGCTGTTGGTTTAAAATCCCAAAAAACTACACCAACTTCTTGATTCTTGTAGCACCACAAATAAAAAGTATAAAAGTTGACTCTAAAGGCCTCCGAAAGAATGTAAATATAATGTGATCAGAATACACAAAGAAAATCCCAGAACACTCAAAGAAAAAAAAAAATATGAATAAAAAAATATACATTTTAAAACGCTGAAATAAAAACATAACATTTTTTATTGCAGTATGAGAGTGTTTCCTTACCGCCCACCGTAGTGCCATTCTCAAAGACAGGAAGCACTGGAGCTGTAGCCATATCCAGCAGCGGCTGAATGATGTCCATTCCAAACACATCGTTCTTCTGCCATAGATTCAGCACACGTAATATCTTCTCCTACAATTGAACATAAAACCTCATTAACATCCTTCAAAGCTATACACCTACATAAAAAGGTCTGATTCTGGGTGTATAAATTAATACCTTGTCATCTACAGGGCACTCGTACAGGTTCTGGAATGTCACGGAAAAGTTTTTCAAGAATCTTGGACCAAACACATCTTTGTCTGCGCCAAACTGGTGGCGAGACTGTCTGATGATCGAATCGACCACATAGAGACCAGCGACCTTCAGATCTGGTTTACACTGAAATACAAATGAAGCACTTTATACCTATAACAACAGTAAAGGAACGTCATAATGGGGTAAACGAAGGTATTGTGAATGTTTATGACATACCCTCTTGATGAACTTCTCCACAATTTGAACAGCATGCTTATAAAGCTATTGGAGGAAATAAAATGATAAAAACGCAATCGAGGCAATTTTTCTAACACGGTTATTACAAAGACGATTTGATTTACATGCTTGATCAAACAAAAATACATCTAGAAGTGGAACATCAGTACACTTAAAGTAGTTACGTATCATGTCCAATAATGGTTAAAAAATGATTGTATAGAATAAGTACATTTCCAACTTCTTATTTATCGTAAGTGGGTTAAATGTTGATTGCAGTGCAATCATTTTCTTAAAAACACAATAAGATCTTCTATACTAACTTACCTTGATAGCTTTGATTCCAGCTTTAGTTACAGACATCATTTTGGCTCGAGATATTGGGGGTGGCATGTCCATCATGGACAACATCTATAAAGACAACAGCAAGTAGAAATATGAATAGATTCAGCCCCATAAAAACCAGCCAAATCTATCACAAACTAAAACTCTTCCCGAAGTTTATATCAGGAGAGATCTCCCAGCTACAACAACATCAGATTGATGCTTTACACTTTAGTATCAAAATAACCACAAACACATCCTTTAGAAAATGTTGTCTTCTCAAAAACCCTCAACAAAAATGACAGCAGATCACAGTTTTGCCCTTAACAACACACATTTAGAATGACGCTATTATATTAAGAACACATTCTTGATTGAATCATACATAAAGTTATTCAAGTATCTGAATCAGTAGGGGGCGCCACTGTAATTGCCTTATCAATCCATTCCTTTAAACTAGGCAGATTAATGTCTAATAATATCCTTAAAACATCACATATACTTTCTGTTTGACAGATATGCATGTGTTTTGTCCACTATTTTATAAACAGACTCAAAGTCTAACGTAAACCAGCTTGACGACACAAAACGTGAAAGGTCACTAAACAAACTTTATTCACAAATATAACAGCTGACAGCTTAATTCGTTTCCTATATTATGGTTTACAAGCCTAACTTGCAGCAATAAATCTGATATTTAGCCATAAACATCGAGAATACACACAAGACGAATGTTGTTTTGGAGAGACTTAGCTAGCAAATGCTAACAGGTATATAACGCAAGAAAATCTCACCTCCCCGTTAAAGGCGTTCACCGCATCCATATCCATTGTGTTTAAAAACTTAATATAACTCTGAATGTATTCTTTTTGACATGAATAAACATATGTGAAATGAGTTATTGCGACTAGGCCGCACGAGACAAGACCGTCTGTACACAACCTCCACCAAGCGTACAGACGAGGATGAGCGCCGAACTGCAGCGCCACACACTGGGCCGGAAGCGAACTGCAGCTCGAGACTGAACATTATTCACACACAAAATATACAGATATCGGCACGGTGTTTAAACACTTTGAAATTTTTAAGAACAGCTCCGTTAATATCAGGGTGTACACCGCCTGTGGCCCAAAATACTGGGATAGGCTCGAGCCCTCCCGTGACCATGAAGAGGACAGGAACGTTCGGTGAATGAATGGATGAATGTATACCTGCATGTATAGATCTTTCCAAATTAACCTACGTAACAAAAATGAACGACACTTCAAAATCAAATGTCTCGTTTATGTATGCCTTTTATTTTGTAAAATGTCTATTTTCATTTGACGGGTCTTTTATTTTGAAATGTTCGTGCGGCTACCGGGTGCTGCACTAAACACACTCTCATTTTTTTGTTATTGTCAACACTTTAATTAATTTAGAAGTGATTGTTTACTTCTATATATAAATTGTGTAGAAGCGTCATAACAAGATATTATCCCCATAGATTGTGTTATTTGTGTATTTCCGGTGTTTACTAATGTAGTAAGTGAAATAAACTGATGTCAATTTTTGTGATGTGATTCTCTTTATATTCAGGGTGGAGGAAGCAGAGATTGTTTACAGTGCATTGTATTTATACAACGAGTAAGATCATACTAATAAATAATATATAATTTCTAAATAAATGCAGTCTCCCGGTGAGCAGGCCAACACTGCCCTGCTGTGGCGAGGAACCCAAACTCCAATGATTGATTAATGGAGAAAAAAACCTCGGGAGAAACCAGGCTCAACCGGGAGGGCCAGATCCCCTCTGACGTGTCAAAGCTGCACTCAAACTGCTGACATGTGATTTAAGTTTAGCATTTAATACCAAATATTGTAACTTCAGCATTAATAAGACAAATAGTCCTTCTTTGCTCTTGGTTGGGGGTGTATTGGTCTGAGCTGGGATGGTCCGATGGTCATATTTCTCTTGGCTGGTGGTGGAATTGCCTTAGATGGAGCTGGGATGTTCAGTCAGTCTGCAGCTGTAGCTGGCGTTATCTCAAATTGGGGATGGGCATCTGTCGGTCGTCTGGACATGGTGGAACTTCTTCCTACCTCGGGATTGGCATCCCGAGGCAGAGGACGGAAAGAGAATAAAGAGAATTACTAGCGTAGCTGCTGTTCATTAACTATGCATTCAGTGAACGCTTGGCTGAAAAGATGTGTCTTTAATCTAGATTTAAATTGGGAGAGTGTGGCTGACCCTCGAATAGTATCAGAAAGGCTATTCCAGAGTTTAGGTGCTACGTATGAGAAAGCTCGACCCCCTTTGGTGGATTTAGTTATTCTTGGTGTTATCAAAAGTCCTAAGTTTTGAGATCTTAGAGAGCGTGTTGGGTTGTAACGTGATAAAAGCTCGGTTAAGTAAGTAGGGGCTGAACCGTTTAAGGCTTTGTAAGTAATTAAAAGAATTTTAAAATCAATACGATACTTAATGGGTAGCCAGTGAAGAGATGATAAAACTGGGGTTATGTGATCGTATTTTCTTGACCTAGTAAGAACTCTGGCAGCTGCATTCTGAACTAACTGTAGTTTGTTTATCGATGATACAGGACAACCACTAAGTAGAGCATTACAAGAGTCAAGTCGTGAGGTCACAAATACATGAATAAGCTTTTCTGCGTGAGCAACACATAAAATATTTCGTAACTTGGAAACATTTCTAAGATGGAAGAAGGCTGTTTTTGAGATATTTGAGATGTGATTTTTAAATGACAGGTTGCCGTCTAATATAACGCCTAGGTCTTTAACTGTATTTGTTGGAGTAACAGTGCAGCCTTCAATTTGCAGGCTGTAATCGGAGATATTCTGTTTACGTGTTTTTGGTGCTATAAGTAATATTTCCCTTTTGTTAGAGTTTAAAAAAAGGAAATAACTAGTCATCCAATGTTTTATGTCCTCGATGCACTCTGCCAGTTTGGATAGTTTGAAGGAATCGTCTGGTCTTGATGAGATATATTGCTGACTATCATCTGCGTAACAGTGGAAGCTAATTTCATGTTTTCTACAAATTCACAAAAATTCATAAGCTAATGAAATGTAAAACTTTAACCTTTTTTTATGGTTGACTTCACAAAGCACACTTCCTTTCAACCTCTCCCCCTTTAATCACCTGCCTTCTTTTTGACGGTCTAATTCCAATAAAATGATTTTCAGAAAGAACAAATTCAAAGTTTTTTTTTTTTTTATGTTTTTAAGGTGTATTTTAGATGCTTTTCAGATGTTAGGGATCTTTCTTCAGTTTATAAGGAGAGAATGTTCAGTAAGTGTTTGGTGTTTCAGCCCAAGCTGGGTCATGGTCAGTATGGAGTCGTGTATTTGTGTGACAGTCGGGGTGGACAACACCCGTGTGCGCTCAAATCTGTGATTCCACCGGTAGCAAACACTGGAGAGACCTCGATCTGAAGTTTCATTTCACACGGTAACCTCACTAATGTTGTCTGGGTGACATCAGAACCCATCTGATGTCATGTGTGTGTTTCAGGCCGGTCTGACACGGAAGGTATGGTTACAGATTGATCTGAATGTGGTGGAGGGGATTCAGTCAGGGTCAGAGTCAGTCAGTGTCTCCTGCACTGAGATATCAAACTCAATGTTCTGGTGAAGAACACTCATCATTCATCTCCCTCTGTGTTCAGTGAAGTGTTTCTTTAACTGAGCGTGTTTGTGTTGTTGTGTGAAGCTGTTGAAATCTAGGTTTCTGTAAACCGGAGGCGATAGTGTCAGGCAGTAAAGTGGGAACACCCATACATACACATGGCAGCAAAACTGTTCACAGGTCAAAAACACGCACACATGCCCATGCACGCACACACTGTAACACAAGCATGTTTGTGCGTGTTTTCAGGAAAGCATTATAATTTTGTTGTGTTTGCAGGTATCTGAAACTGACAGCACAAACTGACATAAACACACTAACATTCCCACAGGAGCTGTGGAGGAAAACCCTGTTATATTACTACTGAAGAATGTATGGATCAGAAGGTTTCTGTGACAGAACGTGAACTACAGGAAAATCACACTGAGTTGTGTCGCATCTGCTGCTTCATAGACGTATTTTACTAGTTGACTTTGTGTGTTACACAAGAATGAAATGTTTTTTTAAGATGCTGTTTAAAGTGGTCTACTCTCATAATGACACATTTTTTAATACATTTATTTGGACTCTTCATTTATTTACAGTGTAATTTTGTTTAACTGGATAAACACCTTTTTTCAATATTGTTATAAAAGCTATTGATTTGAAACACTTGGCAAAAGGTAGACGTGTTCCCAATATATTGTCTAATCTTTGAAGCAGAATCGTCTATGTGAATCAATGGACCAAAGCAACTATATAACTCGAGTAAAATGCAAACGAAAGACAATTTTTATTATTGTGTTTCGGTTGCTTTATAGCCAATTTTATTATTTTTAACACAAAGTTATGTTTTATAGGCTCAATGTTGTAAATACGGAATTTCTAAAATATGTGCATCACAATTTAGTGCATAGTTGTATCAGTGGACGATCGTGAGTAAGTGCGTCATGTATCAAAAGTACGAGCGCAGATCGGGAACGGGCTTCTCGCGCGCGCCACCTGCTGAGCAACGGTCAAACTGACTGACACTACCAAAAGAAAACTCTTAATATCTATACGAATCTCGTGAATTTAAGAAAAAGTGCTGCTAGTTTCTACTGAAGGTGGGTCATTTAACTTCACAAATAGCAGTGTCCAAACTTTTCACGTCATTTAGAACTTTTAAGTAAATTACCACAACATTAAGAAAATAACGAATCGAGTAAAGTTGAGATGAGATCTCTAGTGAAACTGGGCGAAGCTTTAGTATCGGATAAATCATCGGACAAACTATTCATTTCTACATTTTTTATTGTACATGTAAAGTGCATTTAATTTAATTATAAAAGATTTATTTACACATAGGCCTACTGTATAATTGTGGTTTGTTCAGGTGTGAAATAATACGATATGGCGGCTCAAAGAAAACGGCAGATTCCTGCAGAGTGAGTAAAATGACGTGTTAACATTTAAATCCGTGCATCAATCAAATATAAAGCGTTTGTGTCCCCAGTGTGTCTCAGGGCTCTAGTCCTTCAAAGAATCCTGCAACTATTGTGAATGAAGAAGGAAAGAAACAGGTGATTTATTTTCCGTCCTCTTGTAGAGAACTTTGCAACTTATTTAAGTAAACGATAGAAAATCCTCATCATGACCCAGCAAACATTTGGACGTTTAATGACCGTTGAATAGTTAAAAATTGAAAGTCTTTGACGTCATCTGGTAGTAAATTCCACGTGTTTTTGGTCATCTTCTTGACGTTTATTATTATTTGATGTGTTGCTGCCAGATTTAAGCGTAAATATAAGCCTGCTTTCATATGATCAGACACCCATTGTGTTACATCGTGTAAGGCAAGCAATTATGTCTTTAGGTTTACATGTCTTAAATTGACAGGTTCTAAAATATCCAAAATCGGTCCAGTCTGACCTGCACGTCTATAAAACATTTAATCACATGTGCATCACAAACAACAATACATTTATTCTGGACTTAGGCAAAAAGAAGTGTTTTAATTTAGCACAACATATTTTATTGTGAACATCACATATTTGAATTGTCTTCCATTTGTTAAACAGGTACTATTAGAACTAGAAAATAAAAAGAAAATGTTATAGACTTGTTCGAATAGGCTATAAAATATCTTGTGCTAAATTATAAAACTTCTATCTATATCTGATATATATGTAGTGTATATACATAACTTTCGTAAAGTAGTAAAATTGTACAGTGATGTACAGAAAATGGCTCGAATAATGACTGCAATGCAGTGGCTTCAACACAGGACAATTTGCAAATATAGTAATTTGATGAAAAGATTTTAATACAAATGATTTTGTATCCTATATTTGTATTTTCTGATTTTTAACAATAGGCGTGTAATGGATGTTCACAACATTTAAAGAAAAAATTGGGGCAGTTATTAATCAAGGTGTAAGTACACATGTTTTTGCATTTTTTTAAAGAATTTTGTAGAGGGTCATGATGGACTATAAATGCATGTGTAAAGGACATCACTTGTGGACATCCTCTCAAAACCTATTCCCAACAGGATATAGAAATTACATGTAGCTAAAAGTGAAAGTAACAATTATACATGCATGAACTGTTGATGTGTACATATGTATCTGAATGTATTTTTAGGAAATGTTCTGTGACATAAGTTTACAGATTCATGCCGCCCTACCGCGACTATTTACATAACTATTTTCATTTAGGAGACGCTTTTAGCCAAAGCGGAGGTCAGGGAGAAATATCCAATATGTCATACAAGAGCAATAATACAAAAGGTGCTAATATCAAGTGACTAGTTTCCACATAAGCCAGAACAATACAATAAAAAAGCAAGAGTGAGAGGGTTAGTGAATTTTTGTATCATTTGCCTGTCAAGTATTCACAGAAGAGATAGGTTTTAAGTAGTTTTTTTATGTTGTGAGGGATGTGGTTTGCCGGTGAGTTGGAGTTGTGCCGCAGGCTCGGTGAGACAGGTCTAACCTTTCTAAAGTTAAATAAGGAAAATCGGCATTACCGCGTTGTCGGCCAGGGACACTACGTTGCTGTCGGTCAAATGTTTGCTGGGAAATGATTGAGACTGAACGAAACGTCATCTCTGTGTTAGGGGCAATTCACATTCCACGTCCTATCATCTGTAGGTGGCGCCTGAACTGTTCACCGCCATGAAGGAAGAAACACTTCAGATTCTACAGGAGGTGGAGAAAAGTAATGTTCACACACATTAGCACACTATTTATTGTATTTATAATATTATACTTTCGATGTACTACTCATAAATATACTTCCAATGACCCTAAAGTTTACTTGACTTCCACTGACAGAAAAGTCTGAAGTATATTTGCTCTACACTTGTACTCAATCTTTTGATGGAGATAAACTCTACAAAAGCATCATGGAGTATTCTAAGTGTTCTTGATATTCTCTTGACTTAACTTTTGTTCAAATACACTACTGTCTTAAAAAAGTACACATGTTAAAGTTTAGTAACAAGTTTAACTTTGTGCTGGAGTACAGTAAATAAAACACGTGTGAAGCTGATGTTTGTGTGTCTTGTGTTTTCAGCTTACAGTTTGAATCTGTGTCCACGTCACACCTTAACCAGAGACGTTCAGAGACGAATAGACAGCCTGAGAGTGCAAGAATATGTGAACACGCTGTGGGGAAGACTGAGACACTGGTTTCACAGATTCATATCTCTACTGACACCAGACACTGAAGATGATGATGATTCTGAAGATGATGATAATTCTGAAGAGGATGATGATTCTGAAGAGGATGAAGATGAGACCTACTCATGCCCCGAAATATCCAAAAATGTTTAACAGTATTATTTAAACTATGATTAAGACATTCATTCTTTATTATCATTTGTTTTCCAAATGATATTTTAATATTTAAAAAATATACATTTTATTAGTAGTAGAAGTTGTACTATTTTATTCTTAACAACATAGGCTAATAATTACTATTAAGAAGATTTGTCTAATATTTTAGATTCTTAGTATTGCACATTCTCTGGTTATCTTGTTCACGGGAATGAATGAGATCCCAAGTATGCTGGAAACTGTCCTTCACCAACTGTCTAAAAAGGTTTTAGTACTGCAAAGATATATAAAATAAAAATAATTTCAGTGAAATGTGTATGGACTTATGACAAACTTATATACCGTATAAAAAGAACTGAATTGAAGTAAATTGAATAATACATTAAAATAAAAGCGTTACCTAACATCACTTCAGATATGTGTTATGTTATCTAACGTGTTGAAGAAATTCATGAGTTTTTAATTAACGTTACTCAAGATCCTGACAAACAGCGACCTCTGTCGAGGCACAGCAGTACTGCATTCTGAACCGATCAAGTGAAAAAAACTATTTGATTTACATTTACGCATTTGGCAGACGCTTTCATCCAAAGGGATTTAGAATGCATTGTATTATACATTTCTTTCTGATTATGTGCAATCCCCTGGGATCCAACACATGACTTTGGCGTCTCAAGGAATTGTAACGCCTCTTACCATATTCTGAACATCAGGTACTGACAGGTGATAAAATAGGTACTTACTTATATCATTTCGAGCCCGAACCTGAAAGGGAAACTGAAGACGATCAAGCCGATATATCGACTTTTCCAGCGCGACTTGAGCAGGATTTAAAGGATTGGTAAGGTTGTATTAAAAATATATTATGTTAAATATTAAAAAACTATATCTAACTGTTTTACCTTTTGTTTTACGACGTTATAAAGACTATAAACTGGCTGCAAAACTGAAGCGCCAAACTATCATTGTGAAGTTTTAATGGTCGGAATGGCCCCACTTTTTAACCAAAGCTTTCGTGTATAGCCGGTCTCGATCTCTCCCAAGTTCGTGAAGCAATCTTCGGTGAAATGCGCTGTACAAACTTGAACATTTGGATTGTACATTTCTGGAACAGTGTTGTTGATAAAATGTAACCATTCGTTTTAAGTTGTCTCATCTTAAGGTAGGGCAAACAAAGAGTCTTTCTTTTCGCAACGAAATCACGACATTGCTGCGGCGGTGACGATACATTTGCTGCGTTTATAAGGATTGAATTTATACATTTGATTGTATTGCAATCTTACTTTTTTTTCATGTATCTGTAAAGAATTCAAGTTGCCAAATGTGTATATCTGATAACTGTAGTTCCGTTACATGTGATCAGTTTCTCCCTAACACTGGTAATGATGAACAGAATGTCAAATGATCTCGATGATGAATTTAGTGGCGAGTGTCTTGTGTCTCCAGTCCAGCAGGAGTCGCTCTGCAGCTCTTTAGTCCGCCGATAAACCCACTAAAGAACGAAAGAAAGAAAGTCAAACATCAAGCGCTGCGTGTAACGTTATAAATAACTGTGATTTTGACTCTTTTGTGTTATATTTACGGTACATGAAAGGTTAAATCTTTTTTTGTCTTTGTCGTTAGTTATCCCCTGTCATTTATAATCATAATAAAACAATTTCTTGTGTTTTTAGTTTTTATTTGTTCAGATGTTGAGGATGACGTCACGAGTGGATGTGATGTGCTGTTAATCAGTAGGAACTGATCTGTCTATGCTGGATATTGATGATTTCATCACAGAAATCTGTCAGCTGAAGAAAGAGGTGGAGTTACTGGAGGAAAAGCTGCGGACAAGAGGAGATGAACTCAACACAGAGGTTTGGACAAATTCATAATTTAGGGACAGTCGTGGCCTAAAGGCTGGAGAGTCAGACTCGTACCGGTTAGATTCTCAGTGCCGGTGGGTAACAACTGAGGTGCCCTTGAGCAAGGCACCTTACCCTACTTGCTCCCTGAGCGATGCAATGATAGCTGCTCACTGCTCAGGGTTTACGTGTGTTCACTACTCTCTGGATGGGTTTAAAGCAGATGAAAAGTGAAAAAAGTGAAAGTGACCTATTTGTCAGATATGGTGACCCATACCCGAGATGTGACCTCTGCATTTAACCCATCCAGTGACTAGTGAACATACGCACAGCAAGTGGTGAACACACATACACCCGGAGCAGTGGGCAGCTATCAGTGCAGCGCCCGGGGAGCGTGTAGGGGTTAGGTGCCTTGCTCAAGGGCACCGCAATCGTTACCTGCCGGCCCTGAGGATCGAACCGGCAACCTTCTGGTCACGAGTCCGACTCTCTGACCATTAGGCCACGATTGCCCCCTAGATGTCACATTTCGTGCATGGGTCACCATATCTGACTAATAGTTATCACTTTCACTGTTTCACTCACCTCAATAATACTGACTGTACTGTCATTCATGGCAAATATAATCTAAATTATATACCAGATGTATATTATATATGATGCTTGTGTGTTTGTCAGGATGTGTCGGCGGTTTTGTGGAGTCAATCTTCAGTGTGTGTGAGTTCACTGCTAGACAAACTCTCTGATCAGAAATCCAGCCTCACTTTACTCTGTTATACTGACACAAACCCCACAGACGCTCAGGAAACTGCGTGTGACAGTAATCACACCTTGAATCACGATGAATATACAGATCAAACCTCCACAGAGTCTCTGGGTTCTGTCTGTAACGCTGGAGAACAGCAGACCCTGAACACCATACCACTGAAGATGTGTTCTGTCAAACTGATGGACTGCAGGAAACTGATGGAGATGAAAACAGAACCCACACCAGAGAAAGATCAAACTGATGAAGAGGAGAATCATGAGGATTTTGTTCCTTCAGTCAGTCTGGAAATAAAAACAGAACCCAAATCAGAGGAAGAACCGTCTGAAGAACATGAGAATGATGATTTTATTCCTTCAGGTATGTTTCATCTGTCATGTGAGCTGCTTATTCATAAAATATGTTTTTGGTAACTTGAGAAAACCACAATGAAGTTAGTTTCTCATTCTCAACAAGCACTGATGTAGTTTCATATTTACTGTCGTGTTTCTTTCAGATGAGAGGAGTGATTCATGTTGTGATGGAGAAATGGCCTCTACGTCAAAACAGCGACTGACAGCACAAACTCTTTCCCGCATCACCTGTGGGAAGACATTCAGTTCACAGAGACATTTCAAGACACGTGAGAGAAAACACACAGAACAGAAACTCTTCACCTGCACCAGATGTGACATCAGTTTTCCTAGCTCACAAGAGAAGAAACTTCATTCACAAGGGCACAGAGACAAGAAACACTTTCACTGTGAGCAGTGTGGGAAGAATTTTCTCTCGTCTTCTCATCTGAAAGTTCACGTGCGGACACACAGCGGTGAAAAGTCTTTCCACTGCAGTGAATGTGATAAATATTTCAGCAGCAAAGCAAATCTTGTTCTTCATCAGAGAATTCACACTGGAGAAAAACGGTGTGAGAAGAGATTCGTAAGTCTTCAGACTCATCAGAAGAAACACAATGAAGAACAAACTGATCTAAAGTCACACAAAACAACACATACTAAGGAGAAACGCTTTCAGTGTTCACACTGTGAGAAACGTTTCCATCGTAAAGCTCATCAGATAATACATGAGAGAGTTCACACTGGAGAGAAACCTTACCAGTGCTCGAGCTGCGTTGAGAGATTCGCTTATTTAATAAGTCTTCGGACCCATCAGAAGAAACACAGTGAAAGACAATCTGACATCAAGTCACACAAAACTACACATATTGAGGAGAAACGCTTTCAGTGTTCACACTGTGAGAAACGCTTCCGTCATAAAGGTCAAATGATAATACATGAGAGAACTCACACTGGAGAGAAACCTTACCACTGCCCTCACTGTGGAAAGAGCTTTTCCTATCAATATTCTTTAAGAGTTCATCTGAGAATTCACACTGGAGAAAGACCTGATCAGTGCAGTGTTTGTGGGAAGAGTTTTAATCAACATAATAATTTAGTGAGACACCAGAGAGTTCACACTGGAGAAAGACCTTATCAGTGCAGTGTTTGTGGAAAGGGTTTCTCTCAACAAACTGGCTTAGTAATGCATCAGAGAATTCATACAGGTGAAAGACCCTTTAAATGTTCTCATTGTGACAAGTAGTTTACTCGAATGGGTGTCTTGAAAAAGCACGAGAGAATTCACACTGGAGAGAAACCTTACCAGTACTCGAGCTGTGGAGAGAGATTCACTTATTCAAAAAGTCTTCAGACTCATAAGAAGAAACACGTTGAAGAACAAACTGCTCTGGAATCATTGTAGCGTCTATAACCTGGAATAATTTTACTTGCAGTATTTTTCTGTGTACTATGTGCCAATTAAAATCTTTTCTCATGGAAGAATAAAAATGAATCTGTTTTATGTTGTTTGTCTGATTATTAACTTGTGCGCATGACAGTTTGTAGTTAAGATGAGGAGGATGACACAAAGTGGTCGTACTTGAGCGGCATAATCTGTGGTTGTCTCAGGATAGGGGAGGAGGACAGAAAGAGAATCATCAGCATAGCTGCTGTTCATTACTTTTAATGATAATACTGGAATGCATCATGTGTAGACTTTACTGAAAAGATGTAATTTTAATCTAGATTTACACTGGGAAAGTGTGTCTGACCCTCGAACAGTATCAGGAAGACTATTCCAGAGGTCAGGTGCTACACATGACACTACACATACACTATTTATCCTGATGGCTGTTTCATAAAAGTCGCTTAGAAAAGCAGGAATTAAGGTCTGAAATCAGACCTGAATGAACTGAACTTATCAATCAGGCTTAAATGTGTTTCATAAAGTTTAGCTTTAGTTCACATGATCATACTGAACGAGGCTCAGTTGGTCAAGATAATAGCACGCACAAGATATTAAAGGGATAGTTCACCCAAACATGAAAATTCTGACATCATTTACTCGCATTCGAGCAGTTCCAAATCTGTATAAATATTTTATTAGTGTTAAGTGTAAGATAACAAATGCAAATGAATCTAGAAAAAATAATGGCGTGCACAGATGAATCATTTCTAATAATCACTTCCTTTACCTGTGTAAAACACTTCCTGATTGATTTCATGGTGACTTAATACTTTAGTTTACTTCTTAAGTGATGTAACTGAAGTGTCTTAAGTTTTCGTGAGCAGGGTCAATGCAAAAAACTTATTTAGAAAATCTTGACTTTTAAAATCCACTTTTATTTATTTCTTAGTTGTGCTGGCACAAACATACACTCGTAATGTTCAATAGCTGAATAACATGTACTAGCCATAGACAAAAGATTTTATTTTCTGAACAACATGTTTGACTTAACCATGTTGTTGTTACATTAATGTACTCCCTGCCAAGATACATGTGTCCAATAATGAATGAAAGCAGTTTATGAGGGAGGAGCCAAGACGACAGTATACAGTTGAGGGGCGTGGCATACAGTCATAGCTCTTTATATCATCACAGGAAGGGCTCGATGTCGATTTCGATAGCAGAGCAGGGCATGGTCAGCTCAAAACGATTGATGACGTCAGGGTGAAGAACCCCCAAGTGTCCGATGCTTTTGCCGCAAGAAAAGATCTCAGCACAGCGACCGGGGAAGAACGTAGAATCTATAAGATGGACGGACAAGAAAATGTGAATTAGGTCAATACTTTGAGGATTAGATTCCATTACGGTAAAGCTGACTTTCAAAGCTGATGTGTGGTTTCTCAGATTTTCAGTTGACATTACATGGCATTCACAAAAACTCACTTTATTTCAGTCCTGTGGTGCATTTCTGAGTAAAATGATGAAAAGCAGTGTGGTTTTATGTCCATATGAACTTGATTTTCCCTTTTTTTTTACAAAGTTAAAAGTTAACCAGATAAATTACTGTGTTAATTATTAGCAAGATTTTTAAAAGACTGGATTAACAACCACAGACCTAAAACAATAATAGCTGTTTGACTTTGAGCTGACATTATTTCCAGTCGAGGTGACTTAGAGGCTGGTAAGATGCGGAGCAAGGTATTATATTAAGATGAAAGATTGTGAAAACAAACAAAATCACTTTCACCATGAGCAAATATTCCACGAATAAAATAAGTCCGACCAAAACAACTGTAAGAGTTTCCATTCATATTGTACTGACCTACTACATGAACCACTATGCTGTAAAATATTAACCGCTGAAATACATCTTTGACGATGACTCACACTGGTCATAAACAGAATTACAGTGGCACAATAATTCCTCTCGCTCCCAGCATCGTAGCACGGACAGTGTGTCCACAAGTCACTTTTAATATTATGACTCACCCTCTGCCGCCTGGATGTGGTATCCGTGGTTATGGCCTGGTTTGACATCCAGCAGCTGCATGACCCGATCAAGAAGTCCGTGGATGACTTCGAAACCCGGGCTTTTGTTGTAGTACACGGCACACAGTCGCCGGTTGTTACGCGCTCCTACATCTGTATGTGTGTTTAACATCATGATGTTCATTGATATTGACATTAAATATAGATGATGAGATGCAGTCCGAGAGTCTACAAACCTCGCGTTTCGTCTTTAAGGACGACATCTGAAATCTCAAACAGTTTGAGAGGAAGGGGCATCTTCCTGTTGGCAGCGACCGTTTTCAAGAGACCCGCCAGAAGTGTTGTGCGTGCCACCTGCAGACCAGTGACAGATAGCATCTTTTAGTTTGTCAAATCTCAGTTTACTACTAACTTCACTTTTGACGTAACGCTTTACTAAAATTATAAGTAGCAAGTTGAATACATACTATGTAGAGTTGGGTATCATTTGAATTCCTATTGTTTCCCAGTTTCGACTCTGCTTATTGCCGTTTTGCTAAAAATGTATATATTTATGAGCACTGTTTTGTGTATGTATACACATATGCATAGCAGTCATGTTTTGTAAAATAGTGAAAAAAATATGGTTAGAGGAATTGAAAGATTAATTTTATATCAAGGATCTATATATATATATATATATATATATATATATATATATATCAAAATAGTTTGTTTTTTAATTATATTACTGGATAACTTGACGTAAACTTTGGCGTACTGCCCTCTAGTGGTCAGGTGTGGGAAACGCAAACAGGAACTTGTTTCACATGCACTGTTTATAAGGGATGCTGTGCTTCACCTGAAACTCTGCAGTCTTTGGGTTGGAGATGTGCACTGCTCGCGTTTCTGCAATGTTTTTCCCAAGTTTATGAGCAATATCTTCTTCTGAACACTGCAAAGAAAGAGAAATAGACATATATTAATGAGAACATAAAATTTAAATTAGGACATTCTTGTTCTTCTTAAACAGTGTACTATATGTACATACTACAACTCTTAGAAAACACCGTCCATTATATATGTATAAATATAATCTCTTATGTTGACGCATTTAAAAAGTTTTGTTTCTGCTTTTTAGGAAAGTATTTTGCCCCCCAACTTGCTCTGGTGTGAAATGAGAGAGAAAACATGGATGGATCGAGGGTGTCATTTCTTACCAAAGCGAACGTTAAAGCTTCGGTAAATCCAGCAGCTGCAAGGTCTTGTCTTAATAACTCTGTCAATTTATTCAGAGGGAGCTGCGCACACAAACACACAACACAAATAATTGAGTCATTTCATTGTAATGGATGTCCATCATATCATAACAGTTCTTCAGAGATTCTGATTGGTCAGAATGAAGGTTATTCAACCTGATTGGCTACTGTGTAAGTACGGGGCGTGGTCCTGACAATGTTGTTAAAGCCATAAGAAATGGCAGCGTCCTCCATAATGTCACAGGCGTGGATGACATCAGAGCGTGTGGGCGGGATCTCAACCTGGATCCGATCGTCCTCACCGCTGACCTCTGACTTCAAACACATCTTGGTCAGGAGCTGAGCGACACTTTCAGCTGACTCGCTGAACACAAACAAAAGCACAAGTTCAAGCTTTTACATCGAAGGGATGATATGGATCATTTATATCACGCTTCGTGTGTCAGACCTACTTGATCCCGACTTGTTTGTTGATGAAGTCTGCCGAGAGCATCTCTGTCCTGTAAGCCAGCTCCTACCAACAAATGTCAACAGTCAGAAAATGACCAAACATTTGGCTTTGTTTTGAATGAGATAACATTATTCTTTCTAGTGACTAGATTCTTTGTTTCGGAAAATGTTAAATTAATTTTATTAGGATTTCACTGTCAAGGGAGGTGGTTAAAGGAGGAGAGGTTGAAAAGAAGAGTGCTTGGTGATGTCCACCATATAAAAGTTTTTACATTTCATTAGATCATATACTAGGAAATTAATTATTGTAGATTTTTTATTCTTTGTTGTGATAACATTTAGAGCAAAAACTGAAGTTGAAAACATACAGGATACAAACATGATCTTCCATCTGGACAAACAACCTCTGCTTCCTCCACCCTGAATATAAAAGAGAAAATGGAGATCTGTTTAGTTCACTTACTACATTTGTAAACGCTGGAAATACACAAATAACACAATCTATGGGGATAATAACATGTTATGAATGCTTCTCAATAATGCATATACAGAAGTAAACAATCATTTCTAAATGAATTTAAGTGTTGACACTAAATGTGTGTGTGTGGAGTACTCACGTGAACGGCTCCTCACAGTACTCACTAAACATGGTCACTACCATATCCAGCACAATCTTTGCCTGAAAACACACACAAACCATCATTATCACGATCATTATGTATTCGATCGGATCTGAAAACACAATCAGAATTCGCTTACCTTTGTGAGGTCCATAGCTGTGCACTCAATAAAAATGTTCTTCGTGTTTAATGAAATCTTGCTGTGGTCTCCTGAGATACAGAAAAAAGGAACATAAACGTACATCCTAAATCAAACCTAAACTGTGTGTTTATCATTTCTGCTTTCATAGATCTGTGTATCGGACTCACCGTTAATAATAGGAGGCATAGATAGGACGATTCCGTTGCTGTCGTATATGATGGGATACAGAGGCTCATTCTCTATGATGTGCAGGTAATGTCTCAAATGACTGTCGGTCTGAAATAAATTCAACATATTCAATTTGGCGAGCTGACAAATACGTATTAAACAGCCGACAGCAGCAAATCATAGCTCACCTTATAGAAACTCATGAGTTCAGTGGCGGTGTACTCTTTGCTCTGATTGAGCGGTTTGAAGCGGATCTCTCCGGGCGGTTTGGCGGTGTAGGTGAATGGACCGGAGATGGTGTCCAAATCATGTGTTCCTATGGCAACCAGAGTTCTCTTCCTGAAAAGGAGAAGAGGCGTGGCTGCGAGTCATCCAGCTGGAGAATAATCGAACACAAATAGGAGAAAGATTTCAACAAAACTGAGCGTGAGCAAGTATGAACGCACCTGCAGATGTTCTGGTGAAGTTTCTCCTGCAGCTCAATGAAGCTCTCGTATCGCTCCTGATTGAACGTGATGTTGCGCAGCACAGCTGCTACCGCGTGTGGCCTCACAGACGCCGTCTACACAGACACATGAAGAACACGTGACGTAAGAATCAGCAGCAAATCTGTCCCAATACTCGGAGAGATCTCTCTCCATGCTTCGATACAGCTGAAGGGGTATTCTCTGATAGTATCGGATTATTTAACGCACTTCTATATGGAAATGTAAATCATTCACCTCCTCAGTTATGACCAGACGCTGAGGCTCTCCCCCATTGGCCGGACTCACACGCCTGTACCGGGGAGCTTCAATCCTAAAAACACAAACACAATCATTTTGTTTAGCGGTACGTTCACACAATTAGACTAAAAATGAATAGAATTGAGATGCAAAATCACATTAATGACTTGATTACGAGCAATTGGTCGTACTTCTCTTTGAAGACCTGCAGACCCCTGACCAGACCCTCCAGACACAGCAGATCATAACGGTTGGCTGGCACGTCGATCTTATACAGAACAACATCAGACGCGCCCTCTGCCTTCTGATCGCCCTGTTCTCGGCTTATGATATCCTTCTCTGATGTCTAGACATTCAAATCCGGACACAGTATAGACAAATGCACATGATAACAAAAACCGGTCAATGTAAATGGATACATATATTTGTGCAAATGTAAATAGTTGTCTGTTAAATAAATACGGTTTACATGAATAAGGAACTTTTTTTAGCTCAATAATTGTTAAATGTATTGTAGATAAAACAAATCTTTTTTTGTAATATTATGTCACTTTCCTTATGCGTTTAGTTATAAACCTATAAAATTCGACTTACGATCTCGTCAAGCTCGAGTCCAAACTCGAAACATAGTTCATCAAACTCTTCATCGGCTAAAAAAAAACGAATTTGTTAGAGCAGTGTTTGTGGCGCGTTGTGATTACGTCATCAACGTGCTTTCAGTGAAACACGGTTTTCAAATCAATAAGGAATAATATTTACTTCATTTACAAACACACAACGTAATGCCTTCAAGCAACACCTAACAGGAGAACCATACAATTTAAATACTACACAAAATCTTAAACAGCAGTTCTATAAATCTCGTAATAATCTGAATCTGATGCAATCGCTGCGACACACTGGAGGATCAAATAGCGTTACACGCACATAATGTTCATTTATTTCGAGTCACCATTCTGACCCGTTAAGCAATGTTAAGACGATCAAGGTCGAAACAAACGAGTTACGACTTATTATATACGTTATGAACGTACTCCTCTATCATTACTTCACATGGAAACGCGATCACACACCAAAAATGATTAATTTCTCAGGAAATTTCGATTGTGTCCGGTTTGTTAGGTATTTATGGTGATAAAACACGTACTGTATGTTTTTCCCAGGGCTTCAAAGAGTAGATCTCTCTTCACGCTGACAGTCGGCATGGTCGCAGCTGATCGCCCCGTTCCGAAGAGCCGAGCGCCGCACGAACATTTCAAAATAAGACCTTTTACAAAATAAAAGAAAACAGTGTTATAAAATGTGAAGTTACAATTTTTTAATTAAAAAACGCATTTATAGATGCTGAAATTAACATGAACATTAATAAATGCTGTAGAAGTGTAGTTCATGTTAGCGAATGCATTTGAATGTTAACAAATACAACCTTATTTTTGTAAAGTGCAATCCAAACGATGCCAAATAAAATCGTTTTATTACATTTTAGACTGTTTAACATTGACAACAATGTTTGTGTGTTTATAATTATTGTCTGATCAGTTTATTTGGTGCATTTCTCAAAAAAATGGACCAGATTAAAGGGGAAAATCCTGTAATTTGGGCTATATCTGAATCCTAAATTCATCTCTCAAGTAAATGAAGAGTTGGTTACAAAATGAGATAACTCGTTTTTAAACAAAATCAAAAAGTATCTTATTATGTTGAAATGTTTTTGTTGTGTTAGCTGTATTTTTTTTGTTGTAAAACCTAAATCAAAACAAACCAACTGCAGTTTGATTGATATTAATTGGATTGCATAATAAAAAAACACGATTTTTGATTTTTTTTTAACGGATTTATCTCATTTGTGTCATATTT
This sequence comes from Triplophysa tibetana, assembly GCA_008369825.1. Lineage (NCBI taxonomy): Eukaryota > Metazoa > Chordata > Actinopteri > Cypriniformes > Nemacheilidae > Triplophysa > Triplophysa tibetana. The sequence continues at coordinate 5,874,661 of CM017917.1, read as the reverse complement.
GCCATCTGGACACTGTCATAGTGAACATCTGCCACTAGATGGCGTCGTTCTGCAGCATCACATATTTGTGTGACATTGTATTTTCTTAGAATCATGGAGCTAAAATTAATACTTTTTAAGGAGGTTGTTCCCAGAGACGGGACTCAGCCATGGTTCCAACTCTTTATCCTCCAACCATTTGCACGAAAACTTGCATATCCCCATTTGTCAACGATGTTGTTTAACATCCTGGTCTAAATGGACCTCGCACTATTTGCCTATATGGAATGATTGATATATGTTATTACAATAAGGTGCACTTTAGAAAAAAATCATTAATTCTTAACAAACTACAATAAGCATAAGATTTTGGGTCAAATGTGGGATTGTGTCTAAGCTATAATTAAATGATCAGGTACAATTAAAACCTTCAACTTTTGGATTAAGTCACGGCCACGGGGTATACACACAAACACCAAAATGACCTTTGCAGTGGGGTGGTTATAATGGCAATGCAGATATTTGTTTTTCCTTCAAGTCGTTTCTAAAAAATATTAATTTATTGATTTGGCACATGCTTTGATCCCAAGCAAGGATCCTTAAGATAAAGCTGCTTAAAAGGTTCTCCACAGCGATGCCATAGAAGAGCCACTTTTGGTTCCACAAAGAACCATTCAGTCAAAGGTTCTTTAAAGAATCATTTATTTTTTACCTTTTAGTACATGAAGAAGTTTTTCTGAAACTGAAGGTCTTCCGATGCTAAAGGTTCTTTATGGAACCATTTTGACAAAAAAGGTTCTTCTATATGACATCGTTAAGCACCTATAGTTTTAAGAGTGAACTTACAGTGAAGTGCATTTATGGTATACATACGTCTTTTTGTTCTCTGGAAATAAACCCATGACCTGTGCAGCCCTAAAGCAATGCTCAACCATTTGAGGTACAGGAACATATTCAGCTTTGTATGAGGCACTTATTAGCAACAACACACCGTATTTTATTTTGTTTATGAGATTTGTAAAATAATCTGAATGTGTTTCTTTCTTGCAATATCTGTGTTTCAAATAAAGCCAGCAACAAAATGGATTTTAATATGAGATTTTTTAAACACTTTTGTATCTAACATTGTTTTGTTTTTCCCCAACACCCAGTGAAAATCCCTTCAGAAATCACCATTATAACTCACACAGACCTGACAGGAGGTCCACCGCTGAGTCCCTCCAGGAGTCTGCTGGGTCACGTACCCTTTCTGCCACATCTCCTAGTGGGACCCTGCCACCATTCATTTCCCCCTTCCCCAATGACATGCCCCTTCCCAACATGCCGCCTCGAAATTTGCTCCCTGAAATGATGCCGCATGTATGGAGACCGTCTTGCTTGGGGAATTCCCATGATGACCCCTACAGTAAATTATTAAATTATCATTAAAATGTATGTTGAAAGTGCACCAACAAGCTACAATAAAAGAGTACAGTAAATGTGGACATAAATCTTAAATGTTGCACAGCTTTCCTGCTATTCAGTAGTTGTAGATGTTCTATATAGTTTATATTGCATTTGCTTACTACTCCTTGAAAAATTACTTCATTTCTTTTCTTCTGTTAAACACAAAAGGAGACATTTTGAAGAATGTAGGAAAGCAATTTTGACTACCATTGTATTTTTTCATACTATGGGAGTCAATGGCGGGCAAAATCTGTCTGTTATAAGCATTCTTCCAAATTTTAATTGTACACGAGGAAAGACATTATGGATAATTTCACTTGGCACATAGTACACAGAAACATACTGCCAGTACAATTAGGGCAAGAGTTAGGATAAGAGTTGTGTTGTTTGGTGTGACTTTAGATCTGTTTGTTCTTCAGCGTGTTTCTTCTGATGAGTCTGAAAACTTCTTAAATAAGTGAATCTCTCTCCGCAGCTCGAGCACTGATAAGGTTTCTCTCCGGTGTGAATTCTCTTGTGGTTTTTCAAGGCACTCATTTGAGCAAATGACTTGTCACAATGGGAACAATTAAAGGGTCTTTCACCTGTATGAATTCTCTGATGTTTTACTCTGCCGGCTTGTTGAGTGAAACCCTTTCCACAAACACTGCACTGGTAAGGTTTCTCTCCAGTGTGAAATCTCTCATGAATTATCCGATTAGCTTTTTGACGGAAGCGTTTCTCACAGTTTGAACACTGAAAGCGTTTCTCCTCAATATGTTTTGTGTGACTTTATATCAGATTGTCTTTCACTGTGTTTCTTCTGATGAGTCTGAAGAGTTCTTAAATAAGCGAATCTCTCTGCGCAGCTCGAGCACTGGTAAGGTTTCTCTTCGGTTTGAATTCTTAGATGACCTCTTAAAGTACTTGGATCAGTAAAGCTCTTTCCACAGCTTATGCACTGCTAAGGTTTCTCTCCAGTGTGAACTCTCTCATGAATTATCTGATGAGCTTTATGACGGAAGCGTTTCTCACAGTGTGAACACTGAAAGCGTTTCTCCTCTGTATGTGTAGTTTGGTGTGACTATAGATCAGTTTGTTCTTCAGCGTGTTTCTTCTGATGAGTCTGAAGACTTCTTAAATAAGTGAATCTCTCTGCGCAGCTCGAGCACTGATAAGGTTTCTCTCCGGTATGAATTCTCTCGTGGGTTTTCAAGGCACTCATTCGAGCAAATGACTTGTCACAGTGAGAACATTTAAAGGGTCTTTCACCTGTATGAATTCTCTGATGATTTACTAGCCCAGTTTGATGAGTGAAACCCTTTCCACAAACTTTACAGAGATAAGGTTTCTCTCCAGTGTGAACTCTCAGATGAACTCGTAAAGCACTTTGATGAGTAAAGCTCTTTCCACAGTGAGGGCAGAAGAAAGGTTTCTCTCCAGTGTGAATTCTCTCATGTATTATCTGATGACCTATACGACGGAAGCGTTTCTCACAGTGTGAACACTGAAAGCGTTTCTCCTCTGTATGTGTAGTTTGGTGTGACTTTAGATCAGTTTGTTCTTCAGCGTGTTTCTTCTGATGAGTCTGAAGACTTTTTGAAAAAGTGAATCTCTCTCCGCAGCTCGAGCACTGGTAAGGTTTCTCTCCAGTGTGAATTCTCTCGTGCTTTTTCAAGACACTCATTTGAGTAAACGATTTGTCACAGTGAGAACATTTAAAGTATTTTTTACCTGTATGAATTCTCTGATGACTTTGTAGGGCACTTTGATTAGTGAAACTCTTGCCACAAAGATTACAGAGATAAGGTCTTTCTCCAGTGTGAACTCTCTGGTGTCTCAATACATTGTGTTGACTATTAAAACTCTTCCCACAAAAAATGCAGTGATAGGGTTTCTCTCCGGTGTGAATTCTCTCATGAATTATCTGATGAGCTTTACGACGGAAGCATTTCTCACAGTGTGAACACTGAAAGAGTTTCTCCTCTGTATGTGTAGTTTGCTGTGACTTTAGATCAGTTTGTTCTTCAGCGTGTTTCTTCTGATGAGTCTGAAGACTTTTTGAATAAGTGAATCTCTCTCCACAGCTCGAGCACTGGTAAGGTTTCTCTCCGGTGTGAGTTTCCTCGTGACTTTTCAAGGCACTCACTTGATCAAACGACTTGTCACAATGAGAACATTTAAAGGGTCTTTCACCTGTATGGATTCTCTGATGTTTTACTAGGCCAGTTTGTTGAGTGAAACCCTTTTGACATACACTGCACTGATAAGGTCTTTCTCCAGTGTGAACTCTCTGGTGTCTCACTAAATTATTATGTTGATTAAAACTCTTCCCACAAAGACTGCACTGATAAGGATTCTCTCCAGTGTGAATTCTCAGATGAACTCTTAAAGAATATTGATAGGAAAAGCTCTTTTGACAGTGAGGGCAGTGGAAAAGTCTTTCTCCAGTGTGAGTTCTCTCATGAGTTATCTGATGATATTTATGACAGAAGCGTTTCTCACAGTGTGAACACTGAAAGAGTTTCTCTTTGGTATGTGTTGTTTGTTGTGACTTTAGATCAGTTTGTTCGTCAGCGTGTTTCTTCTGATGAGTCTGAAGACTTTTAAAATAAGTGAATCTCTCTCCACAGCTCGAGCACTGGTAAGGTTTCTCTCCGATATGAATTTCCTCGTGGGTTTTCAAGGCACTCACTTGATCAAACGACTTGTCACAATGAGAACATTTAAAGGGTCTTTCACCTGTATGCATTCTCTGATGTCTTACTAGGCCAGCTTGTTGAGTGAAACCCTTCCCACAAACACTGCACTGATAAAGTTTCTCTCCAGTGTGAATTCTCTGATGAAGAACAAGATTTGCTTTGGTGCTGAAATATTTGTCACATTCACTGCAGTGGACAGACTTTTCACCGCTGTGTGTCCGCACATGAACTTTCAGACGAGAAGACGAGAGAAAATTCTTCCCACACTGCTCACAGTGAAAGTGTTTCTTGTCTCTGTGCTCTTGTGAATGAAGTTTCTTCTCTTGTGAGCTAGGAAAGCTGATGTCACATCTGGTGCAGGTGAAGAGTTTCTGTTCTGTGTGTTTTCTCTCACGTGTCTTCAAATGTCTCTGTGAACTGAATGTCTTCCCACAGGTGATGCGGGAAAGAGTTTGTGCTGTCAGTCGCTGTTTTGACGTAGAGGCCATTTCTCCATCACAACATGAATCACTCCTCTCATCTGAAACAAACACAACAGCAAATATGAAACTACATCAGTGTTTATTGAGAATGAGAAACTAACTTCATTGTGGTTTTCTCAAGTAACCAAAAACATGTTTTATGAATAATCAGCTCACATGACAGATGAAACATACCTGAAGGTATAAAATCATCATTCTCATGTTGTTCAGTCGGTTCTTCCTCTGATTCGGGTTCTGTATTTATTTCCAGACTGACAGAAGGAACAAAATCCTCATGATTCTCCTCTTCATCAGTTTGATCTTTCTCTGGTGTGGGTTCTGTTTTCATCTCCATCAGTTTCCTGCAGTCCATTAGTTTGACAGAACACATCTTCAGTGGTATGGTGTTCAGGGTCTGCTGTTCTCCAGCGTTACAGACAGAACCCAGAGACTCTGTGGAGGTTTGATCTGTATATTCATCGTGATTCAAGGTGTGATTACTGTCAGTGTCCTGAGCGTCTGTGGGGTTTGTGTCAGTATAACAGAGTAAAGTGAGGCTGGATCTCTGTTCAGAGAGTTTGTCCAGCAGTGGCTGTGCTGTGATCTGATCTCTGCTGCTCCACACTGAATCCAGAGATTCTTTGAAGCTCCCATCATTCACACGCACAGAAGATTGACTCCACAAAACCACCGACACATCCTGACAAACACACAACACCAGCACTGGAGCTTTATATTTCATGTATGTGTGATGTGTTATTTTAATTTAGTTTGACAGTAATGACGGTATAAAAACAGTCAGATTGATGTTGAATGTGTCCAAACCTCTGTGTTGAGTTCATCTCCTCTTGTCCGCAGCTTTTCCTCCAGTAACTCCACTTCTTTCTTCAGCTGACAGATTTCTGTGATGAAATCATCAATATCCAGCATAGGACAGATCAGTTCCTACTGATTTACAGCACATCACATCCACCCCTGACGTCATCCTCAACATCTGAACAAAAATAACTAAAAACATTGTTTTATTATAATTATAAATTATAGGGGCTAATTTACGACAAAATATTAAAAAAAATGCATGTGTATAATCAGATGTTAGACTACGTACTACAATATATGAACATCTTCATTTAACAGATTTACACACCTCAGAATTAAACACGATATTCTAACATTTCTTCTCGTTTGCTTTGAAACTGTCAATGACTCAAAGCATCCATCGTAAAAAATCGAGAAAACTTTCATGTACCGATAATATAACACAAAAGAGTCAAAATCACAGTTATTTATAACGTTACACGCAGCGCTTGATGTTTGACTTTCTTTCTTTCGTTCTTTAGTGGGTTTATCGGCGGACTAAAGAGCTGCAGAGCGACTCCTGCTGGACTGGAGACACAAGACACTCGCCACTAAATTCATCATCGAGATCATTTTACATTCTGTTCATCATTACCAGTGTTAGGGAGAAACTGATCACATGTAACGGAACTACAGTAATCAGATATACACATTTGGTAACTTGAATCCTTTACGGTTACACTAAAAAAACTACGGTTACCAACAATAGTAAAAGATTTGATTATAAACAGGATTACGATTGTCTCTTCAATTGCCCAGGGGTAAACCATTTTGCTTTTCTCTCGATTTTGTTTACACATGTGACCCAAAAGTATGGAGCGATTTTAGCCTCATTAATTATTCACGCGTAAAACAAGATACACACATGCGTAAACAGTTTCGCATGCATAAAATCTAATTTACGTGCACATAGTATATATTTACATTTACGAAAAGGAATTCACGTGCCTTAAACAAAACTATTTTCTCACAAAGTACGTTTCGCAAACATACAACTGTGCACAAAACTTTCGAAAGGTTAAAATGTACACGTTTATCTTGTTATGCGAATTTGCAAATCGTCACTCACGTGTGAATCGCCTTGGACGTGTGCGTGTGTGTTTTTTGAGACTCTCCTGGCAACGTAACCCCTCCCATGTGGGTTGTCGTACTCTTTAGCCAATCAGATTCAAGCTTACCATTCAACCAATCACAACCCGCTGAGGGCCCAGGACTCAAGGAAATCGGCTCTGCGCAGAGCGATTGTACTTTTCCAAGTTTTAATAAAGGTGTTCAAGCTTGTTCCTGGCACAACAACGGTGCACATACATGAATTACACCATTATTTTAGACTTTATTTCATTTACACGTGCATCCCGCTCTTCGTCTGCCATGCTTGATTGTGGTGTGATTAACGTGCGTTTTTCCTTGAGTCCTGGGCCCTCAGCGGGTTGTGATTGGTTGACTGGTAAGCTTGAATCTGATTGGCTAAAGAGTACGACAACCCACATGGGAGGGGTTGCGTTGCAAGGAGAGTCTCAAAAAACACACACACACACGTCCAAGGCGATTCACACGCGAGTGACGATTTGCAAATTTGCATAATAAGACAAACGTGTACATTTTAACCTTTCGAAAGTTTTGTGCGCAGTTGTATGTTTGCGAAACGTACTTTGTGAGTAAATAGTTTTGTTTTACGCACGTGAATTGCTTTTCGTAAATGTAAATATATACCATGTGCACGTAAATTAGATTTTATGCATGCGAAACTGTTTACGCATGTGTGTATCTTGTTTTACGCGTGAATAATTAATGAGACTAAAATCGCTCCATACAAAAGGGATCCAAAAGCTATCAGACTACATTACTTTATACTGAAACTTGAATTGCGTTATTGATTGCAATTGATTATAATAAGTAATTTGTAACTGTACTGGAATACATATTTAAAGTCAACCTCCCAACCCTGACACTACAGATTGATGTGATCTAATAACATTGTTGGCACTGTAGTGAAATTTAAAGGGGTGTTCTTGACAAATATACATGACTAAAAGAAATGTAACATTCTCATAATAGCAACATCAGAAGTGGACAGTCGACTAATTCTGATGTCATCCACACACTTCCAGACAAACGTATTTCATTACTTCAAGTGCATCATAATTTGAGGCTTTCACAAATTCTCCACTTAAATCTGCTAATATTGGACCAAGAGTGAACATGTGTCCACCAGTCACCTCACTAGATACAATAAAGAATTCTGTGTGATGATTCCATGGAGAACAGTGCTTACAGATTACAGTCATTTGGCAGACGCTGTTATCCAAAGCGACTTACAGAGCACTTATTACAGGGACAATCCCCCTGGAGCAACATGGAGTAAAGTGTCTTGCTCAAGGACACACTGGTGGTGGCTGCTGGGATTGAACCAGCAACCTTCTGATTACCAGTTCAGTGGTTTAACCCACTAGACCACCATCTCCAGATTATGAGCATGAACAACAGACAACTTAAAACAAGACTTTATTGACTAGACTAGACACATACTAATATAACATACATACGCACACATACAGTTTAGCATTGGAAGGGGTTGAAGTTGGCAGCATTTGAAATCCAGCAGATCAACAGCCTGAACCAGACCATCAGTTTCTTCATTCTAAGACATCTTTGTGAAAAGGATTCATGATGAAATGTTTAATAAGCCTCATTATGATACTCGCCCATCAAAGGAAAGAAAGTGTCCTGATGCAGTTTGTTGAGGCTTCGGTTGATCTTGGGTGGAGGTGTTGTGCATTTTTCTTTGTTTGTAGAAAATACTCTTCAGTCACAAGTTTTGATGCCAAAAGATAGACATTATTATCAGGGACACCAAGGGCAGTGGAGTTGGTTTGCAAAAGAACTAACTTCTCTTCCTTTGAGCCAGCTTAAATACACATCTTCTCATTATTTATCTCATTGGATGTAAAATCTTCTACAGAGGTTGTAGGCTTGCACAAACTTAGGGGTCTGGGTCCTTGTAGAAGCGACACAGGCCGAGTGAAGCGGAAGAGACGGAACAGAAAAAGAGGACCGGAGACTATTGTCTCTTTAAACTGTAAAGATGACCCAATCAGAGGATGTCCCTTTGGGAAGAAAAGTGAACTGTCTTTGTCTTCCAGTGTGGTGGTTTGTAGAGAATTGGAACAACTCGAATGTGAATAATTGACGACAGAATTTTCATATTTGGGTGAACTATCCCTTTAATATCTTGATCGTGCTATTATCTTGACTAACTGAGCCTTGTTTGAATCAGTAGGATCATGTGAACTAAAGCTAAACTTTATGAAACCCATTTAAGCCTGATTGATTAGTTCAGTTCATTCAGGTCTTGTTTCAGACCTTAATTCCCGCCTTTCTATGCCACTTTTATGAAACAGCCCTCAGGATAAAAAACCCCACTAAAGTGTAGTAGAGCATTAGCATCTGTAGCACCTGACCTCTGGAATAGTCTTCCTGATACTGTTGGAGGGTCAGACACACTCTCCCAGTTTAAATCTAGATTAAAAACACATCTTTTCAGTAAAGTCTACACATGATGCATGCCAGTATTATCATTACAAGTAATGAACAGCAACTACGCTGATGATTCTCTTTCTTCCCTCCTCCCCTATCCTGAGACAACCACAGATTATGCCGCTCAAGTACGACCACTTTGTGTCATCCTCCTCATCTTAACTACAAACTGTCATACGCACAAGTTAATAATCAGACAAACAACATAAAACAGATTCATTTTCATTCGAACATGAGAAAAGACATTCACTGTAAGGTGGTGAAAAATGTGAGAAAAGAAGAACCAGCAACCACCCAATGGCGGAGTCCAAGTGGCATGGCGAAGGCATGCGCGCGTTCTGTCTTTCCAGCGCTCTGGGTTGCTACGGTTATCGTTATTTTAACATTACGTAATTTATCTGACTCCAAAACATAAAAAGGAAAACCTCGTTGAATGATATTATTTGTATTTGATTATTATGCATGATAATAATCATGCAATTTGGGTCACTGTTTGATTATCCCGCTTTACTCTAAACTATATTCACTCATCCGATTCTCATGTCGCTTAGAGTCTCGCGCCGCCCGTTTATACGCGGATCTCACGGTCACAAACTCGCCAGTCTTGGTCATTGCCAGAGGTAAGAGACCAGTAACATTTAGGTGCCTGCCCCCTGCAACTCACTACTAAAGGCACCTTTTTTGGTCAGCCTAGATTATTAACACGTAATCACAAGCAACAATTATTTTCAGCCAGAGGTCATGACCACTCCACAGCGATAGATAGACCAATCTTACCTTCTCTAATGGCAGCTTTATATAATCATGCCATGGTTTCCCATGCATACTTAACTGGAATAATATTACTGTAATCAGAGTCTGAGACTTACCCTATTTAGATTGGTCAGACAACCCTTGTGTTGTTCTAAACGGAAATTCACATTAACAGCCTCTAAGATCTAAGTACACTTAAACTAATGCCAAGTTGTTAGCCGGATCTCTAAAATTCTCAGCTGGTGTGTCTTTGCCACCTAGACAGGATTCTAGTCCGTTACTAACCTGAGCAGGGATTTGCGGTAACAAGGATATAACGGGATACAATATAATTCTTATACCGAATACATAATATAAGAACGTGTCTATAAATTCAGAATACTGCGGAACAATTTCAAACATAACAATTTATTAGTCAGGTAAATGTTACTTGCCAATTACAGTTCAATTCAATTCAATGAATACGAAAACAAAACGTCAAATCCTCAAAGATTAGTCTACGAGTCTAAGACGCATACCTGACAGTAGAAAAGATTCGATCGGAAAAAACACAGTGCTGTGTGTCTGAAGGCTCACACACAGCACCGTGGGGTTCATCATAGTAAGAATTCCCCAGAACATTTTGCCAGCTTCCCTTAAATACCCAGACCAGAATACCCTTCCTCCACACAACAACAAATTACATTGTAAAGGACTCTGTCCTGGATCTGATCAGGCCACAAATGGGCATTTGCATGAAGACACAACCTCAACAGTGAGCAGAATATCTTTCCAGCCTCAAACCTATGTTATGATCTGCTCTACTGCTGTGGATATGAGACCATTGTACCAATCGCACTAAGACATTTCAAATGACACCAAATATACATATGAAGATTCAATGTTCATATAAGATATGGTATTTGTGTCAAATCAAGTTCATGGGTGAGCTTTGAATTGTTCTGAGTTCAGTTGGAGAGAGAGGAGAGGGGGAGAAGAGAACAGATGTAAAGGTGTGAGTTGGTAATCATCTTTCATTGTTATAAGCTGTCTGAGATGGAAATGCAAACCCTGTGGGGAGTTCATTGTATTGGATGAAGTTCTGTGTTTCCCGGGACATGGTGCCCTTTTGGTGTGGACACCTTGGCACCAGCCTTACAGCACAATCATTTTTATTGGAACATAGTACACAGAAAAATACTGCAAGTAAAATTATTCCAGGTTATAGACGCTATGATGTTTCCAGAGCAGTTTGTTCTTCAGCGTGTTTCTTCTGATGAGTCTGAAGACTTCTTAAATAAGTGAATCTCTCTCCGCAGATAGAGCACTGGTAAGGTTTCTCTCCAGTGTGAATTCTCTGATGAACTCTAAAAGAACTTGGCTGAGTAAAGCTCTTTCCACAGTAAGGGCAGAGAAAAGGTCTTTCTCCAGTGTGAATTCTCTCGTGGTTTTTCAAGGCACTCATTCGACCAAATGACTTGTCACAATGAGAACATTTAAAGAGTTTTTCACCTGTATGAATCCTCTGATGATTTAGTAGATCAGCTTGTTGAGTGAAACCCTTCCCACAAAGACTGCACTGATATGGTCTCTCTCCAGTGTGAATTCTCTGATGAACTCTAAAAGAACTTGGCTGAGTAAAGCTCTTTCCACAGCTCGAGCACTGATAAGGTTTCTCTCCGGTATGAATTCTCTCGTGGTTTTTCAAGGCACTCATTCGACCAAATGACTTGTCACAATGAGAACATTTAAAGGGTTTTTCACCTGTATGAATTCTCTGATGATTTAGTAGACCACCTTGTTGAATGAAACCCTTCCCACAAAGACTGCACTGATATGGTCTCTCTCCAGTGTGAACTCTCTGATGAACTCTAAAAGAATGTGGATGAGTAAAGCTCTTTCCACAGCTCGAGCACTGGAAAGGTTTCTCTCCAGTGTGAATTCTCTCATGAATCATCCGATTAGCTTTATGACGGAAGCGTTTCTCACAGTGTGAACACTGAAAGCGTTTCTCCTCGATATGTGTAGTTTGGTGTGACTTTAGATCAGTTTGTTCTTCATTGTGTTTCTTCTGATGAGTCTGAAGAGTTCTTAAATAAGCGAATCTCTCTCCACAGCTCGAGCACTGATAAGGTTTCTCTCCGGTATGAATTCTCTTGTGGTTTTTCAAGGCACTCATTCGAGCAAATGACTTGTCACAGTGAGAACAATTAAAGGGTCTTTCCCCGGTATGAATTCTCTGATGTTTTACAAGGCCAGTTTGTTGAGTGAAACTCTTTCCACAAAGATTACAGAGATAATGTTTCTCTCCAGTGTGAACTCTCTGGTGTCTCACTAAATTGTGTTGACTATTAAAACTCTTCCCACAAACACTGCACTGATAAGGTCTTTCTCCAGTGTGAATTCTCTCATGAGATATCTGATGAGCTTTACGATGGAAGCGTTTCTCACAGTGTGAACACTGAAAGAGTTTCTCCTCTGCATGTGTTGTTTTGTGTGACTTTAGATCAGTTTGTTCTTCAACGTGTTTCTTCTGATGAGTCTGAAGACTTACGAATCTCTTCTCACACCGTTTTTCTCCAGTGTGAATTCTCTGATGAAGAACAAGATTTGCTTTTGTGCTGAAATATTTGTCACATTCACTGCAGTGGAAAGACTTTTCACCGCTGTGTGTCCGCACGTGAACTTTCAGACGAGAAGACGAGAGAAAATTCTTCCCACACTGCTCACAGTGAAAGTGTTTCTTGTCTCTGTGCTCTTGTGAATGAAGTTTCTTCTCTTGTGAGGTAGGAAAGCTGATGTTACATCTGGTGCAGGTGAAGAGTTTCTGTTCTGTGTGTTTTCTCTCGCGTGTCTTGAAATGTCTCTGTGAACTGAATGTCTTCCCACAGGTGATGCGGGAAAGAGTTTGTGCTGTCAGTCGCTGTTTTGACGTAGAGGCCATTTCTCCATCACAACATGAATCACTCCTCTCATCTGAAAGAAACACGACAGCAAATATGAAACTACATCAGTGTTTGTTGAGAATGAGAAACTAACTTCATTGTGGTTTTCTCAAGTTACCACAAAACATATTTTATGAATAAGCAACTCACATGACAGATGAAACATACCTGAAGGAATAAAATCTTCATTCTCATGTTCTTCATTCGGTTCTTCCTCTTGTGTGGGTTCTGTTTTCATCTCCATCAGTTTTCTGCAGTCCATCAGTTTGACAGAACACATCTTCAGTGGTATGGTGTTCAGGGTCTGCTGTTCTCCAGCATTACAGACAGAACCCAGAGACTCTGTGGAGATTTGATCAGTAGATTCATCCTGATTCAAGGTGTGATTACTGGCAGTGTCCTGAGCGCTTGTGGGGTTTGTGTCAGTATAACAGAGTAAAGTGAGGCTGGATTTCTGTTCAGAGAGTTTGTCCAGCAGTGGCTGTGGTGTGATCTGATCTCCGCTGCTCCACACTGAATCCAGAGATTCTTTGAAGCTCCCATCATTCACACGCACTGAAGATTGACTCCACAAAACCTCCGACACATCCTGACAAACACACAACACCAGCACTGGAGCTTTATATTTCATATATGTCTAATATATAATTTTAATTTCGCTTGACATGAATGATGGTATAAAAACAGTCAGAGTAATTGAGGTAAATGATGTTGAATGTGTCCAAACCTCTGTGTTGAGTTCATCTCCTCTTGTCCGCAGCTTTTCCTCCAGTAACTCCACCTCTTTCTTCAGCTGACAGATTTCTGTGATGAAATCATCAATATCCAGCATGGACAGATCAGTTCCTACTGATTTACAGCAAATCACATCCACCCCTGACGTCATCCTCAACATCTGAACAAAAAAAAACTAAAAACATTGTTTTATTTTGATTATAAATGACAGGGGCTAACCTACGACAAAAGATTAAAAAAATATATATATGTTTATAATCAGATGTTAGACTACGTACTACAATATATGAACATCTTCATTTAACAGATTTACACACCTCAGATTTAAACACGATATTCTTACATTTCTTCTCGTTTCCTTTGAAACTGTCAATGACTCAAAGCGTCGAACGCAAAAAAATCGAGAAAACTTTCATGTACCGTAAATATAACACAAAAGAGTCAAAATCACACTTATTTATAACGTTACACGCAGCGCTTGATGTTTGAATTTCTTTCTTTCGTTCTTTAGTGGGTTTATCGGCGGACTAAAGAGCTGCAGAGCGACTCCTGCTGGACTGGAGACACAAGACACTCGCCACTAAATTCATCATCGAGATCATTTTACATTCTGTTCATCATTACCAGTGTTAGGGAGAAACTGATCACATATAACTGAACTACAGTAATCAGATAAACACATTTGGTGACTTGAATCCTTTACAGTTACATGAAAAAGACTAAATAATAAGATTACGGTCTCTACAATTGCACAAGGGTTAAACTATTTTGCTTTTCTCTCGAGTTTACTTACACCGTGTGACCCAAATGTGATCCAAAAGCTATCAGACTACATTACTTTATACTGTGATACTTGAATTACGTTATTGATTGCATTTTTTTTATATAAATAAGTAATTTGTAAATATACTGGAATACATTTTTAAAGTCACCCTCCCAACCCTGACACTGGTTATGTCATCACACTAAAGATTGATGTGATCTAATAACATTGTTGTCACTGTAGTGAAATTTAAAGGGTCATAAACACGCCCACAGTCTCTTATGTGTAATTGACAAATATACATAACTACAAGAAATGTTACATTCTTATAATAACGACATCAGAAGTGGACAGTCGAGTCATTCTGATGTTATCCTCACACTTCCAGACAAACGTATTTCATTACTTCAAGTGCATCATAATTTGAGGCTTTCACAAATTCTCCAGTTAAATCTGCAAATATTGGACCAAGAGTGAACATGTGTCCACCAGTCACCTCACTATAGATACAATAAAGAATTCTGTGTGATGATTCCATGGAGAACAGTGCTTACAGATTATGAGCATGAACAACAGACAACTTAAAACAAGACTTTATTGACTAGACTAGACACATACTAATATAACATACATACGCACACATACAGTTTAGCATTGGAAGAGGTTGAAGTTGGCAGCATTTGAAATCCAGCAGATCAACAGCCTGAACCAGACCATCAGTTTCTTTATTCTAAGACATCTTTGTGAAAAGGATTCATGATGAAATGTTTAATAAGCCTCATTATGATACTTGCCCATTAAAGGAAAGAAAGTGTCCTGATGCAGTTTGTTGAGGCTTCAGTCGATCAGTTGTTGGAGGTGTTGTGCATTTTTCTATGTTTGTTTAAAATATTCTTCAGTCACAAGTTTTGATGCCAAAAGATGGACTTTATTATCAGGGACACCAAGGGCAGTGGAGTTGGTTTGCACAGGAACTGACTTCTCTATCTTTGGCCCAGCTTAAATACATATCTTATCATTATTTATCTCATTGGATGTAAAATCTTCTACAGAGGTTGTAGGCTTGCACAGACTTAGGGGTCTGGGTCCTTGTAAAGCCACACAGGCCGAGTGAAGCGGAAGAGACGGAGCAGAAAAAGAGGACCAGAGACTAATGTATCTTTAAACTGTAAAGATGACTCAATCAGGGGATGTCACTTTTGGGGGAAAACTGAACTGTCTCTGTCTTCCAGCGTGGTGGTTTGTAGAGATTTGGAACAACTCGAATGTAAATAAATGATGACAGAATTTTCATGTTTGGGTGAACTATCCCTTTAATATCTTGAGCGTGCTATTATCTTGACTAACTGAGCCAGTGTGAATCAGTGGGATCATGTAAACTAAAGCTAAGCTTTATGAAACCCATTTAGTTGATTCCGATACCACTTCCTGGTTTGGGAATCAAAATAATAGATTATTGGAAACTGCGGTTTTTGATTCCTGGTCAATTCCCTGTTTTACTACAGATGTTTATTTATTATTAAAAAATACACATTTTTAATGCATTTCAATTTTCTAAGCTATCACTTTTTACATTAGTTCATTGTTTATTTTTTCTATAAAAAAACCTAACTCTATTTCCAATATATTATTAATAATCTAATTTACTAGCTGTTTTCAAAACTAAAGCACCTCTCAAATGACTATTTTTCAGATTTCATACTTTAGAAATATAGACAGACAGATCGATAATCAGTTCATTGTATTAAAATATGTAAGAATACTGTAATATTACTTGTAAATTTAAGTAGGGCAGACATGTGTTGTCCAGCTTTAAACAGACGTTCAAGTAAAGATTATGTTGTGAGACTGTGCTTTATATACATTTAATTCTCTTCACGCACATACTGAGCTCATCGAGGGTAAGAGAAGACTGTCCGTGTGAAAACATAAACATATTTATAGGATTTTTTAAATGTCTGGATACATGTAAGTATATCTGCATTGTGTGTTCAAACAAAGCTTTTGCTTTTATGGATGCAGAACATTTAATGTCATTTCCACAGCTCTAGACTTTATCCATTAGTTTTTATGAAGTCTGCTCTGTTTTAGAATTTAGATAAGAATTAAATATGATTTAGTTGAGCAATGACATCAGCTAAGGGGTGTGGCTTGGGCTAATGGAGGCTCTTAAAGAGTAATCCAACCTTTGGAATCGACTCTCAATTCTCTATACCTTAGAATCAATTTGTGACAAAGCGGGCGTGGTTTAGTGACGTCTGCACCGGGGAGGAGAGACACGGGAACAACGGTAAGCAAGTAGGTCGATTGCAGATTAAGATCACATGCGTCTGTCTCGTTACAGTGATTGGTGAGGAGACCGCTTAAAGTCTTACAGATTTGGAAGAGAAAGCGAGAGAGGCCGACTGGGAGACGATGCAGCACGACGAGAACCTGAAAAGGAGTCTTACGGACCGAGCTCCGGAAAAGACGTGTGAATTTATATTCTGAGTTAATGAGAATTGTTAAGCGCAGTGGCGCTACGTTTTGTTTTACGAATAAACAGAGTTTCTCGTCTCCCAGTCAAAGCCGACCCCGCCTTCTTTCTTCCATTCTCTTGAGCTTGTTTACACAATTATTTTTGGAATGGACTCCCGGGGCCTACTCAGGATAACAGCAGCTATGCTGATGATTCTCTTTCTGTCCTCCTCCCCTATACCGAGACAACCACAGATTATGCAGCTCAAGTACGACCACTTTGTTTCATCTTAACTACAAACTGTCATAAGCACAAGAATTTAATAATCAGACAAACAACATAAATCAGATTCATTTTTATTCGTACATGAGAAAAGACATTAAGGATAATTTCACTTGGCACATAGTACAAAGAAAAATACTGTGAGTAAAATTAGGGCAAGAGTTAGGATAAGAGTTGTGTTGTTTTGTGTGACTTTAGATCAGTTTGTTCTTCAGCGTGTTTCTTCTGATGAGTCTGAAGAGTTCTTAAATAAGTGAATCTCTCTCCGCAGCTCGAGCACTGATAAGGTTTCTCTCCGGTATGAATTCTCTCGTGGGTTTTCAAGACACTCATTCGAGCAAACGACTTGTCACAGTGAGAACATTTAAAGGGTCTTTCACCTGTATGAATTCTCTGATGATTTACTAGGTTAGCTTGTTTAGTGAAACCCTTTCCACAAACACTGCACTGATAAGGTTTCTCTCCAGTGTGAATTCTCTCATGTATTATCTGATTAGCTTTATGACGGAAGAGTTTCTCACAGTGTGAACACTGAAAGCGTTTCTCCTCGATATGTGTAGTTTTGTGTGACTTTAGATCAGATTGTTCTTCAGCGTGTTTCTTCTGATGAGTCTGAAGAGTTCTTAAATAAGTGAATCTCTCACCGCAGCTCGAGCACTGGTAAGGTTTCTCTCCAGTGTGAATTCTCAGATGACCTCTTAAAGCACTTGGATCAGTAAAGCTCTTTCCACAGCTCGAGCACTGATAAGGTTTCTCTCCAGTGTGAATTCTCTCGTGGGTTTTCAAGACACTCATTCGAGCAAATGACTTGTCACAGTGAGAACATTTAAAGGGTCTTTCACCTGTATGAATTCTCTGATGATTTACTAGAACAGCTTGTTGAGTGAAACCCTTTCCACAAACACTGCACTGATAAAGTCTTTCTCCAGTGTGAATTCTATGATGATTTACTAGGTTAGCTTGTTTAGTGAAACCCTTTCCACAAACACTGCACTGGTAAGGTTTCTCTCCAGTGTGAATTCTCTCATGTATTATCTGATTAGCTTTATGACGGAAGAGTTTCTCACAGTGTGAACACTGAAAGCGTTTCTCCTCGATATGTGTAGTTTTGTGTGACTTTAGATCAGTTTGTTCTTCAGCGTGTCTCTTCTGATGAGTCTGAAGAGTTCTTAAATAAGCAAATCTCTCACCGCAGCTTGAGCACTGATAAGGTTTCTCTCCGGTGTGAATTCTTAGATGACCTCTTAAAGCACTTGGATCAGTAAAGCTCTTTCCACAGTGAGGGCAGTGGTAAGGTTTCTCTCCGGTGTGAATTCTTAGATGACCTCTTAAAGTACTTGGAGCAGTAAAGCTCTTTCCACAGTGAGGGCAGTGGTAAGGTTTCTCTCCAGTGTGAATTCTCAGATGACCTCTTAAAGCACTTGGATCAGTAAAGCTCTCTCCACAGTGAGGGCAGTGGTAAGGTTTCTCTCCAGTATGAATTCTTAGATGACCTCTTAAAGTACTTGGAGCAGTAAAGCTCTTTCCACAGTGAGGGCAGTGGTAAGGTTTCTCTCCAGTGTGAATTCTCAGATGACCTCTTAAAGCACTTTGATCAGTAAAGCTCTTTCCACAGTGAGGGCAGTGGTAAGGTTTCTCTCCGGTGTGAATTCTTAGATGACCTCTTAAAGTACTTGGATCAGTAAAGCTCTCTCCACAGTGAGGGCAGTGGTAAGGTTTCTCTCCAGTATGAATTCTTAGATGACCTCTTAAAGTACTTGGAGCAGTAAAGCTCTTTCCACAGTGAGGGCAGTGGTAAGGTTTCTCTCCAGTATGAATTCTTAGATGACCTCTTAAAGCACTTGGATCAGTAAAGCTCTTTCCACAGTGAGGGCAGTGGTAAGGTTTCTCTCCGGTGTGAATTCTCTCATGTATTATCTGACGAGCTTTACGATGGAAGCGTTTCTCACAGTGTGAACACTGAAAGAGTTTCTCCTTGGTATGTGTTGTTTTGTGTGACTTTAGAGCAGTTTGTTCTTCATTGTGTTTCTTCTGATGAGTCTGAAGTCTTAGGAATCTCTTCTCACACCGTTTTTCTCCAGTGTGAATTCTCTGATGAAGAAGAAGATTTGCTTTCGTGCAGAAATATTTGTCACATTCACTGCAGTGGACAGACTTTTCACCACTGTGTGTCCGCACGTGAACTTTCAGACGAAAAGACGAGAGAAAATTCTTCCCACACTGCTCACAGTGAAAGTGTTTCTTGTCTCTGTGCTCTTGTGAATGAAGTTTCTTCTCTTGTGAGCTAGGAAAGCTGATGTTACATCTGGTGCAGGTGAAGAGTTTCTGTTCTGTGTGTTTTCTCTCACGTGTCTTCAAATGTCTCTGTGAACTGAATGTCTTTCCACAGGTGATGCGGGAAAGAGTTTGTGCTGTCAGTCGCTGTTTTGACGTAGAGGCCATTTCTCCATCACAACATGAATCACTCCTCTCATCTGAAACAAACACGACAGCATTAAGAAGAAGCTCAAGCAAATATGAAACTACATCAGTGTTTATTGAGCATGAGAAACTAACTTCATTGTGGTTTTCTCAAGTTACCAAAAAACATACTTTATGAATAAGCAACTCGCATGACAGATGAAACATACCTGAAGGAATAAATCATCATTCTCATGTTCTTCAGTCGGTTCTTCCTCTGATTTGGGTTCTGTTTTTATTTCCAGACTGACTGAAGGAACAAAATCCTCATGATTCTCCTCTTCATCAGTTTGATCTTTCTCTGGTGTGGGTTCTGTTTTCATCTCCATCAGTTTCCTGCAGTCCATCAGTTTGACAGAACACATCTTCAGTGGTATGATGTTCAGGGTCTGCTGTTCTCCAGCGTTACAGACAGAACCCAGAGACTCTGTGGAGGTTTGATCTGTATATTCATCCTGATTCAAGGTGTGATTACTGTCACACGCAGTTTCCTGAGCATCTGTGGGGTTTGTGTCAGTATAACAGAGTAAAGTGAGGCTGGATTTCTGTTCAGAGAGTTTGTCCAGCAGTGAACTCACACACACTGAAGATTGACTCCACAAAACCGCCGACACATCCTGACAAACACACAACAACAACAACACTGGAGCTTTATATTTCATATATAATAAAAATTTAGTTTGACGGTATAAAAACAGTCAGAGTAATTGAGGTAAATGATGTTGAATGTGTCCAAACCTCTGTGTTGAGTTCATCTCCTCTTGTCCGCAGCTTTTCCTCAAGTAACTCCACCTCTTTCTTCAGCTGACGGATTTCTGTGATGAAATCATCAATATCCAGCATAGACAGATCAGTTCCTACTGATTTACAGCACATCACATCCACCCGTGACGTCATCCTCAATATCTGAACAAAAAAAACTAAAAACATTGTTTTATTATGATTATAAATTATAGGGGCTAACTTATGACGGACTTACAAGTGTCCAGCGTAGTGTTGTTAAAAATATCGATATTTCGATTAATATCGATACTGAAATATCTGAACGGTACCAATACTAATTTCCCGAAGTATGGATACTCCGATCCTAGCCGAGCTGTCACTTTCACTTATCTCCAAAGGCGCGTTGACAAACACCACACGTGACTGCAGTGCCTGTCACGTGTCTCGTCTCATTCGTTCTTAAAGTTAAAATAATCCGACTGAGGAATCTTTAGCTGTGAATCTTTAAATACTTTAACTCTGGTCAAATGTAAAGTAACTTGTGCTTAACTTAATTCAAAAAATGATTACTTAAATTCTGTAATTTGTCTTCATGTCTATCCAGTGAGCATTGTTTTCGCGTGTGATGCACGCAAGTTTGCGTGTGTGGATCGGTGGTATGTGAATCCGGCATTAAGATATGTTCATCAAATAATGTTATGTATTAACCAGGATTTATGAACGATGAGCAATGCATTTGCTACAGTATATTTTAATCTTTGATGACAGTATGTAATAAAATACAACGGATCATGTTAGCTCTGGTCCAATGAAAAAAAATATTAACAGATAGAACTTTGGATTTTAATTGGTACATGTATTAGTAAATGTTAGTTTAAATTAACTTTTAACTAAGATTAATACATGTTTTGGAAGTATTTTTCATTGTTTATTCATGTTAACGAATATCTATTACCATTAACTTAAGTTCTAAGATTAGTTACAAAGTTCAGTTCATTTTAAGTGTGGTCAAAAAAAATATGTTTATTAAAGTTTGGCATTCTCTTGTAGCACCAGAAAGAAGATGAGACTCTAACTGCAACAGTACATGATGCGTTACAACACACATTATGAAGAATTATAATGCATTTTACCCTTTAATAACTCTTTATAATACATTATATATGTTATATGTATCTTTAAATAATAATAAAAAAAAATTACCCCCTTAATGTTGTGGCAGTTTTTTTCTCTGTGGTATCGAGTATCGATATTTTTCAAGGTATCGTATCGAAGTTAGAAATTCCAGTATCGTGACAACACTAGTCCAGCGTGTTCAAAAATTGAAGATAGGCAGTTCAAATAAATGTTGAAGTTTATTGATCCGAGGTTTTCTATCAAACAGCGCGCTGGGTTGTCTCGACTATGAGGCGCAGAAGTTGACAAAAGGAAAGCGAATGCCGAGAGAGTGGTTGAGTGTCCGCGAGAGGTGTTGAATATGCGCGAGAGGGGTTCAATGTGCGCGTCTGCGCCAGAGGGGTTGAGTGTGCACGAGAAAGAACGAGTGTGCACGAGGAGCAAATACGCATGAGAGGGAGAGTCAAATGAGTGAGAGTGTGCGCGCGCGCGCAAATTATAGAAACATTGCTTAATTGTTTGCGAGATAAATCAAATTTTTTAGTTTTTGAGGTTTTATTCATTTCAGTATACGACCAGTGTTGGGTAAGTTACCCTGAAAAAGTAATTAATTACTAGTTACTCATTACATATTCAATAGTGTAATTAGATTACTGTCCAAATTACTCTGTCCAAAAAGTATTTAGTTACTCATTACTAATTACTTTCTATATCCTACATCAACCTTGATAAGTTAAGTGAGTCAAGGATAGACATGAAACGGCATATTTAATTCATTCAAATAAATAATATTATCAACTGACCAAAGTATTACAAATGTGAGAATTACACATCAAAGCACAGATTTTAAAGTAAGACTTTGAATTTTGATGTCAATTACACTATTGCACACGCATGTATTTCACAAAGTATTTACTTTAATTACATCAAAAGTAACTGTAATTAAATTGCAGAAAACATATGATTAATCCCTTACTTTACTTTTTCAAGGGGAAAGTAATTAAATTACAGTAACTAGTTACACCCAACACTGTATACGACAGTGTTCCTCCATTAACCTATGACAATGCTCCATGCTGCTAAAATTTCTGGAGAGCATACTTTCATCATATATTGTCACACAAGTGTCTAGTTCTGTAAAATATCTTTGAACATCGTTGCACTGACAACAAGTGCACTGTAAAAGAATTATAAAACATGTCTTAAACATATTTAGAATTGCAGGATACCTCCGTTGACCAATACCGTACGAGTTAGAATGGTTCAACATGTGCAAGCTCAATAATACAACTAAATTTTACTCGCGTGCATTCGCACTCTCACGCGCACACTCAACCCCTCTCGCGCACATTGAACCCCTCTCTCGCTTTTGTCAACTTCCGCGCCACATACTCGACACAGTGTCTTACAAAGAACCAACCCGGAAGCGAAGTTTTACAGCATATATATAGTATTTGTGACGTGTCTCTTCTTTCTGCTTCGAGGGGAGGGTCCGCCCTGTGCTCGTCCAATCAGCTTTCACTCCTTTGTTCTCCTAGTTTTCTGCAAAATATCATATGACACAACACACATTCCATAGACCTCCCCCACTTTTCTTACCCACTCACATTCCTGTTGCAAACACACCAATATCAGCACATAGCTTGGGTATCAAATGCAAACACCCATACTCGTCACATTCTCTATCAAATTCGCCTTCCATTTCAATGCTTAATATCTTTTATACCTTCAAACAATTTTATACAAACAATAACACACAATATGTATTTACTCTAAAATTTCGGGGGACCAACCGCCCGTGTAATAAATGCGTGAGGACTTTCACCTCACGTCTTCTAAATTCGGGGGACCAACCGCCCGTGTTTAATTCAAATTAACAAACTTCAATTGTTGTTAAATTTGGTTTAAATAATGATCAGGAATATTGCAATTCAACACAATCAATTTAGAGTAGTCAATCAGCAGATGTTCGATAAAACAGGTCTCTGCTCACCTTTTTTATTCAGCCGGCTGTTGTGTTGAACCCAAGATTTTCCCTCGCCGTTTTGTCACTCTGTACTCTTTAAGGATTGTCCGAAATGTCCCTCTTTAGCCAATCACGTCGCGGTCACCATCTGATGGTCATCAACTGTCCTGCGTATTCAAAAATTGGACTAAGGGATTCGGATGAACAAAAGTTGAAGTTTATTAATCAGAATACAGCGCGCTGGGCTGTCTCAGACCAAAAGAGTCTTCACAGAGAGTCAGCAACGCTTCAAAAGTTTACATCATTTTTATATGTATGTGAGAGGGTGTATCTTCTTTCTTCAGAGCTCCGCCTCGTCTTTCCTCCATTCAGCTTCATTCTCCTTTGTCTGCAACACATCACATGACACAGCACAACACACATCCTATTCTCCTAGTTTTTCTGCAACATATCATAAGATATATCATAAGACATAGCACAAGACATAGCCCCAACACATATTCTGAAAAATACCACACAGTTTCCACATATGGTTTCCTTCTTAAAACCCTCGCTACATGGGTATGTGCGTTGCATGTACAGCATGACCTCAGGTCAAACAGCTGAGTTCTCGTGCAAACCCTCAAACTGCTGACCCTCTTCTTTGCAGGCAATGCTGCACACACACACATAATTGTTCACACTAATACACACATTCTACTATTGATTATATATAAGCCATAAAAAGATAAACTGTAGTTAAAACCATAGACTGTAATTAAATGAACATTGTAATTAAAACATAGATTGTTATTAAAACCCTTCAATGCATGCATCATATCTATAGTTTTAACACTTCACGCAATCAGAAAAATAACACACATAAATGATTAAACATAACATATAAATGATTAAACATACATGATTAAATCCCTCATAATCTGCACTCACATACCCTGAGTCTTTGACTGCCTTTCATCTACTTCCTTTATCTTTTCGCGCAAGGCTGCACACCCACATACATACCACAGCCTGTAGCAGGCACATTTAATATCAGCACAAAAACCCCTCACAGCTTCTGCTTAAACATTTTCATTATGGCACACACATTATGTTAATCAAACTATAATAAAGAGTAAAGATTCAAACATAATAAAACTTATTAAAAAACTCCTTCACTTACCACAACATATAAAAAAATAAGCATGTAAATAATCAGATGTTAGACTACGTACTACAATATATGAACATCCTCATTTAACAGACAGATTTACACACCTCAGATTTAAACACGATATTCTTACATTTCTTCTCGTTTCCTTTGAAACTGTCAATGACTCAAAGCGTCGAACGCAAAAAATCGGGAAAACTTTCATGTACCGTAAATATAACACAAAAGAGTCGAAATCACAGTTATTTATAACGTTACACGCAGCGCTTGATGTTTGACTTTCTTTCTTTCGTTCTTTAGTGGGTTTATCGGCGGACTAAAGAGCTGCAGAGCGACTCCTGCTGGACTGGAGACACAAGACACTCGCCACTAAATTCATCATCGAGATCATTTTACATTCTGTTCATCATTACCAGTGTTAGGGAGAAACTGATCACATGTAACGGAACTACAGTAATCAGATATACACATTTGGTAACTTGAATCCTTTACAGCTACATAAAAAAAACGAAATAATAAGATTACGGTTACCAACAATTAGTAAAAGATTTGATTATAAACAGGATTACTATTGTCTCTTCAATTGCACAAGGGTTAAACTATTTTGCTTTTCTCTCGATTTTATTTACACGTGTGACCCAGAAGTGATCCAAAAGCTATCAGACTACATTACTTTATACTGTGATACTTGAATTACGTTATTGGTTGCATTTTTTATATAAATAAGTAATTTGTAAATATACTGAAATACATTTTTAAAGTCAACCTCCAAACCATGACACTGGTTATGTCATTACACTACAGATTGATGTGATCTAATAACATTGTTGTCACTGTAGTGAAATTTAAAGGGTTGTTTTCTTGACAAATATACATAACTACAATAAATGTTACATTCTTATAATTACGACATCAGAAGTGGACAGTCGAGTAGTTCTGATGTCATCCTCACACTTCCAGACAAACGTATTTCATTACTTCAAGTGCATCATAATTTGAGGCTTTCACAGATTCTCCAGTTAAATCTGCAAATATTGGACCAAGAGTGAACATGTGTCCACCAGTCATCTCACTTAGATACAATAAAGAATTCTGTTGTGATGATTCCATGGAGAACAGAGCTTAAGGATTATGAGCATGAACAACAAGCAACTTAAAACAAGACTTTATTGACTAGACTAGACACATACTAATATAACATACATTCGCACACACAGAGCTTAGCATTGGAAGAGGTTGAAGTTGGCAGCATTTGAAATCCAGCAGATCAACAGCCTGAACCAGACCATCAGTTTCTTTATTCTAAGACATCTTTGTGAAAAGGATTCATGATGAAATGTTTAATAAGCCTCATTATGATACTTGCCCATCAAAGGAAAGAAAGTGTCCTGTTTGTTGAGGCTTCAGTCGATCAGTTGTTGGAGGTGTTGTGCATTTTTCTATGTTTGTTGAAAATATTCTTCAGTCACAAGTTTTGATACAAAAAGATGGACTTTATTATCAGGGACACCAAGGGCAGTGGAGTTGGTTTGCAAAAGAACTGACTTCTCTATCTTTGGCCCAGCATAAATACATATCTTCTCATTATTTATCTCATTGGATATAAAATCTTCTACAGAGGTTGTAGCCTGGCACAGACTTAGGGGTCCGGGATCTTTGTTTGTAGAAAATACTTTAGAGAGAACTACAGACCGGTATCACTCCTCCCCCTTCATTGCTTAAATGAGCAGTGTGGTATGTAACCAGCTCTCATCCTTTCTCACCCAGAACAACCACCTGGACAGCAACCAGTCTGGTCTCAAGACCAGTCATTCCTCTGAGACTGTGTTACTCTCTGTCAATGAAGCCCTTAGACTGGTAAGAGCTGTCTCCAAATCATCTGTACTTATCCTACTAGATCTATCTGCTGCCTTTGACACCATCAAACACCACATACTCCTGTCGTCCTTCAAAGCTATAGGTGTCGCTGGAGTGGTGCTCCAACATCTTGTGGTGCCTCAGGGCTCAGTGCTAGGTCCGTAGCTATTTTCTATAAACAGTACATGACATCCCTAGGCTCTGTCATTCGGAAACATGGCATTTCCTAGCTATGCGGATGATACACAACTCCCCCTGTCATTTCAGCCTGACGATCCGGCTGTTTCCGCAGTTATTTATGCATGCCTAGCCAACATTTCGCTCTGGTTGAACGATCATCACCTGCAGCTGAACCTCGCAAAAACAGAACTGCTTGTAATCTCGGCCGACACAAAGATTCATCACAACTTTTGCATTCAGCTGGGCTCATCATCCATCGCATCTTGCAGAACGGCAAGAAACCTGGGAGTGATCGACGATCAGCTTAACTTCACTGATCAAATTGCCAGCACCATCCGGTCCTGTAGATTCATCCTCTACAATATTGGGAAAATAAGACTTTTCCGATCTGAGTATACTACGCAAGTCCTAGTCCAGGCTCTTGTTCTGTCAAGACTGGACTACTGCAATGGGCTACTGGCTGGACTACCAGCTTGTGTAACAGAGGCAAGCTAGTGTAGAGCTGTGCAGTATGTAAACGACCGGTTCGAGGCCCGCCTGGAGCAGGTGTGGTTCGTTCCGGTTACACTTGCACAACCAAACCTCTGAAGATGATCCAGAATGCAGCAGCAAGAGTGGTCTTCAATGAACCGAAGAATGCACAAGTCACTCCTCTCTTCAATAAGTGACATAGTCTCCCTTTAGTAGCTCCAATCAGATTCAAGACTCTGCTTCTGGCCTTCAAGACCACCACTGATTCGGAATCCTCTTATTTTCACTTGCTACTGCAGACTTATATACCCACTAGAATCCTATGCTCTGCAAACGAATGACGTCTTGCGGCGCCATCCCAAAAAGGTAAAAAATCCCTCTCGCCTTCCTTCTCGGGATCGGTTCCACATTTCTGGAATGATCTGTGTTGTGATCCCGGTCCTAAGGCTGGACATCCGATCTCCCGACTCTAGAGATTCATCTGGTCCTCCGCCTCTCCGATGGCGCTTCCGAACGCTGGCTGACGCTACCGTACACTTGGGTTTCACAGTAGGCCTTGCAGTCAGCTACCTCCCTCTGGAATCGCTGGGACTTTAACTCACGGAAGTCTGTGGAACCTCTGGGTCAAACGCTGGACTGTTGCCTGTGTTCATGCCATAGGAATCTTTAGACCATACGAACTGTGACCTTTGTGTGTGCTTAATAAATATTGGATTATTCTACCTGCAATTGAGTCTGCTCCGTTGGTGAATCATGACAGATCTGCATGCTGCTACAAGATCAGCAGATTCTTTAGCCATCTTTAAGAATCATCTGAAAACACATTTCTTAAGTGAACACCTGACTGATCAGTTCACACTTCTATCTCTTTTCCACTCATAAAAAAAACGTTAGTTCTGTATACTGTGATGGGCTATATAAGACCAGTTTTCTTTTACTGCACTTATGCTTTTTATGGTCCTTATGTTGTTTCAATTGCTTCCATTGTTTCCCTCGTCTGTAAGTTGCTTTGGATAAAAGCCTCTGCTAAATGACTAAATGTAAATGTACTCTTTAGTCACAGGTTTTGAAGCCAAAAGATAAAATCTTCTACAGAGTCTGCAGCCTTGCACATATATTAATTTGGAAAAGAGGTTCCAAAACCTGACACACATTAACAGGAAATGAATAGTTCACCTTCTAAATGAAAATGCAGTCATCACTTTATGGAGAGAAAATTGTGCTAAAACTTAACAAACAAATCCAGCGTTCTGCAAACAAATACAACCTTTTTTGCAAAAGTAACTTAACTCAGAAACAAACAGAAAGCGTTTTACAAATACATAATGCAATTCGAGAGAAAATGCAAAGGTGTAACATATGAATGTACTGTGTTTAAGTCTCACCTCTTATGAGATTTTCTCAGCTTGATTTTCTCACAAATATGACTGTGCAGATTTTCTCCAAAATAACATAATTTAAATTTTCTCCCAAATGCATGTGCAACTTCCTCTTACAAAACAGCAGGTGGTGCTATTGGGAATTTTAGATTCAAACGGAAAAAGTTTTGAACATTACCTCGCATCCCACCCTTGCCAGTGCAAGAAACTGAATTAAGACAAATTTCATTCGTCAAGTTTCATTAATTTTGTCTCATTAAATTTATTGAAACTGTTAATAATAATCAGTTGCTGTTCTTAATGATAAACAAGAAATGATGCATTTGTTTTAATAAACAAATAGCGTACAACAAACCTGGATGCATTTGCAATGTTGTCACCCCTTCCACCCCATCACATTCTCTTGTTCTTGTTTCCCAACTGTTTATGAAAACACACTGCTTTTACAATGGTAGTTTCTTTTATTGGGATTTTGACACAATTTTGTGTCTATATAAGGGCTTGCTCTAGGCATGAGCAGAAAATTACAAAATACAGCAACACTAAAATTGCTGTATTTTCTATTGGCTGAAAACAACATCACTGTTCAATTCACTGCTGTGGCTTTGAAACAGAGAAGCATACAGGTGGAAGCAAAATACTCTACAAAGGAATTTTAGACGCACTACACACTGCACAAAATTAATTGTGCAGTAAAATCAGAAACCTATATTATTTTTTGTGGTCTTGTTTTGTGCTGATAACAAACAGCTATTATTTGCTTGCAATATATAGGCTAGATTTTTACCTATCGACTTTCAGTAATGACTGAAAGATCCATCTTCCGAAGCTCCCGCTTCCACAATAAATCTGTGTCTCTCCATCTCAACACCCCAATTCACGCTGCACGGGGAAGGGAAACATTCATTGTGCAGTGTAATCAGATTAATTCATTAAACGAAATTAAACAGAAATCAGTGATCGTCTAGTGATGGGGAATGTTCTTAGCCACACTCAAAAAAATATTTGTCTCTAATAATTAAGATTTATGTATTTTGATTGCATATAAAATTTCCATCCATTTGGATTACATATTTTTTACCTAAATTAAGTAATAAACTTTATGTGATACAAATTCGTAAGACATAAGTAAATGAAACAAGTATGAATAAGATTTATGTAATAATATTAATAAATCAAATGTGTTTCAAATTCATTAGAATCTGAATTATGTATTCTTAAATTATAAACTATATAATTAAAATGCATTGTATTTAGGCATTTTAATAATAAACCAAATGGTTTTTAAATCATACACTGTAAAAAATGTTCTGTAATTTTTACGGAAAAATACCGGCAGCTGTGGTTACTAGAAAGCTACCATAAAATTTTAGGAGCATCCTGATTTTATTCACCCAATCAATTCACAGTGGAAAACATTAGCCACACCCACTATTCATCTTTGAAATACATCAGAATACTGAAGATGATCACCACTTCTGCTTCAATGGGACTGCAGCATAACATCCATGACTTGATGTTTTATTGTTGATTAAAGTCACCGTTATTGTGATCAGTGTTTACTTTAGTTGGGCACTTTCATCCTTCTTGAGATTATGTTAAGTTTTCTTTGTGCTGCTATGACAGTGTTTTATTTAAAACACAGGTCAGGAGCAAATGACATCAAAAGAAAATGTAATTAGATTTGTTCACATGGGAATGCAATGATGGTGTTTAAATACTTGTTGGGGTTTAATGTTACGACAGTCTGAGGAAATTTATATTAAAAATTCACATTTCCTGCAACAGTCAATATAAAGAGATTTTGAACAGTTGAAAGGCTTACATTTGGTCTTTGAATCAGATATCAAGAATCAGTGTATGAAACTCAACAGTGGTGATCAATAAATGAAAATCTTACAGCCGCAATGCATGCTGGGAATCATGGATGAGTTTTGTGCTTTGATGATACCCAGAATGCATTGCGTTTATCTTAAGAGTTTTATTTAATTGTCACCATTGTTGAGACAAACTGTTATCCTCTTCATGTCTGGGAGAACATTTTTAAAATATTTTTTAAAAAGACCCTCAGTATGTCATTTCATGTCATACGATTTCATAAAAGAGGACAACAATTTGCTTTATATCTCTACCTAAACTCTAAAATGTAATAACTCTACAAAGTAAAGAAGTTATTGCTCGACTTTGCTGAGCTTTTTTACACCTGTTTTGATATAAAACAAGGGAAAGATTTAATATAAGAAGTAAATGGTCAAGATACCAACTAAAGCAAACACTCATCACCATGATGGTGATTTAACAAAACCATCAACATGTAAACTTGTGTTAGTTCTCATTTAGATCTTTTGTACACGTGCATCAGAAATAAAGTGACAGTGGTGTCTCTAAGTGAAGGTGATAATAATGTTTGTGGAGTTGAAAAAAAACTCCTTGTGAAAACTATGGAATTTCACTGTTCATTTCCCAGATAATTTGACAGTGTTTTCTGTTTTATTACAGACGTTTTTTGACAAGAGTTTTCTCTGTGAAAACTACAGAATTTCACTGTTAATTTCACGTAATTTCACGTAATTTCAGTGTGTTTTCCATGTTTTTTACGGACGCTTTCTGATAACAGGTTTTTTGTGTGAAAACAACTGAATTTTACTGTTAACCTCACGGGCATTTTTTACAGTGTATTCAGGAATTATTTTATTCCTGAAAGGAATCTAACCGCAAAATGACTCATGAATTTGATTTAAAAACCATTTGGTTTATTATTAAATACAATGCATTTTAATTATATAGTTTATTATTTAAGAATACATAATTCCGATTCTAATGAATTTGAAACACATTTGATTTATTAATATTATTACATAA
This sequence comes from Triplophysa tibetana, assembly GCA_008369825.1. NCBI lineage: Eukaryota > Metazoa > Chordata > Actinopteri > Cypriniformes > Nemacheilidae > Triplophysa > Triplophysa tibetana. The sequence goes on along the minus strand of CM017917.1, from coordinate 5,843,620 downwards.
ATCTTATTCATACTTGTTTCATTTACATATGTCTTACGAATTTGTATCACATAAAGTTTATTACTTAATTTAAGTAAAAAATATGTAATCCAAATGGATGGAAATTTTATATGCAATCAAAATACATAAATCTTAATTATTAGAGCAAATATTTTTTTGAGTGCAGCTTTCTTCTTTAGGATTCTATTTATGTCCAGTTAACAAAACCGCCTTATTTAAGACGTAAAACATCAATCAAATTAAATGCACTCTTACTATATGAAAGGCAATAATCAACAATAATTATTTTTTGTTTTAAACTCGCAGTCTTCTTTAATGAATGCCTGATTTTTTCCTATTTATAACATCATAAATCCTGCATGGATTGCGGTCATAATGTAGTATTGAATTCTAACAATCGCAATGCACAAGAGTGACAGTCAACAGCAATATGAAAGACCGAATCAGAGTTATTTTATAAAACACATTTTTTTCATAATACGTGTACAAACATTAGTCTTGTTTTGTTTAAAACTAAATATAAACTTGTTTTTTTGTGATGTTTCATTTGAAAGATGCAGATCATCTGTTATCTCCAGTTCATTTTCTGCAAATAAAGGCAAATGAAAAAGTACATGAAATTTAGTTAGAAATGTGGTCAGAAGTTCACAGAAATAAACTAAAAATACAATTTTACCCAAACACATTTTTATCAGAAAAAAGGAAAATACTTTTGAAATGGTCTCTTAATTTATATACTGTCTGTGTGGTTGGGGTATATGCCCACCCAGGAAATCTGATAGCCCACCCTTCTGCACCTTGCAGGAACTGGGCCTGGTTTATACTTAGATTTTTAAATAAGATGACGTGGGCAGTCGTGGCCTAATGGTTAAGGAGTCGATTGTAAGGTTCAATTCTCAGAGCCGGCAGCGGCGGGTTAAGACTGTGGTGCCCTTGAGCAAGGCACCTTACCCCTACTTGCTCCCCGAGCGATGCAGTGATAGCTGCCCACTGCTCCGGGAGTATGTGTGTTCACCACTTGCTGTGCGTGTGTTCACTAGTCTCTGAAAGGGTTAAATGCAGAGGTCACATTTCGGGGTATGGGTCACCATATCTGACTAATCGGTCACTTTCACTTCGAGGCAGTGAAAGAGATTTCAGTATAGTATCTGCTCTCTTTCTGAGATGCGACTGGTTTTTTAAAAAATTTCTGCATTAAAAAGTTGCATGGATGCTGTCACTTTTATGATATGAAGACCTTTGTCCAAATAGCAACTCACAGATAAAAAGTATTTAACATTATGTCTAACATTTCGTTGAGGAGCTTTATGCAGTACTGTAATGCTTAAAATTTTAACACCTTGTTGTAAATGTTGTTTTCTTCACACTGCAAACAATGGAAGACATTTGGTTATCGTAGCTGTTTTAAACCTCAGCCTGTGAAATTCTTGCATTCTGCAGTCAAAACATATTTATTGTAGTTGCAAAAGTGAGCAACTCGTCTGTTCTGTCGACCCTTTAGCAGAGATATTCTCTTCAGAAGTCGATGACCACTTCATCATTAGCATTGAATGCGCCTCTCGCACCCGGCTTTGGTGATAAATAAACAAATGGTAAAGAGAGGGCTGGTGAAAGGGAGTGAATGGATGCTCTGCTTGAAAAATGTAACATTATTGCGCATTAAAGTTAAAATATATATTCACAATTTTGGCAGCTGCACCAGTGCAAACTTGTCGTATTGACTGAAAACATAGTTGCAAAATGCAACCATTTGGTCAAAATCTAGTCTCGGGCATAGAGAGTTGTCAGTTGTCTACATTGTTCAGTTGCCATTAGTCTATTCAGGTTTAAAATTAACGCTGCAATTTTTTTGGCTATTTGAAGCGAAATGGCCAATTTTTGCAATTACCAGACAGATCTCACCCCCATCAACTTCCATAATTGGAAAACATTACTTGATCATTTCTTTTGTTATATATTACGCTGATGATTCTCTTTCTGTCCTCCTCCCCTATCCCGAGGCAATCACAGATTATGCAGCTCATGTACGACCACCTTGTGTCATCCTCCTCATCTTAACTACAAACTGTCATAAGCACAACAATTTAATAATCAGACAAACAACATAAAACAGATTCATTTTCATTCGTACATGAGAAAAGACATTAAGGATAATTTTTATTGGCACATAGTACACAGAAAAACACTGCAAGTAAAACTATTCCAGGTTATAGACGCTATGATGTTTCCAGAGCAGTTTGTTCTTCAGCGTGTTTCTTCTGATGAGTCTGAAGAGTTCTTAAATCAGTGAATCTCTCTCCACAGCTCGAGCACTGGTAAGGTTTCTCTCCGGTATGAATTCTCTCGTGGTTTTTCAAGGCACTCATTCGAGCAAATGACTTGTCACAATGAGAACATTTAAAGGGTTTTTCACCTGTATGAATTCTCTCGTGGTTTTTCAAGGCACTCATTCGAGCAAATGACTTGTTACAATGAGAACATTTAAATGGTTTTTCACCTGTATGAATTCTCTGATGATTTAGTAGGCTAGTTTGTTGAGTGAAACCCTTCCCACAAAGTCTGCACTGATATGGTCTCTCTCCAGTGTGAACTCTCTGATGAACTCTAAAAGAATGTGGATGAGTAAAGCTCTTTCCACAGCTCGAGCACTGGAAAGGTTTCTCTCCAGTGTGAATTCTCTCGTGGTTTTTCAAGGCACTCATTCGAGCAAATGACTTGTCACAATGAGAACATTTAAAGGGTTTTTCACCTGTATGAATTCTCTGATGATTTACTAGGCCAGTTTGTTGAGTGAAACCCTTCCCACAAAGACTGCACTGATATGGTCTCTCTCCAGTGTGAACTCTCTGATGAACTCTAAAAGAATGTGGATGAGAAAAGCTCTTTCCACAGCTCGAGCACTGGTAAGGTTTCTCTCCAGTGTGAATTCTCTCATGAATCATCCGATTAGCTTTATGACGGAAGCGTTTCTCACAGTGTGAACACTGAAAGCGTTTCTCCTCGATATGTGTAGTTTGGTGTGACTTTAGATCTGTTTGTTCTTCAGCGTGTTTCTTCTGATGAGTCTGAAATGTTCTTAAATAAGTGAATCTCTCACCAAAGCTCGAGCACTGATAAGGTTTCTCTCCGGTATGAATTCTCTCGTGGTTTTTCAAGGCACTCATTCGAGCAAATGACTTGTCACAATGAGAACATTTAAAGGGTTTTTCACCTGTATGAATTCTCTGATGATTTACTAGGCCAGTTTGATGAGTGAAACCCTTCCCACAAAGACTGCACTGATATGGTCTCTCTCCAGTGTGAATTCTCTGATGAACTCTAAAAGAACTTGGATGAGAAAAGCTCTTTCCACAGCTCGAGCACTGGAAAGGTTTCTCTCCAGTGTGAATTCTCTCATGAATCATCCGATTAGCTTTACGATGGAAGCGTTTCTCACAGTGTGAACACTGAAAGCGTTTCTCCTCGATATGTGTAGTTTGGTGTGACTTTAGATCTGTTTGTTCTTCAGCGTGTTTCTTCTGATGAGTCTGAAGACTTTTAAAATAAGAAAATCTCTCTCCGCAGCTCGAGCACTGATAAGGTTTCTCTTCAATATGAATTCTCTCGTGGTTTTTCAAGGCACTCATTTGAACAAATGACTTGTCCCAGTGAGAACAATTAAAGGGTCTTTCACCTGTATGAATTCTCTGATGATTTAGTAGGCCAGTTTGTTGAGTGAAACCCTTTCCACAAAGATTACAGAGATAAAGTCTTTCTCCAGTGTGAACTCTCTGGTGTCTCACTAAATTATTATGTTGATTAAAACTCTTCCCACAAACACTGCAGTGATAAGGTTTCTCTCCAGTGTGAATTCTCTGATGAACTCTTAAAGCACTTGGATCAGTAAAGCTCTTTCCACAGTGAGGGCAGTGGAAAGGTCTTTCACCGGTGTGAATTCTCTCATGAGATATCTGATGAGATTTACGATGGAAGCGTTTCTCACAGTGTGAACACTGAAAGAGTTTCTCCTCTGTATGTGTGGTTTTGTGTGACTTTAGATCAGTTTCTTCTTCAGCGTGTTTCTTCTGATGAGTCTGAAGACATATGAATCTCTTCTCACACCGTTTTTCTCCAGTGTGAATTCTCTGATGAAGAACAAGATTTGCTTTCGTGCTGAAATATTTATCACATTCACTGCAGTGGAAAGACTTTTCACCGCTGTGTGTCCGCACGTGAACTTTCAGACGAGAAGACGAGAGAAAATTCTTCCCACACGGCTCACAGTGAAAGTGTTTCTTGTCTCTGTGCTCTTGTGAATGAAGTTTCTTGTCTTGTGAGCTAGGAAAGCTGATGTCACATCTGGTGCAGGTGAAGAGTTTCTGTTCTGTGTGTTTTCTCTCGCGTGTCTCGAAATGTCTCTGTGAACTGAATGTCTTCCCACAGGTGATGCGGGAAAGAGTTTGTGCTGTCAGTCGCTGTTTTGACGTAGAGGCCATTTCTCCATTACAACATGAATCATTCCTCTCATCTGAAAGAAACACGACAGCAAATATGAAACTACATCAGTGTTTGTTGAGAATGAGAAACTAACTTCATTGTGGTTTTGTCAAGTTACCAAAAAACATATTTTATGAATAAGCAACTCACATGACAGATGAAACATACCTGCAGGAATAAAATCATCATTCTCATGTTCTTCAGTCGGTTCTTCCTCTGATTTGGGTTCTGTTTTTATTTCCAGACTGACTGAAGGAACAAAATCCTCATGATTCTCCTCTTCATCAGTTTGATCTTTCTCTGGTGTGGGTTCTGTTTTCATCTCCATCAGTTTCCTGCAGTCCATCAGTTTGACAGAACACATCTTCAGTGGTATGGTGTTCAGGGTCTGCTGTTCTCCAGCGTTACAGACAGAACCCAGAGACTCTGTGGAGGTTTGATCAGTAGATTCATCCTGATTCAAGGTGTGATTACTGTCACACGCAGTGTCCTGAGCGTCTGTGGGGTTTGTGTCAGTATAACAGAGTAAAGTGAGGCTGGATTTCTGTCCAGAGAGTTTGTCCAGCAGTGGCTGTGGTGTGATCTGATCTCTGCTGCTCCACACTGAATCCAGAGATTCTTTGAAGCTCCCATCATTCACACGCACTGAAGATTGACTCCACAAAACCTCCGACACATCCTGACAAACACACAACACCAGCACTGGAGCTTTATATTTCATATATGTCTAATATATAATTTTAATTTCGCTTGACATGAATGATGGTATAAAAACAGTCAGAGTAAATGAGGTAAATGATGTTGAATGTGTCCAAACCTCTGTGTTGAGTTCATCTCCTCTTGTCCGCAGCTTTTCCTCCAGTAACTCCACTTCTTTCTTCAGCTGACAGATTTCTGTGATGAAATCATCAATATCCAGCATAGACAGATCAGTTCCTACTGATTTACAGCACATCACATCCACCTGTGACGTCATCCTCAACATCTGAACAAAAAACCCAAAAACATTGTTTTATTATAATTTTAAATTATAGGGGCTAATTTACGACAAAATACAAAAACATATTCATGTGTATAATCAGATGTTAGACTAAGTACTACAATATATGAACATCTTCATTTAACAGATTTACACACCTCAGATTTAAACACGATATTCTTCCATTTCTTCTCGTTTGCTTTGAAACTGTGAATGACTCAAAGCATCCATCGCAAAAAAATCGAGAAAACTTTCATGTATCGTAAATATAACACAAAAGAGTCGAAATCACAGTTATTTATAACGTTACACGCAGCGCTTGATGTTTGACTTTCTTTCTTTCGTTCTTTAGTGGGTTTATCGGCGGACTAAAGAGCTGGAGAGCGACTCCTGCTGGACTGGAGACACAAGACACTCGCCACTAAATTCATCATCGAGATCATTTTACATTCTGTTCATCATTACCAGTGTTAGGGAGAAACTGATCACATGTAACGGAACTACAGTAATCAGATAAACACATTTGGTGACTTGAATCCTTTACAGTTACATGAAAAAAACTAAAAAAATAAGATTACGGTTACCAACAATTAGTAAAAAATGTGATTATTATCAGGACTCCAATTGTTTCTAATATGAACTAAGTAATTGTTTTAAAATGAGGAAGTGTCATGTTTATTTTTTGCACAAACAATTTCTATTTATAAAAAAACATTCCTGCATGCTTCTCAGCCTTTAAAATATATGACGTTTATAATGTATTGTGTTAATTGACATTAATAATCTTGATTACAATATCCAAGTCAATCATCACCAATAATTATGTCATTTTAATCTTGCAGATTTCATCTAATATTGTGCATTGATCCTTCTCAAGACAATTCTGATGCTGCTTTACTTCTGTCTAAATAAAAATATATTTTTAACTCATGTTTTCTGTCTCAGGCATATTTGTCCATTTTTAGTCTAAGTGTGAGTTTTTAAAAGATGCACAAGGGTTAAACCATTTTGCTTTTCTATTGATTAAATTTACATCCAGTATGTGACCCAAGTGATCCAAAAGCTACATTATACTGTGAGAATTTAATTACGTTATTGATTACATTTTTTTACATAAATAAGTAATTTGTAACTGTACTGGAATACATTTTTAAAGTCACCCTCCCAACCCTGACACTGGTTATGTCATTACACTACAGATTGATGTGATCTAATAACATTGTTGTCACTGTAGGGAAATTTAAAGGGGTGTTCTTGACAAGTGAGACAGTCAAGTAATTCTGATGTCATCCACACACTTCCAGACAAACGTATTTCATTACTTCAAGAGCATCATAATTTGAGGCTTTCACAAGTTCTCCAGTTAAATCTGCTAATATTGGACCTGGAGTGAACATGTGTCCACCAGTCACCTCACTTAGATACAATAAAGAATTATATTGTGATGATTCCATAGAGAACAGTTCTTATGGATTATGAGCATGAACAACAGACAATGTAAAACAAGACTTTATTGACTAGACTAGACACATACCAATATAACATACATACGCACTCATACAGCTTAGCATTGGAAGAGGTTGAAGTTTGCAGCATTTGAAATCCAGCAGATCAACAGCCTGAACCAGACCATCAGTTTCTTCATTCTAAGACATCTTTGTGAAAAGGATTCATGATGAAATGTTTAATAAGCCTCATTATGATACTTGCCCATCAAAGGAAACAAAGTGTCCTGATGCAGTTTGTTGAGGCTTCAGTTGATCTTGGGTGGAGGTGTTGTGCCTTTTTCTTTGTTTGTAGAAAATACTCTAATGAGAAATACAGACCTGTATCACTCCTCCCCCTTCATTGCTTAAATGAGCAGTGTGGTATGTAACCAGCTCTCATCCTTTCTCACCCAGAACAACCACCTGGACAGCAGCCAGTCTGGCCTCAAGACCAGTCATTCCACTGAGACTGTGCTGCTCTCTGTCAATGAAGCCCTGAGACTGGCAAGAGCTGCCTCCAAATCATCTGTACTTATCCTACTAGATCTATCTGCTGCCTTTGACACCATCAATCACCACATACTCCTGTCGACCTTCAAAGCTGTGGGTGTCGCTGGAGTGGTGCTACAATGATTCATGTCTTACCTCTCAGGTAGGTCATGTAGAGTATCCTGGAGAGGTGAGGTCTCAACATCTCGACAAAGGGGTGCCTCAGGGCTCAGTGCTTTGTCCGTAGCTATTTTCTCTATACATGACATCCCTAGGCTCTGTCATTCGGAAACATGGCTTTTCCTAGCACTGGTTTGCGGATAATACACAACTCCCCCTGTCATTTCAGCCTGACGATCCGTCTGTTTCTGCAGGCCTTTAAACATGCCTACCCAACATTTCGCTCTGGTTGAACGATCATCACCTGCAGCTGAACCTCGCAAAGACAGAACTGCTTGTAATCTCGGCCAACCCTGGCTGACGCTACCATTCACTGGAGTTTCCCAGTTGGCCTTGCAGTCAGCTACCTCCCTCTGTAATCGCTTGGACTTTAACTCACGGAAGTCTGTGGAATCTCTGGGTCTAACGTCGGACTGTAGCCGCTGTTCATTCCATAGGAATCTTTAGACCATACGAACTGTGACCTTTGTGTGTGCTTCATAAATATTGGATTATTCTACCTGCAATTGAGTCTGCTCCGTTGGTGAATCATGACAGATCTGCATGCTGCTCCAAGATCAGCAGATTCTGTAGCCATCTTTAAGAATCAACTGAAGACACATTTCTTTTGTAAACACCTGACTGATCAGTTCAGACTTCGATCTCGTTTCTACTCATAAAAAAAACATTAGTTCTGTATACTGTGGTGGGCTATATAAGACCAGTTTTCTTTTATTGCACTTATGCTTTTTGTTGTGCTTTTGTTGTTCCAATTGCTTCCATTGTTTCCCTCGTCTGTAAGTCGCTTTGGATAAAATCCTCTGCTAAATGACTAAATGTAAATGTACTCTTTAGTCACAGGTTTTGAAGCCACAAGATGGACTTTATTATCTGGGACACCATGGGCATAATACACATCTTCTCATTATTTATCTCGTTGGGTATAAAATCTTCTAGAGAGGTTGTAGCCTGGCACATATATTAATTTGGAAAAGAGGTTCCAAAACCTATTAACAGGAAATGAATAGTTCACCTTCTAAATGAAAATGCAGTCATCATTTTATGGAGAGAAAATTGTGCTAAAACTTAACAAACAAATCCAGCGTTCTGCAAACAAAAGTAACTTAACTCAGAAACAAACAGAAAGCGTTTTACAAATACATAATGCAATTCGAGAGAAAATGCAAAGGTGTAACATATGAATGTACTGTGTTTAAGTCTCACCTCTTTATGAGATTTTTTCAGCTTGATTTTCTCACAAATATGACTGTGCAGATTTTCTCACGAATAACATAATTTAAATTTTCTCCCAAATGCATGTGCAACTTCCTCTTACAAAACAGCAGGTGGTGCCATTGGGAATTTTAGATTCAAACGGAAAAAGTTTTGAACATTACCTTGCATCCCACCCTTGCCAGTGCAAGAAACTGAATTAAGACAAATTTCATTCGTCAAGTTTCATTCATTTTGTCTCATTAATTTTATTGAAACTGTTAATAATAATCAGTTGCTGTTCTTAATGATAAACAAGAAATTATGCATTCGTTTTTATAAACAAATAGTGTACAACAAACCTGGATGCATTTGCAATGTTGTCACCCCTTCCATCCCATCTCATTCTCTTGTCCTTGTTTCCCAACTGTTTATGAAAACACACTGCTTTTACAATGGTAGTTTCTTATATTGGGATTTTGACACAATTTTGTGTCTATATAAGGGCTTGCTCTAGGCATGTGCAGGGGTGGACTGAACCCACGTAAATGTTTGTCTTGCCCACACCATGAGAATCAAAAAGTAACACTAAAATTGCTGTATTTTCTAGTGTTTGAAACAGAAGAGATGTTGCAGGTAAGAAGTCTTGCTTATTTATATGTGGTAGGGCTGATACGTCTTCATGGCGCCGATTGGTGGATCTGATCATTAGCTGTCCTATCAGTTGATATGCGGGTGTATATATATCCCGTGTTAAAGGGATTTTGATTCTAGTAGTCCCGCCCCTTTCTTTTGCTTCGGTGTTACATCCGGTTAATCTCTTCACAGGAGCTGAGTGCCGAAGGCGGGCGGAGTTTGGTGTGGTGGTGTTCCCCACGAGTGCTGTGGTGTGTGTGTGAGCGTGTGTACCCTGGTGTAACCAGTGTGAGGTGTGGTGTGACCTAGACCCGCTGTCAGATCTCAGCTCCTGCTCTATCTTTGTTTGGCCTATTTTGAGGGGCTTGTTGTCTCAGGTGGCTTAGGGCGGTACTCTTCCATCCTAGTCTTTTCTTTGTTTATATTTTTATATTTCTTTATTTCCAAGTGATTGTGTGTCCGAATCTTTTTAATAAAAGTATATATATTTCTACGCTCACGTCTCCTGCCGCTTCCTGAAGTGAACCTGTGTGCTTTAAGTTATAAGAATCTTTATTTCTGTCCCTGGCAAGTATCCAGGGTGGCGTAGTCGCTCCATTTTGTGGTCGATTGGCGTCAGGTCACATATAGGCTGACTCGCTTGGCCAGTAGAGTGGAAGCCATGATTACTGATTGCGAACCAGCCGGGTTTGATTATATGCTCCGGCTCCTCCCTAACTTTGTTTATAAAACATCATTTCACGAGTTCACCTATGCAGATAATAAAGGTTAGCAGAAGTGTAAAAGATATGTGTGTTTGGCGTAATGTCCGGGGAGCGGGCTCCGAGCTCGCCGGTTCCCTCCGAACCCGGAACACTCCCCCCGCTAGGGTGAGTGTCCCGAGCTCGGAAACGGCCCGAACCCAGAGCAAACCCCCGAAGGGCGTAGAAACTAGACAGCAGCCGGACAGCGCATCCCCCAAAGGCGAGGCTAGAGGCTGCGTGGTGTGCGAGTGGGTAGTTGATGTGAGCTCTGGCGAGAGTGGATGGAACTGCGGAGGAAGAGATGACGCTCTTCATTGGGCAAGGTTCCTTCTGAAATTACTTGCTCTAACGTGGATGGTAGCTGGCCTGATGTGCTGAAATAGCTGGATTGGAAATGGGAACTAATTCTTTTGTGTGGGAGGGTGTGAAGGCAGGGCGAGCCCCCTGTGGGGGGAAAACTGGGGTGGGGAGGCTGAGGACAGTTGTGACTGCTGCGGCATAGCACGAGGAAGAAGCACGGGCCCCTGCGGCGATACTGGGTTCAGGAAGGTGACTTGGTGAAGGAGGAATTGGATAGCGGTTGTGACTGCTAAGGCATAGCACGAGGAAGAAGCATATCTGATAGCCCACCCTTCTGCACCTTGCAGGAACTGGGCCTGGTTTATACTTAGATTTTTAAATAAGATGACGTGGGCAGTCTTGGCCTAATGGTTAAGGAATCGATTGTAAGGTTCAATTCTCAGAGCCGGCAGCGGCGGGTTAAGACTGAGGTGCCCTTGAGCAAGGCACCTTACCCCTACTTGCTCCCCGAGCGATGCAGTGATGCTGCCCACTGCTCCGGGAGTATGTGTGTTCACCACTTGCTGTGTGTGTGTTCACTAGTCTCTGAAAGGGTTAAATGCAGAGGTCACATTTCGGGGTATGGGTCACCATATCTGACTAATCGGTCACTTTCACTTCAAGGCAGTGAAAGAGATTTCAGTATAGTATCTGCGCTCTTTCTAAGATGCGACTGTTTTTTTTTAAATGTTCTGCATTTAAAGAGTTGCATGGATGCTGTCACTTTTATGATATGATGACTTTTGTCCAATAGCAACTCGCAGATAAAAAGTATTTAACATTATGTCTAACATTTCGTTGAGGAGCTTTATGCAGTACTGTAATGATTAAAGTTTAAACACCTTGTTGTAAATGTTGTTTTCTTCACACTGCAAACAATGGAACGCATTTGGTTATCGTTGCTGTTTTTAACCTCAGCCTGTGAAATTCTTGCATTCTGCAGTCAAAACATATTTATTCTAGTTGCGAAAGTGAGCAACTCGTCTGTTCTGTCGACCCTTTAGCAGAGATATTCTCTTCAGAAGTCGATGACCACTTCATCATTAGCATTGAATGCGCCTCTCGCACCCGGCTTCGGTGATAAATAAACAAATGGCAAAGGGAGGGCTGGTGAAAGGGAGTGAATGGATGCTCTGCTTGAAAAATGTAACATTATTGCGCATTAAAGTTAAAATATATGTTCACAATTTTGGCTTATATTAAGACTACAGAGATAAGGTCTTTCTCCAGTGTGAACTCTCTGGTGTGTCACTAAATGGTTCTGACAATTAAAACCCTTCCCACAAACACTGCAGTAATTTCTCTCCAGAGTGAATTCTCAGATGAACTCTAAAAGTACTTGGATCAGTAAAGCTCTTTCCACAGTGAGGGCACTGGTAAGGTTTCTCTCCGGTGTGAATTCTCTCGTGGTTTTTCAAGGCACTCATTTGAGCAAACGACTTGTCACAGTGAGAACATTTAAAGGGTTTTTCACCTGTATGAATTCTCTGATGATTTACTAGGCCAGCTGGTTGAGTGAAATCCTTTCCACAAAGATTACAGAGATAAGGATTTTCTCCAGTGTGAACTCTCTGGTGTGTAACTAAATTATTATGTTGATTAAAACTCTTCCCACAAACACTGCACTGATAAGGTCTTTCTCCTGTGTGAGTTCTCTCATGAATTATCTGATGAGATTTATAACGGAAGCGTTTCTCACAGTGTGAACACTGAAAGAGTTTCTCCTCGATATGTGTAGTTTTGTGTGACTTTAGATCAGTTTGTTCTTCAGCGTGTTTCTTCTGATGAGTCTGAAGACTTACGAATCTCTTCTCACACCGTTTTTCTCCAGTGTGAATTCTCTGATGAAGAACAAGATTTGCTTTGGTGCTGAAATATTTGTCACATTCACTGCAGTTGAAAGACTTTTGACCGCTGTGTGTCCGCACGTGAACTTTCAGACGAGAGAATATTCTTTCCACAGTGCTCACAGTGAAAGTGTTTCTTGTCTCTGTGCTCTTGTGAATGAAGTTTCTTCTCTTGTGAGGAAGGAAAGCTGATTTTACATCTGGTGCAGGTGAAGAGTTTCTGTTCTGTGTGTTTTCTCTCACGTATCTTGAAATATCTCTGTGAACTGAATGTCTTTCCACAGGTGATGCGGGAAAGAGTTTGTGCTGTCAGTCGCTGTTTTGACGTAGAGGCCATTTCTCCATCACAACATGAATCACTCCTCTCATCTGAAACAAACACGACAGCAAATATGAAACTACATCAGAGCTTATTAAGAATGAGAAACAAACTTCATTGTGGTTTTCTCATGTTACCAAGAAACAAATTTTATGAATTAGCATCTCGCATGACAGATGAAACATACCTGAAGGTATAAAATCCTCATTCTCATGTTCTTCAGTCGGTTCTTCCTCTGATTTGGGATCTGTTTTTATTTCCAGACTGACTGAAGGAACAAAATCCTCATGATTCTCCTCTTCATCAGTTTGATCTTTCTCTGCTGTGGGTTCTGTTTTCATCTCCATCAGTTTCCTACAGTCCATCAGTTTGACAGAACACATCTTCAGTGTTATGGTGTTCAGGGTCTGCTGTTCTCCAGCGTTACAGACAGAACCCAGAGACTCTGTGGAGGTTTGATCAGTAGATTCAAGGTGTGATTACTGTCACACGCAGTGTCCTGAGCGTCTGTGGGGTTTGTGTCAGTATAACAGAGTAAAGTGAGGCTGGATGTCTGTTCAGAGAGTTTGTCCAGCAGTGAACTCACACACACTGAAGATTGACTCCACAAAACCGCCGACACATCCTGACAAACACACAACAACAACAACACTGGAGCTTCATATTTCATATATAATAAAAATTAGTTTGACGGTATAAAAACAGTCAGAGTAATTGAGGTAAATGATGTTGAATGTGTCCAAACCTCTGTGTTGAGTTCATCTCCTCTTGTCCGCAGCTTTTCCTCCAGTAACTCCACCTCTTTCTTCAGCTGACAGATTTCTGTGATGAAATCATCAATATCCAGCATAGACAGATCAGTTCCTACTGATTTACAGCACATCACATCCACCCGTGACGTCATCCTCAACATCTGAACAAAAAAACTAAAATCATTATTTTATTATAATTATAAATTATAGGGGCTAACTAACGACAAAATATGAAAAAAATAAGCATGTAAATAATCAGATGTTAGACTACGTACTACAATATATGAACATCTCCATTTAACAGATTTACACACGTCAGATTTAAACACGATTTTGTCACATTTCTTCTCGTTTCATTTGAAACTGTCAATGACTCAAAGCATCCAACGCAAAGGATCGAGAAAACCTTCATCTACCGTAAATATAACAACAAAAGCGTCGAAATCACAGTTATGTATAACGTTACACGCAGCGCTTGATGTTTGACTTTCTTTCTTTCGTTCTTTAGTGGGTTTATCGGCGGACTAAAGAGCTGCAGAGCGACTCCTGCTGGACTGGAGACACAAGACACTCGCCACTAAATTCATCATCGAGATCATTTTACATTCTGTTCATCATTACCAGTGTTGTGGAGAAACTGATCACATATAACTGAACTACAGTAATCAGATAAACACATTTGGTAACTTGAATCCTTTACAGTTACATGAAAAAAACTAAATAATAAGATTACGGTTACCAACAATTAGTAAAAGATTTGATTATAAACAGGATAACAATTGTCTCTTCAATTGCACAAGGGTTAAACTATTTTGCTTTTCTCTCGATTTTATTTACACGTGTGACCCAAAAGTGATCCAAAAGCTATCAGACTACATTACTTTATACTTGCTGTATATAACGCATACCTTTTACTGAAATAGTCTATTCTATTTTTTACTTGTACATATTTACATACACACATAACTTTACTCTCTATAGCTTAACTCTTATGTTTATTGTATTGTATTTCTTAATTTTTATACCCATAGGCCCTTATTTAAATCATCTGTGTAACTGTTTTTGTATTGTTTGATGGTCTCTGTGTTGTTGCTCATTCTGTGTATTGGATGCTCCTGTGACCAAAACAAATTCCTTGTATGTGCAAACATACTTGGCAATAAAGCTCTTTCTGATTCTGATTCTTTTATATAAATAAGTAATTTGTAAATATACTGGAATACATCTTTTAAGTCACCCTCCAAACCCTGACACTGGTTATGTCATTACACTACAGATTGATGTGATCTAATAACATTGTTGTCACTGTAGTGAAATTTAAAGGGGTGTTCTTGACAAATATACATAACTACAAGAAATGTTACATTCTTATAATAACGACATCAGAAGTGGACAGTCGAGTAGTTCTGATGTCATCCACACACTTCCGGACAAACGTATTTCATTACTTCAAGAGCATCATAATTTGAGGCTTTCACAAATTCTCCAGTTAAATCTGCTAATATTGGACCTGGATTCATGTGTCCACCAGTCACCTCACTAGATACAATAGAGAATTCTGTTGTGATGATTCCATGGAGAACAGTGCTTACAGATTATGAGCATGAACAACATACAACATAAAACAAGACTTTATTGACTAGACTAGACACATACTAATATAACATACATACGCACACATACAGTTTAGCATTGGAAGAGGTTGAAGTTGGCAGCATTTTAAATTCAGCAGATCAACAGCCTGAACCGGACCATCAGTTTCTTCATTCTAAGACATCTTTGTGAAAAGGATTCATGATGAAATGTTTAATAAGCCTCATTATGATACTCGCCCATTAAAGGAAAGAAAGTGTCCTGATGCAGTTTGTTGAGACTTCAGTTGATCTTGGGTGGAGGTGTTGTGGCTTTTTCCTCTCTTTGTAGAAAATACTCTTCAGTCACAAGTTTTGATGCCAAAAGATGGACTTTATTATCAGGGACACCAAGGG
The DNA here is from genome assembly GCA_008369825.1 of Triplophysa tibetana. Classification (NCBI taxonomy): domain Eukaryota; kingdom Metazoa; phylum Chordata; class Actinopteri; order Cypriniformes; family Nemacheilidae; genus Triplophysa; species Triplophysa tibetana. Next base: position 5,828,194 of record CM017917.1, on the reverse strand, counting down.
CAGTTGAGTTGGTTTGCTAAAGAACTGACTTCTCTTCCTTTGAGCCAGCTTAAATACACATCTTCTCATTATTTATCTCATCGGGTGTAAAATCTTCTACAGAGGTTGTAGCCTGGCACAGACTTAGAGGTCCTGGTCCTAGAAGCGACACAGGCCGAGTGAAGCGGAAGAGAGGGAACAGAAAAAGAGGACCTGAGACTATTGTCTCTATAAACTGTAAAGATGGCTCAATCAGGGGATGTTACTTTGGGAAGAAAAGTGAACTGTCTTCGTCTTCCAAAGACAAAGGTGGTTTGTACAGATTTGGAACAACTCGAATGTGAGAAAATGATGATAGAATTTTCATGTTTGGGTGAACTATCCCTTTAATATCTTGTGCTTGCTATTATCTTGAACTAACTGAGCCTTGTGTGAATCAGTATGATCATGTGAACTAAAGCTAAACTTTATGAAACCCATTTGTCGATTCCGATTTCACTTCCTGGTTTGGGAATCAAAATGATCGATTATTGGAAACTGCGGTTTTTCGATTCCTGGTCAATTCCCTGTTTTACTACAAATGTTTATTTATTATTAAAAAATACACATTTTTAATGCATTTCAATTTTCTAAGCTATCACTTTTTACATTAGTTCATTGTTTATTGTTTCTATAAAAAAACTAAATCTATTTCCAACATATCATTAATAATCTAATTTACTAGCTGTTTTCAAAACTAAAGCACCTCTCAAATGACTATTTTTCAGATTTCATACTTTAGGAATATAGACAGATAGATTGATAATCAGTTAATTGTATTAAAATATGTAAGAATACTGTAATATTACTGTTAAATAGTGCAGACATGTGTTGTTCAACTTTAAACAGACGTTTAAGTAAAGATTATTTTGTGAGACTGTGCTTTATTTACATGTAATTCTCTTCAAGCACATACTGAGCTCATCGAGGGTAAGAGAAGACTGTCCGTGTGAAAACATAAACATATTTATATGATTTTTTAAATGTGTGGATACATGTAAGTATATCTGCATTGTGTGTTCAAACAAAGCTTTTGCTTTTTTGGATGCAGAACATTTAATGTCATTTCCACAGCTCTAGACTTCATCCATCAGTTTTTATGAAGTCTGCTCTGTTTTAGAATTTAGATAAGAATTAAATGTGATTTAGTTGAGCAATGACATCAGCTAAGGGGTGTGGCTTGGGCTTATGAAGGCTCTTAAAGAGGAATCCAACCATTGGATTCGACTCTCAATTCTCTATACCTTGGAATCAATTCGTGACAAGGGGGCGTGGTTTAGTGACGTCTGCACCGGGGAGGAGAGACACGGGAACAACGGTAAGCAAGTAGGTCGACTGCAGATTAAGATCACATGCGTCTCGTAACAGTGATTGGTGAGGAGACCGCTTAAAGCCTTACAGATTTGGAGGAGAAAGCGAGAGAGACCGGCTGCGAGACGAAGCAGCACGACGAGAACCTGAAAAGGAGTCTTACGGACCGAGCTCCGGAAAAGACGTGTGAATTTATATTCTGAGTTAATGAGAATTGTTAAGCGCAGTGGCGCTACGTTTCTCCCAGTCAAAGCCGACCCCGCCTTCTTTCTTCCATTCTCTTGAACTTGTTTACACAATTATTTTTGGAATGGACTCCCGGGGCCTACTCAGGATAACAGCAGCTACGCTGATGAGTCTCTTTCTGTCCTCCTCCCCTATACCGAGACAACCACAGATTATGCGGCTCAAGTACGACCACCTTGTGTCATCCTCCTCATCTTAACTACAAACTGTCATAAGCACAAGAATTTAATAATCAGACAAACAACATAAATCAGATTCATTTTTATTCGTACATGAGAAAAGACATTAAGGATAATTTCACTTGGCACACAGTACACAGAAAAAATACTGTGAGTAAAATTAGGGCAAGAGTTAGGATAAGAGTTGTGTTGTTTGTTGTGACCTTAGATCAGTTTGTTCTTCAGCGTGTTTCTTCTGATGAGTCTGAAAACTTCTTAAATAAGTGAATCTCTCTCCACAGCTCGAGCACTGGTAAGGTTTCTCTCCAGTATGAATTCTCTCAAGTATTATCTGATTAGCTTTATGACGGAAGCGTTTCTCACAGTGTGAACACTGAAAGCGTTTCTCCTCGGTGTGAATTCTTAGATGACCTCTTAAAGCACTTGGATTAGTACAGCTCTTTCCACAGTGAGGGCAGTGGTAAGGTTTCTCTCCAGTGTGAATTCTCTCGTGGGTTTTCAAGACACTCATTCGAGCAAACGACTTGTCACAGTGAGAACATTTAAAGGGTCTTTCACCTGTATGAATTCTCTGATGATTTACTAGGCCAGCTTGTTGAGTGAAACCCTTCCCACAAACACTGCAGTGATAAGGTCTCTCTCCAGTGTGAATTCTCAGATGACCTCTTAAAGCACTTTGATCAGTAAAGCTCTTTCCACAGCTCGAGCACTGGTAAGGTTTCTCTCCAGTGTGAATTCTTAGATGACCTCTTAAAGCACTTGGATTAGTAAAGCTCTTTCCACAGTGAGGGCAGTGGTAAGGTTTCTCTCCAGTGTGAATTCTCAGATGACCTCTTAAAGCACTTGGATCAGTAAAGCTCTTTCCACAGTGAGGGCAGTGGTAAGGTTTCTCTCCAGTGTGAATTCTTAGATGACCTCTTAAAGTACTTGGATTAGTAAAGCTCTTTCCACAGTGAGGGCAGTGGTAAGGTTTCTCTCCAGTGTGAATTCTCAGATGACCTCTTAAAGCACTTGGATCAGTAAAGCTCTTTCCACAGTGAGGGCAGTGGTAAGGTTTCTCTCCAGTGTGAATTCTCAGATGACCTCTTAAAGCACTTGGATCAGTAAAGCTCTTTCCACAGTGAGGGCAGTGGTAAGGTTTCTCTCCAGTGTGAATTCTCAGATGACCTCTTAAAGCACTTGGATCAGTAAAGCTCTTTCCACAGTGAGGGCAGTGGTAAGGTTTCTCTCCAGTGTGAATTCTCAGATGACCTCTTAAAGCACTTGGATCAGTAAAGCTCTTTCCACAGTGAGGGCAGTTGTAAGGTTTCTCTCCAGTGTGAATTCTCAGATGACCTCTTAAAGCACTTGGATCAGTAAAGCTCTTTCCACAGTGAGGGCAGTGGTAAGGTTTCTCTCCAGTGTGAATTCTCAGATGACCTCTTAAAGCACTTGGATCAGTAAAGCTCTTTCCACAGTGAGGGCAGTGGTAAGGTTTCTCTCCAGTGTGAATTCTCAGATGACCTCTTAAAGCACTTGGATCAGTAAAGCTCTTTCCACAGTGAGGGCAGTTGTAAGGTTTCTCTCCAGTGTGAATTCTCAGATGACCTCTTAAAGCACTTGGATCAGTAAAGCTCTTTCCACAGTGAGGGCAGTTGTAAGGTTTCTCTCCAGTGTGAATTCTCAGATGACCTCTTAAAGCACTTGGATCAGTAAAGCTCTTTCCACAGTGAGGGCAGTGGTAAGGTTTCTCTCCGGTGTGAATTCTCTCATGTATTATCTGACGAGCTTTACGATGAAAGCGTTTCTCACAGTGTGAACACTGAAAGAGTTTTCCTCGATATGTGTAGTTTTGTGTGACTTTAGAGCAGTTTGTTCTTCATTGTGTTTCTTCTGATGAGTCTGAAGACTTACGAATCTCTTCTCACACCGTTTTTCTCCAGTGTGAATTCTCTGATGAAGAACAAGATTTGCTTTGGTGCTGAAATATTTGTCACATTCACTGCAGTGGACAGACTTTTCACCGATGTGTGTCCGCACGTGAACTTTCAGACGAGAAGACGAGAGAAAATTCTTCCCACACTGCTCACAGTGAAAGTGTTTCTTGGCTCTGTGCTCTTGTGAATGAAGTTTCTTCTCTTGTGAGGTAGGAAAGCTGATGTTACATCTGGTGCAGGTGAAGAGTTTCTGTTCTGTGTGTTTTCTCTCACGTGTCTTGAAATTTCTCTGTGAGCTGAATGTCTTCCCACAGGTGATGCGGGAAAGAGTTTATGGTGTCAGTCGCTGTTTTGACGTAGAGGCCATTTCTCCATCACAACATGAATCACTCCTCTCATCTGAAACAAACACGACAGCATTAAGAAGAAGCTCAAGCAAATATCAAACTACATCAGTATTTATTGAGAATGAGAAACTTCACTTCATTTCTCAAGTTACCAAAAAACATATTTTATGAATAAGCATCTCGCATGACAGATTAAACATACCTGAAGGAATAAAATCATCATTCTCATGTTCTTCAGTCGGTTCTTCCTCTGATTTGGGTTCTGTTTTTATTTCCAGACTGACTGAAGGAACAAAATCCTCATGATTCTCCTCTTCATCAGTTTGATCTTTCTCTGGTGTGGGTTCTGTTTTCATCTCCATCAGTTTCCTGCAGTCCATCAGTTTGACAGAACACAACTTCAGTGGTAGGGTGTTCAGGGTCTGCTGTTCTCCAGCGTTACAGACAGAACCCAGAGACTCTGTGGAGGTTTGATCAGTAGATTCATCCTGATTCAAGGTGTGATTACTGTCACACGCAGTGTCCTGAGCGTCTGTGGGGTTTGTGTCAGTATAACAGAGTAAAGTGAGGCTGGATTTCTGTTCAGAGAGTTTGTCCAGCAGTGAACTCACACACACTGAAGATTGACTCCACAAAACCGCCGACACATCCTGACAAACACACAACAACAACAACACTGGAGCTTCATATTTCATATATAATAAAAATTAGTTTGACGGTATAAAAACAGTCAGAGTAATTGAGGTAAATGATGTTGAATGTGTCCAAACCTCTGTGTTGAGTTCATCTCCTCTTGTCCGCAGCTTTTCCTCCAGTAACTCCACCTCTTTCTTCAGCTGACAGATTTCTGTGATGAAATCATCAATATCCAGCATAGACAGATCAGTTCCTACTGATTTACAGCACATCACATCCACCTGTGACGTCATCCTCAACATCTGAACAAAAAAACTAAAATCATTATTTTATTATAATTATAAATTATAGGGGCTAACTAACGACAAAATATAAAAAAAATAAGCATGTAAATAATCAGATGTTAGACTACGTACTACAATATATGAACATCTCCATTTAACAGATTTACACACGTCAGATTTAAACACGATATTGTCACATTTCTTCTCGTTTCATTTGAAACTGTCAATGACTCAAAGCGTCGAACGCAAAAAATCGAGAAAACCTTCATGTACCGTAAATAAAACACAAAAGAGTCGAAATCACAGTTATTTATAACGTTACACGCAGCGCTTGATGTTTGACTTTCTTTCTTTCGTTCTTTAGTGGGTTTATCGGCGGACTAAAGTGCTGCAGAGCGACTCCTGCTGGACTGGAGACACAAGACACTCGCCACTAAATTCATCATCGAGATCATTTTACATTCTGTTCATCATTACCAGTGTTGTGGAGAAACTGATGTAACGGAATTATCAGGATAAACAAAGTTGGTAACTTGAATCCTTTACATTAACATAAAAAAAATAATAATAATAAGATTACGGTTACCAACAATTATTAAAAAATTTGATTATTATCAGGATTACAATTATTTCAGAACTAAGTTATTGTTTTAAAATGAGGGAGTGTCGCGTATATATTTTTTGGACGAACAATTTCTATTTATAAAAAATCATCCTGCATGCTTCTCAGCCTTTAAAAACGTTTATAATGTATTGTGTTAGTTGACATTAATAATCTTGATTACAATATCAAAGTCAATCATCACCAATAATTATTCCATTTTAATCTTGCAGATTATATCTGATATTGTACATTGATCCTTCTCAAGACAATTCTGATGGTGCTTTGCTTCTGTCTAAATAAAAATAGATTTTTAACCCTTGTTTTCTGTCTCAGACATATTTGTCCATTTTCAGTATAAGTGTGAGATTTTAAAAGATTCACAAGGGTTAAATCATTTTGCTTTTCTATTGATTTTATTTACATCCAGTATGTGACCCAAAAGTAGGGATGGGTACGGAAACCCGCTACTTAATCGGTCCCGGGGCTAAATTATGAAAGATAAATTATGTAATAATTTAAAAAACACACATCACATTAAAAAATTGCCTGCATATAAATCTTTAGACCATTCTTTTCTGCAGTAGCCTAATAAATCTTAAAATTAAAATGCTTTCACAGTACTGCATTTAAAATGGATGAATAATAATAAATTATGCTTAAGAAATTATAAAGCAGAGTTTACCTAAAAATGAATTTGTAGTGCTGAAATACATAAACTTTTTTTGTGTGTGCAAGAGGTTCCAAACCTGTATAACTTTTAAGACCAAACATGTTACACTGCACAGCCAGGACAAGACCATGATTTGAGACGACATCTGGACATCTGATAGCAAGGATTTGAATGTATAAAGTGTCTACGGTGTGAAACTTACAGGGCCTGTTTCTGATGCATGTGCTACACTACACACATCATCACAAAAGAGAAGATCTCCAGCCAGAACACATAATTGGAATAACATTTCTTTATTAATGTTAAACAACAACAACAAAAAACACAAAGGCCCCCATGCAATTTTATTTTAATTCTCTATGAATAATAGGTGGGTATCAGTCATCTTTTACCTCAGTAAAGAATGTTTTAAATAGTGAAAACAACTCCAGCTTTAGTTTTGTCTTTCATAAAAAAACACAACAAAAAGTTCCGATAAGATTACCGTTAAAGTACAGGATCGATAAGTGGTATCGATAAAAGTAGTAATACCATTAAAACCTTAACGATACTCATCCGTACATACAGTTTAGCATTGGAAGAGGTTGAAGTTGGCAGCATTTGAAATCCAGCAGATCAACAGCCTTAACCAGACCATCAGTTTCTTCATTCTAAGACATCTTTGTGAAAAGGATTCATGATGAACTGTTTAATAAGCCTCATTATGATACTCGCCCATCAAAGGAAAGAAAGTGTCCTGATGCAGTTTGTTGAGGCTTCAGTTGATCTTTAGTGGAGGCGTTGTGCATTTTTCTTTGTTTGTAGAAAATACTTTAGAGAGAACTACAGACCGGTATCACTCCTCCCCCTTCATTGCTTAAATGAGCAGTGTGGTATGTAACCAGCTCTCATCCTTTCTCACCCAGAACAACCACCTGGACAGCAACCAGTCTGGTCCCAAGACCAGTCATTCCACTGAGACTGTGTTACTCTCTGTCAATGAAGCTCTTAGACTGGTAAGAGCTGCCTCCAAATCATCTGTACTTATCCTACTAGATCTATCTGCTGCCTTTGACACCATCAAACACCACATACTCCTGTCGTCCTTCAAAGCTATAGGTGTCGCTGGAGTGGTGCTCCAACATCTCGACACAGGGGTGCCTCAGGGCTCAGTGCTTGGTCCGTAGCTATTTTCTATATACAGTTCATGACATCCCTAGGCTCTGTCATTCGGAAACATGGCATTTCCTAGCACCGCTATGCGGATGATACACAACTCCCCCTGTCATTTCAGCCTGACGATCCGGCTGTTTCCGCAGTTATTTATGCATGCCTAGCCAACATTTCGCTCTGGTTGAACGATCATCACCTGCAGCTGAACCTCGCAAAAACAGAACTGCTTGTAATCTCGGCCAACACAAAGATTCATCACAACTTTTCCATTCAGCTGGGCTCATCATCCATCACATCTTGCAGAACGTCAAGAAACCTGGGAGTGATCGACGATCAGCTTAACTTCACTGATCAAATTGCCAGCACCACCCGGTCCTCTTCATCCTCTACAATATTGGGAAAATTAGGGTCTTGTTCTGTCAAGACTGGACTACTGCAATGGGCTACTGGCTGGACTACCAGCTTGTGTAACAGAGGCAAGCTAGTGTAGAGCTGTGCAGTATGTAAACGACAGGTTCGAGGCCCGTCTGGAGCAGGTGTGGTTCGTTCCAGTTACACTTGCACAACCAAACCTCTGAAGATGATCCAGAATGCAGCAGCAAGACTGGTCTTCAATGAACCGAAGATTGCACAAGTCACTCCTCTCTTCAATAAGTGACATAGTCTCCCTTTAGTAGCTCCAATCAGATTCAAAACTCTGCTTCTGGCCTTCAAGACCACCACTGATTAGGAATCCTCTTATTTTCACTTGCTACTGCAGACTTATATACCCACTTGAATCCTATGCCCTGCAAACGAATGACGTCTTGCGGCGCCATCCAAAAAAGGTAAAAAATCACTCTCGCCTTCCTTCTCGGGATCGGTTCCACATTTCTGGAATGATCTGTGTTGTGATCCCGGTCCTACGGCTGGACATCCGATCTCCCGACTCTAGAGATTCATCTGGTCCTCCGCCTCTACGATGGCGCTTCCGAACGCTGGCTGACGCTACCGTACACTTGGGTTTCACAGTTGCCCTTGCAGTCAGCTACCTCCCTCTGGAATCGCTTGGACTTTATCTCACGGAAGTCTGTGGAACCTCTGGGTCTAACGCTGGACTGTTGCCTGTGTTCATGCTATAGGAATCTTTAGACCATACGAACTGTGACCTTTGTGTGTGCTTAATAAATATTGGATTATTCTACCTGCAATTGAGTCTGCTCCGTTGGTGAATCATGACAGATCTGCATGCTGCTACAAGATCAGCAGATTCTTTAGCCATCTTTAAGAATCAACTGAAGACACATTTCTTTTGTAAACACCTGACTGATCAGTTCAGACTTATCTCTTTTCCACTCATAAAAAAAACGTTAGTTCTGTATACTGTGGTGGGCTATATAAGACCAGTTTTCTTTTACTGCACTTATGCTTTTTATGGTCCTTATGTTGTTTCAATTGCTTCCATTGTTTCCCTCGTCTGTAAGTTGCTTTGGATAAAAGCCTCTGCTAAATGACTAAATGTAAATGTACTCTTTAGTCACAGGTTTTGAAGCCAAAAGATGGACTTTATTATCAGGGACACCATGGGCATAATACACATCTTCTCATTATTTATCTCGTTGGGTATAAAATCTTCTACAGTGGTTGTAGCCTGGCACATATATTAATTTGGAAAAGAGGTTCCAAAACCTATTAACAGGAAACGAATAGTTCACCTTCTAAATGAAAATGCAGTCATCACTTTATGGAGAGAAAATTGTGCCAACTAACAAACAAATCCAGCGTTCTGCAAACAAATACAACCTTTTTTGCAAAAGCAACTTAACTCAGAAACAAACAGAAAGCGTTTTACAAATACATAATGGAATTCGAGAGAAAATGCAAAGGTGTAACATATGAATGTACTGTGTTTAAGTCTCACCTCTTTATGAGATTTTTTCAGCTTGATTTTCTCACAAATATGACTGTTCAGATTTTTTCCAAAATAACATAATTTAAATTGTCTCCCAAATGCATGTGCAACTTCCTCTTACAAAACAGCAGGTGGTGCTATTGGGAATTTTAGATTCAAACGGAAAAAGTTTTGAACAATCCCTTGCATCCCACCCTCGCCAGTGCAAGAAACTGAATTAAGACAAATTTCATTCGTCAAGTTTCATTCATTTTGTCTCATTAAATTTATTGAAACTGTTAATAATAATCAGTTGCTGTTTTTAATGATAAACAAGAAATGATGCATTTGTTTTAATAAACAAATAGTGTACAACAAACCTGGATGCATTTGCAATGTTGTCACCCCTTCCATCCCATCTCATTCTGTTGTCCTTGTTTCCCAACTGTTTATGAAAACACACTGCTTTCACAATGGTAGTTTCTTATATTGGGATTTTGACACACTTTTGTGTCTATATAAGGGCTTGCTCTAGGCATAAGCAGGGGTGGGCTGAACCCACCTAAATGTTTGTCTTGCCCACACCATGAGAATCAAAAAGTAACACTAAAATTGCTGTATTTTCTATTGGCTGAAAACAACATCACTGTTCAATTCACTGCTGTGGCTTTGAAACAGAGAAGCATACAGGTGGAAACAAAATACTCTACAAAGGAATTTTAGACGCACTACACACTGCACAAAATTAATTGTGCAGTAAAATCAGAAACCTATATTAATTTTTGTGGTCTTGTTTTGTGCTGATAACAAACAGCTATTATTTGCTTGCAATATATAGGCTAGATTTTTACCTATCGACTTTCAGTAATGACTGAAAGATCCATCTTCCGAAGCTCCCGCTTCCACAATAAATCTGAGTCTCTCCATCTCAACACCCCAATTCACGCTGCAGGGGAAGGGAAACATTCATTGTGCAGTGTAATCAGATTAATGCAGGAACCTGCACCTTGCAGGTTCTGGGCCTGGTTTATACTTAGATTTTTGAATAAGACGACGTGGGCAGTTGTGGCCTAATGGTTAAGGAGTCGATTGTAAGGTTCAATTCTCAGAGCCGGCAGCGGCGGGTTAAGACTGAGGTGCCCTTGAGCAAGGCACCTTACCCCTACTTGCTCCCCGAGCGATGCAGTGATGCTGCCCACTGCTCCGGGAGTATGTGTGTTCACCACTTGCTGTGTGTGTGTTCACTAGTCTCTGAAAGGGTTAAATGCAGAGGTCACATTTCGGGGTATGGGTCACCATATCTGACTAATAGGTCACTTTCACTTCAAGGCAGTGAAAGAGATTTCAGTATAGTATCTGCTCTCTTTCTGAGATGCGACTGTTTTTTTAAAGAATTTCTGCATTAAAAAGTTGCATGGATGCTGTCACTTTTATGATATGAAGACTTTTGTCCAAATAGCAACTCGCAGATAAAAAGTATTTAACATTATGTCTAACATTTCGTTGAGGAGCTTTATGCTGTACTGTAATGCTTAAAGTTTAAACACCTTGTTGTAAATGTTGTTTTCTTCACACTGCAAACAATGGAACACATTTGGTTATCGTTGCTGTTTTTAACCTCAGCCTGTGAAATTCTTGCATTCTGCACTCAAAACATATTTATTCTAGTTGCAAAAGTGAGCAACTCGTCTGTTCTGTCGACCCTTTAGCAGAGATATTCTCTTCAGAAGTCGATGACCACTTCATCATTAGCATTGAATGCGCCTCTCGCACCCGGCTTTGGTGATAAATAAACAAATGGTAAAGAGAGGGCTGGTGAAAGGGAGTGAATGGATGCTCTGCTTGAAAAATGTAACATTATTGCGCATTAAAGTTAAAATATATATTCACAATTTTGGCAGCTGCACCAGTGCAACCATTAGGAAAACTTGTCGTATTGACTGAAAACATAGTTGCAAAATGCAACCATTTGGTCAAAATCTAGGCTCGGGCATAGAGAGTTGTCAGTTGTCTACATTGTTCAGTTGCCATTAGTCTATTCAGGTTTAAAATTAACGCTGCAATTTTTTTGGCTATTTGAAGCGAAATGGCCAATTTTGGCAATAACGAGACAGATCTCACCCCCATCAACTTCCATAATTGGAAAAATTACTTTATCATTTCTTTTGTTCTATATTACGCTGATGATTCTCTTTCTGTCCTCCTCCCCTTTCCCGAGGCTTTCACAGATTATGCAGCTCAAGTACGACCACCTTGTGTCATCCTCCTCATCTTAACTACAAACTGTAATAAGCACAATAATTTAATAATCAGACAAACAACATAAAACAGATTCATTTTTATTAGTACATGAGAAAAGAGATTCAGAATACTTTTTTTGGCACATAGTACACAGAAAAATACTGCAAGTACATTTATTCCAGGTTATAGACGCTGTGATGTTTCCAGATGAGTTTGTTCTTCAGCGTGTTTCTTCTGATGAGTCTGAAGACTTTTTGAATAAGTGAATCTTCTTCCGCAGCTCGAGCACTGGTAAGGTTTCTCTCCGGTGCGAATTCTCTCGTGGTTTTTCAAAACACCCATTCGAGTAAACTACTTGTCACAATGAGAACATTTAAAGGGTCTTTCACCTGTATGAATTCTCTGATGCATTACTAAGCCGGCTTGTTGAGATAAACTCTTCCCACAAACATTACAGAGATAAGGTCCTTCTCCAGTGTGAACTCTCTGGTGTCTCACTAAATGGTTTTGACTATTAAAACCCTTCCCACAAACACTGCAGTGATAAGGTTTCTCTACAGTGTGAATTCTCAGATGAACTCTTAAAGTACTTGGATCACTGAATCTTTCTCCAAAGGTCGAACACTGATAAGGTTTCTCTCCGGTATGAATTCTCTTGTGGTTTTTCAAGACACTCATTCGAGCAAATGACTTGTCACAGTGAGAACATTGAAAGGGTCTTTCACCTGTATGAATTCTCTGATGCCTTACCAGGCCAATTTGTTGAGTGAAACTCTTCCCACAAAGATTACAGAGATAAGGTCTTTCTTCAGTGTGAATTCTCAGATGAACTCTTAAAGTACTTGGATCAGTAAAGCTCTTTCCACAGTGAGGGCAGCGGTAAGGTCTTTCACCGGTGTGAATTCTCTCATGAGTTAGCTGATGAGATTTATGACAGAAGCTTTTCTCACAGTGTGAACACTGAAAGCGTTTCTCCTCGGTATGTGTTGTTTGGTGTGACTTTAGATCAGTTTGTTCTTCAGCGTGTTTCTTCTGATGAGTCTCAAGACTTCTTAAAAAAAGTGAATCTCTCTCCGCAGCTCGAGCACTGATAAGGTTTCTCTCCAGTGTGAATTCTTTTGGGGTTTTTCAAGACACCCATTCGAGTAAACGACTTGTCACAGTGAGAACATTTAAAGGGTTTTTAAGCTGTATGAAGTCTCTGATGATTTAGTAGGCCAGTTTGTTGAGTGAATTTCTCTGGAAATTTCGTTTGTTTCCGGTTTGTTAGGTATTTATGGTGATAAAACACGTACTGTATGTTTTCCCCAGGGCTTCAAAGAGCAGATCTCTCTTCACGCTGACAGTCGGCATGGTCGCAGCTGATCGCCCTGTCCCGAATACCCGAGCGCCGCACGAAAATTTCAAAATAAGACCTTTTACAAAATAAAAGAAAACAGCATTAAATAATGTGGAGTTACAATGTTTTAAATAAAAATTACAGTAATCAGATATACACAGATATCCTTTACAGTTACATGAAAAAGACAAAATAATAAGATTACGGTTACCAACAATTAGTAAAAGATTTACAATTGTCTCTTCAATTGCACAAGGGTTACACTATTTTGCTTTTCCCTCGAGTTTACTTACACCGTGTGACCCAAAAGTGATCCAAAAGCTATCAGACTACATTACTTTATACTGTGATACTTGAATTACGTTATTGATTGCATTTGATTATAAGTAAATTATAACAGTACTGGAATACATTTTTAAAGTCACCATCCCAACCCTGACACTGGTTATGTCATCACACTACAGATTGATGTGATCTAATAACATTGTCGTCACTGTAGTGAAATTTAAAGGAGTGTTCTTGACAAATATACATAACTAAAATAAATGTAACATTCTCATAATAACGACATCAGAAGTGGACAGTCGAGTAGTTCTGATGTCATCCACACACTTCCAGACAAACGTATTTCATTACTTCAAGTGCATCATAATTTGAGGCTTTCACAGATTCTCCAGTTAAATCTGCAAATATTGGGCCTATAGTGAACATGTGTCCACCAGTCACCTCAATAGATACAATAAAGAATTCTGTTGTGATGATTCCATGGAGAACAGTGCTTAAGGATTATGAGCATGAACAACATACAACTTAAAACAAGACTTTATTGACTTGACTAGACACATACTAATATAACATACATTCACACACATACAGCTTAGCATTGGCAGAGGTTGAAGTTTGCAGCATTTTAAAATCAGCAGATCAACAGCCTGAACCAGACCATCAGTTTCTTCATTCTAAGACATCTTTGTGAAAAGGATTCATGATGAAATGTTTAATAAGCCTCATTATGATACTCGCCCATCAAAGGAAAGAAAGTGTCCTGATGCAGTTTGTTGAGGCTTCAGTTGATCTTGGGTGGAGGTGTTGTGCATTTTTCTTTGTTTGTAGAAAATACTCTTCAGTCACAAGTTTTGATGCCAAAAGATGGACTTTATTATCAGGGACACCAAGGGCAGTTGAGTTGGTTTGCAAAGGAACTGACTTCTCTTCCTTTGAGCCAACTTAAATACACATCTTCTCATTATTTATATTTATAGAGGTTGTAGGCTGGCACAGACTAAGGGGTCCGGGTCCTAGAAGCGACACAGGCCGAGTGAAGCGGAAGAGAGGGAACAGAAAAAGAGGACCGGAGACTATTGTCTCTTTAAACTGTAAAGATGACTCAATCAGGGGATGTCACTTTGGGGAGAAAAGTGAACTGTCTTTGTCTTCCAGCGTGGTGGTTTGTACAGATCTGGAACAACTCGAATGTGAGAAAATTATGATAGAATTTTCACGTTTGGGTGAACTTTCCCTTTAATATCTTGTGCTTGCTATTATCTTGACTAACTGAGCCTTGTGTGAATCAGTATGATCATGTGAACTAAAGTTAAACTTTATGAAACCCATTTAGTCGATTCCGATTTCACTTCCTGGTTTGGGAATCAAAATAATCGATTATTGGAAACTGCGGTTTTTCGATTCCTGGTCAATTCCCTGTTTTACTACAGATGTTTATTTATTTATTATTAAAAAATACACATTTTTAATGCATTTCAATTTTCTAAGCTATCACTTTTAACATTAGTTCATTGTTTATATAAAAAAAACTAACTCTATTTGCAATATATCATTAATAATCTAATTTACTAGCTGTTTTCAAAACTAAAGCACCTCTCAAATGACTATTTTTCAGATTTCATACTTTAGGAATATAGACAGACAGATTGATAATCAGTTAATTGTATTAAAATATGTAAGAATACTGTAATATTACTGTTAAATAGTGCAGACATGTGTTGTACAACTTTAAACAGACGTTTAAGTAAAGATTATGTTGTGAGACTTTGCTTTATTTACATGTAATTCTCTTCACGCACATACTGAGCTCATCGAGGGTAAGAGAAGACTGTCCGTGTGAAAACATAAACATATTTATATGATTTTTTAAATGTCTGGATACATGTAAGTATATTTGCATTGTGTGTTCAAACAAAGCTTTTGCTTTTTTGGATGCAGAACATTTAATGTCATTTCCACAGCTCTATACTTCATCCATCAGTTTTTATGAAGTCTGCTCTGTTTTAGAATTTAGATAAGAATTAAATGTGATTTAGTTGAGCAATAACATTAGCTAAGGGGTGTGGCTTGGGCTAATGAAGGCTCTTAAAGAGGAATCCAACCATTGTATTCGACTCTCAATTCTCTATACCTTGGAATCAATTCGTGACAAGGGGGCGTGGTTTAGTGACGTCTGCACCTGGGAGGAGAGACACGGGAACAATGGTAAGCAAGTAGGTCGACTGCAGATTAAGATCACATGCGTCTCGTAACAGTGATTGGTGAGGAGACCGCTTAAAGTCTTACAGATTTGGAGGAGAAAGCGAGAGAGACCGACTGCGAGACGAAGCAGCACGACGAGAACCTGAAAAGGAGTCTTACGGACCGAGCTCCGGAAAAGACGTGTGAATTTATATTCTGAGTTAATGAGAATTGTTAAGCGCAGTGGCGCTACGTTTCTCCCAGTCAAAGCCGACCCCGCCTTCTTTCTTCCATTCTCTTGAACTTGTTTACACAATTATTTTTGGAATGGACTCCCGGGGCCTACTCAGGATAACAGCAGCTAAGCTGATGATTCTCTTTCTGTCCTCCTCCCCTATACCGAGACAATCACAGATTATGCCGCTCAAGTACGACCACCTTGTGTCATCCTCCTCATCTTAACTACAAACTGTCATAAGCACAAGAAGTTAATAATCAGACAAACAACATTTACATTTACATTTAGTCATTTGGCAGACGCTTTTATCCTAAGCGACTTACAGTGCACTTATTACAGGGACAATCCCTGTTATTACAGGGACAATCCCCCTGGAGCAACATGGAGTAAAGTGTCTTGCTCAAGGACACACTGGTGGTTGCTGCTGGGATCGAACCAGCAACCTTCTGATTACCAGTTCAGTGGTTTAACCCACTAGACCACCATCTCACATGACAAATAACATAAACAAAAAACACCATGACATAAAACGGACATGAGGAGAGACATTAAGGATATTTTCACTTGGCACACAGTACACAGAAAAATACTGCGAGTAAAATTAGGGCAAGAGTTAGGATAAGAGTTGTGTTGTTCGGTGTGACTTTAGATCAGTTTGTTCTTCAGCGTGTTTCTTCTGATGAGTCTGAAGACTTCTTAAATAAGTGAATCTCTCTCCACAGCTCGAGCACTGATAAGGTTTCTCTCCGGTGTGAATTCTCTCGTGGCTTTTCAAGACACTCATTCGAGTAAACGACTTCTCACAGTGAAAACATTTAAAGGGTCTTTCACCTGTATGAATTCTATGATGATTTACTAGGCCGGCTTGTTGAGTGAAACCCTTTGCACAAACACTGCACTGATAAGGTTTCTCTCCAGTGTGAACTCTAAGATGAACTCGTAAAGCACTTTGATGAGAAAAGCTCTTTCCGCAGCTCGAGCACTGGTAAGGTTTCTCTCCGGTATGAATTCTCTCGTGGTTTTTCAAGGCACTCATTTGAGCAAATGACTTGTCACAGTGAGAACATTTAAAGGGTCTTTCACCTGTATGAATTCTCTGATGATTTACTAGGCCGGCTTGTTGAGTGAAACCCTTTCCACAAAGATTACAGAGATAAGGTCTTTCTCCAGTGTGAACTCTCTGGTGTGTCACTAAATTGTTCTGACTATTAAAACTCTTCCCACAAACACTGCAGTGATAAAGTTTCTCTCCAGTGTGAACTCTCAGATGAACTCGTAAAGTACTTGGATCAGTAAAGCTCTTTCCACAGTGAGGGCAGTGGTAAGGTTTCTCTCCGGTGTGAATTCTCTCATGTATTATCTGATTAGCTTTCAGACGGAAGAGTTTCTCACAGTGTGAACACTGAAAGCGTTTCTCCTCGATATGTGTAGTTTTGTGTGACTTTAGATCGGTTTGTCTTTCACTGTGTTTCTTCTGATGAGTCTGAAGAGTTCTTAAATAAGCGAATCTCTCACCGCAGCTCGAGCACTGATAAGGTTTCTCTTCGGTGTGAATTCTTAGATGAACTCGTAAAGTACTTGGATCAGTAAAGCTCTTTCCACAGCTCGAGCACTGGTATGGTTTCTCCCCGGTGTGAATTCTCTCGTGGGTTTTCAAGACACTCATTCGAGCAAACGACTTGTCACAGTGAGAACATTTAAAGGGTCGTTCACCTGTATGAATTCTATGATGATTTACTAGGCCAGCTTGATGAGTGAAACCCTTTCCACAAACACTGCACTGATAAGGTTTCTCTCCAGTGTGAATTCTCTCATGAATTATCTGACGAGCTTTATGACGGAAGAGTTTCTCACAGTGTGAACACTGAAAGCGTTTCTCCTCGGTATGTGTTGTTTTGTGTGACTTTAGATCAGTTTGTTCTTCAGCGTGTTTCTTCTGATGAGTCTGAAGACTTACGAATCTCTTCTCACACCGTTTGTCTCCAGTGTGAATTCTCTGATGAAGAACAAGATTTGCTTTGGTGCTGAAATATTTATCACATTCACTGCAGTGGAAAGACTTTTCACCGATGTGTGTCCGCACGTGAACTTTCAGACGAGAAGACAAGAGAAAATTCTTCCCACACTGCTCACAGTGAAAGTGTTTCTTGTCTCTGTGCTCTTGTGAATGAAGTTTCTTCTCTTGTGAGGTAGGAAAGCTGATGTCACATCTGGTCCAGGTGAAGAGTTTCTGTTCTGTGTGTTTTCTCTCACGTGTCTTGAAATCTCTCTGTGTCTTCCCACAGGTGATGCGGGAAAGAGTTTGTGCTGTCAGTCGCTGTTTTGACGTAGAGGCCATTTCTCCATCACAACATGAATCACTCCTCTCATCTGAAACCAACACGACAGCAAATATGAAACTACATCAGTGTTTATTGAGCATGAGAAACTAACTTCATTGTGGTTTTCAAGTTACCAAAAAACATATTTTATGAATAAGCAACTCACATGACAGATGAAACATACCTGAAGGAATAAAATCATCATTCTCATGTTCTTCAGTCGGTTCTTCCTCTGATTTTGGTTCTGTTTTTATTTCCAGACTGCCTGAAGGAACAAAATCCTCATGATTCTCCTCTTCATCAGTTTGATCTTTCTCTGGTGGGGGTTCTGTTTTCATCTCCATCAGTTTCCTGCAGTCCATCAGTTTGACAGAACACATCTTCAGTGGTATGGTGTTCAGGGTCTGCTGTTCTCCAGCGTTACAGACAGAACCCAGAGACTCTGTGGAGGTTTGATCAGTAGATTCATCCTGATTCAAGGTGTGATTACTGTCACACGCAGTGTCCTGAGCATCTGTGGGGTTTGTGTCAGTATAACAGAGTAAAGTGAGGCTGGATTTCTGTTCAGAGAGTTTGTCCAGCAGTGGCTGTGGTGTGATCTGATCTCCGCTGCTCCACACTGAATCCAGAGATTCTTTGAAGCTCCCATCATTCACACGCACTGAAGATTGACTCCACAAAACTGCCAACACATCCTGACAAACACACAACACCAACACTGGAGCTTTATATTTCATATATGTCTAATATGTATTTTAATTTAGTTTGACAGTAATGACGGTATATAAACAGTCAATAGTAATTGAGGTAAATGATGTTGAATGTGTCCAAACCTCTGTGTTGAGTTCATCTCCTCTTGTTCTCAGCTTTTCCTCCAGTAACTCCACCTCTTTCTTCAGCTGACAGATTTCTGTGATGAAATCATCAATATCCAGCATAGACAGATCAGTTCCTACTGATTTACAGCACATCACATCCACCCGTGACGTCATCCTCAATATCTGAACAAAAAAAACTAAAAACATTGTTTTATTATGATTATAAATTATAGGGGAAACTTACGACAAAATATAAAAAACAATTTGCATGTAAATAATCAGATGTTAGACTACGTACTACAATATATGAACATCTTCATTTAACAGATTTACACACCTCAGATTTAAACACGATATTCTTACATTTCTTCTCGTTTCCTTTGAAACTGTCAATGACTAAAAGCATCCAACGCAAAAAATCGAGAAAACCTTCATGTACCGTAAATATAACACAAAAGAGTCAAAATCACAGTTATTTATAACGCTACACGCAGCGCTTGATGTTTGACTTTCTTTCTTTCGTTCTTTAGTGGGTTTATCGGCGGACTAAAGAGCTGCAGAGCGACTCCTGCTGGACTGGAGACACAAGACACTCGCCACTAAATTCATCATCGAGATCATTTTACATTCTGTTCATCATTACCAGTGTTGTGGAGAAACTGATCACATATAACTGAACTACAGTAATCAGATAAACACATTTGGTAACTTGAATCCTTTGCAGATACATGAAAACAAAAATAATAATAAGATTACGGTTACCAACAATTAGTAAAAAATTTGATTATTATCAGGACTCCAATTGTTTCAGAACTAAGTAATTGTTTTAAAATGTGGAAGTGTCATGTTTATTTTTTGCACAAACAATTTCTACTTATAAAAAAACATTCCTAAATGCTCCTCAGCCTTTAAAAAATATGACGTTTATAATGTATTGTGATAATTGACATTAATAATCTTGATTACAATATCAAAGTCAATCATCACCAATAATGATTTCATTGTAATCTTGCAGATTTCATTTGGTATTGTGCATTGATCCTTCTCAAGACAATTCTGATGCTGGTTTGCTTCTGTCTAAATAAAAACACATTTTTAACTGTTGTTAAAAAGCTACATACTTTTATTCTGTAAGAATTGAATTACGTTATTTATTGAATTTTTTTGAATAATTAAGTAATTTGCAACTATACTGAAATACATATTTAAAGTCACCCTCCAAACCCTGACAATTGTTATGTCATTACACTACAGATTGATGTGACCTTATAACATTGTTGTTAGTGTAGTGAAATTTAAAGGGTCATAAACATGCCCACAGTCTCTTATGTGTTATTGACAAATATACATAGCTACAAGAAATGTTACATTCTTATAATAACGACATCAGAAGTGGACAGTCGAGTAGTTCTGATGTCATCCACACACTTCCAGGCAAACGTATTTCATTACTTCAAGTGCATCATAATTTGAGGCTTTCACAGATTCTCCAGTTAAATCTGCAAATATTGGACCTGGATTCATGTGTCCACCAGTCACCTCACTAGATACAATAAAGAATTGTGTTGTGATGATTCCATAGAGAACAGTGCTTACGGATTATGAGCATGAACAACAAACAATGTAAAACAAGACTTTATTGACTAGACTAGACACATACTAATATAACATACATACGCACTCATACAGCTTAGCATTGGAAGAGGTTGAAGTTGGCAGCATTTGAAATCCAGCAGATCAACAGCCTGAACCAGACCATCAGTTTCTTCATTCTAAGACATTTTTGTGAAAAGGATTCATGATGAAATGTTTAATAAGCCTCATTATGATACTTGCCCATCAAAGGAAAGAAAGTGTCCTGATGCAGTTTGTTGAGGCTTCAATTGATCTGGCGTGGAGGTGTTGTTTCTTGTTCTTTGTTTGTAGAAAATACTTTAGAGAGAACTACAGACCTGTATCACTCCTGCCCCTTCATTGCTTAAATGAGCAGTGTGTTATGTAACCAGCTCTCATCCTTTCTCACCCAGAACAACCACCTGGACAGCAGCCAGTCTGGTCTCAAGACCGGTTATTCCACTGAGACTGTACTGCTCTCTGTCAATGAAGCCCTGAGACTGGCAAGAGCTGCCTCCAAATCATCTGTACTTATCCTACTAGATCTATCTGCTGCCTTTGACACCATCAATCACCACATACTCCTGTCGTCCTTCAAAGCTGTGGGTCTCGCTGGAGTGGTGCTACAATGATTCATGTCTTACCTCTCAGGTAGGTCATTCAGAGTATCCTGGAGAGGTGAGCTCTGGTTGAACGATCATCACCTGCAGCTGAACCTCGCTAAAACAGAACTCCTTGTAATCTCGGCCGAAACAAAGATTCATCACAACTTTTCCATTCAGCTGGGCTCATCATCCATCACATCTTGCAGAAAGGCAAGAAACCTGGGAGTGATCGACGATCAGCTTAACTTCACTGATCAAATTGCCAGCACCACCCGGTCCTCTTCATCCTCTACAATATTGGGAAAATTAGACCTTTCCGATCCGAGTATACTACGCAAGTCCTAGTCCAGGCTCTTGTTCTGTCCAGACTGGACTACTGCAATGGGCTACTGGCTGGACTACCAGCTTGTGTAACAGAGGCAAGCTAGTGTAGAGCTGTGCAGTATGTAAACGACCGGTTCGAGGCCCGCCTGGAGCAGGTGTGGTTCGTTCCGGTTACACTTGCACAACCAAACCTCTGAAGATGATCCAGAATGCAGCAGCAAGAGTGGTCTTCAATGAACCGAAGAATGCACAAGTCACTCCTCTCTTCAATAAGTGACATAGTCTCCCTTTAGTAGCTCCAATCAGATTCAAGACTCTGCTTCTGGCCTTCAAGACCACCACTGATTAGGAATCCTCTTATTTTCACTTGCTACTGCAGACTTATATACCCACTAGAATCCTATGCTCTGCAAACGAATGACGTCTTGTGGCGCCATCCCAAAAAGTTAAAAAATCACTCTCGCCTTCCTTCTCGGGATCGGTTCCACATTTCTGGAATGATCTGTGTTGTGATCCCGGTCCTACGGCTGGACATCCGATCTCCCGACTCTAGAGATTCATCTGGTCCTCCGCCTCTCCGATGGCGCTTCCGAACGCTGGCTGACGCTACCGTACACTTGGGTTTCACAGTTGGCCTTGCAGTCAGCTACCTCCCTCTGGAATCGCTGGGACTTTAACTCACGGAAGTCTGTGGAACCTCTGGGTCAAACGCTGGACTGTTGCCTGTGTTCATGCCATAGGAATCTTTAGACCATACGAACTGTGACCTTTGTGTGTGCTTAATAAATATTGGATTATTCTACCTGCAATTGAGTCTGCTCCGTTGGTGAATCATGACAGATCTGCATGCTGCTACAAGATCAGCAGATTCTTTAGCCATCTTTAAGAATCATCTGAAAACACATTTCTTCAGTAAACACCTGACTGATCAGTTCACACTTCTATCTCTTTTCCACTCATAAAAAAAACGTTAGTTCTGTATACTGTGGTGGGCTATATAAGACCAGTTTTCTTTTACTGCACTTATGCTTTTTATGGTCCTTATGTTGTTTCAATTGCTTCCATTGTTTCCCTCGTCTGTAAGTTGCTTTGGATAAAAGCCTCTGCTAAATGACTAAATGTAAATGTACTCTTTAGTCACAGGTTTTGAAGCCAAAAGATAAAATCTTTTACAGAGGTTGCAGCCTTGCACATATATTAATTTGGAAAAGAGGTTCCAAAACCTGACACACATTAACAGGAAATGAATAGTTCACCTTCTAAATGAAAATGCAGTCATCACTTTATGGAGAGAAAATTGTGCTAAAACTTAACAAACAAATCCAGCGTTCTGCAAACAAATACAACCTTTTTTGCAAAAGTAACTTAACTCAGAAACAAACAGAAAGCGTTTTACAAATACATAATGCAATTCGAGAGAAAATGCAAAGGTGTAACATATGAATGTACTGTGTTTAAGTCTCACCTCTTATGAGATTTTCTCAGCTTGATTTTCTCACAAATATGACTGTGCAGATTTTCTCCAAAATAACATAATTTAAATTTTCTCCCAAATGCATGTGCAACTTCCTCTTACAAAACAGCAGGTGGTGCTATTGGGAATTTTAGATTCAAACGGAAAAAGTTTTGAACATTACCTCGCATCCCACCCTTGCCAGTGCAAGAAACTGAATTAAGACAAATTTCATTCGTCAAGTTTCATTAATTTTGTCTCATTAAATTTATTGAAACTGTTAATAATAATCAGTTGCTGTTCTTAATGATAAACAAGAAATGATGCATTTGTTTTAATAAACAAATAGCGTACAACAAACCTGGATGCATTTGCAATGTTGTCACCCCTTCCACACCATCTCATTCTCTTGTTCTTGTTTCCCAACTGTTTATGAAAACACACTGCTTTTACAATGGTAGTTTCTTTTATTGGGATTTTGACACCATTTTGTGTCTATATAAGGGCTTGCTCTAGGCATGAGCAGAAAATTACAAAATACAGCAACACTAAAATTGCTGTATTTTCTATTGGCTGAAAACAACATCAATGTTCAATTCACTTCTGTGGCTTTGAAACAGAGAAGCATACAGGTGGAAGCAAAATACTCTACAAAGGAATTTTAGACGCACTACACACTGCACAAAATTAATTGTGCAGTAAAATCAGAAACCTATATTATTTTTTGTGGTCTTGTTTTGTGCTGATAACAAACAGCTATTATTTGCTTGCAATATATAGGCTAGATTTTTACCTATCGACTTTCAGTAATGACTGAAAGATCCATCTTCCGAAGCTCCCGCTTCCACAATAAATCTGAGTCTCTCCATCTAAACACCCCAATTCACGCTGCACGGGGTAGGGAAACATTCATTGTGCAGTGTAATCAGATTAATTCATTAAACGAAATTAAACAGAAATCAGTGATCGTCTAGTGATGGGGAATGTTCTTAGCCACACTCAAAAAAATATTTGTCTCTAATAATTAAGATTTATGTATTTTGATTGCATATAAAATTTCCATCCATTTGGATTACATATTTTTTACCTAAATTAAGTAATAAACTTTATGTGATACAAATTCGTAAGACATAAGTAAATGAAACAAGTATGAATAAGATTTATGTAATAATATTAATAAATCAAATGTGTTTCAAATTCATTAGAATCTGAATTATGTATTCTTAAATAATAAACTATATAATTAAAATGCATTGTATTTAGGCATTTTAATAATAAACCAAATGGTTTTTAAATCATACACTGTAAAAAATGTTCTGTAATTTTTACGGAAAAATACCGGCAGCTGTGGTTACTAGAAAGCTACCATAAAATTTTAGGAGCATCCTGATTTTATTCACCCAATCAATTCACAGTGGAAAACATTAGCCACACCCACTATTCATCTTTGAAATACATCAGAATACTGAAGATGATCACCACTTCTGCTTCAATGGGACTGCAGCATAACATCCATGACTTGATGTTTTATTGTTGATTAAAGTCACCGTTATTGTGATCAGTGTTTACTTTAGTTGGGCACTTTCATCCTTCTTGAGATTATGTTAAGTTTTATTTAAAACACAGGTCAGGAGCAAATGTCATCAAAAGAAAATGTAATTAGATTTGTTCACATGGGAATGCAATGATGGTGTTTAAATACTTGTTGGGGTTTAATGTTACGACAGTCTGAGGAAATTTATATTAAAAATTCACATTTCCTGCAATAGTCAATATAAAGAGATTTTGAACAGTTGAAAGGCTTACATTTGGTCTTTGAATCAGATATCAAGAATCAGTGTATGAAACTCGACAGTGGTGATCAATAAATGAAAATCTTACAGCCGCAATGCTTGCTGGGAATCATGGATGAGTTTTGTGCTTTGATGATACCCAGAATGCATTGCGTTTATCTTAAGAGTTTTATTTAATTGTCACCATTGTTGAGACAAACTGTTATCCTCTTCATGTCTGGGAGAACATTTTTAAAATATTTTTTAAAAAGACCCTCAGTATGTCATTTAATGTCATACGATTTCATAAAAGAGGACAACAATTTGCTTTATATCTCTACCTAAACTCTAAAACATGCAATAACTCTCCAAAGCAAAGAAATTATTGCTCAACTTTGCTGAGCTTCTTTACACCTGTTTTGATGTAAAACAAGGGAAAGATTTATATAAGAAGTAAATGGTCAAGATACCAACTAAAGCAAACACTCATCACCATGATGGTGACTCAACAAAACCATCAACATGTAAACTTGTGTTAGTTCTCATTTAGATCTTTTGTACACGTGCATCAGAAATAAAGTGACAGTGGTGTCTCTAAGTGAAGGTGATAATAATGTTTGTGGAGTTGAAAAAAAACTCCTTGTGAAAACTATGGAATTTCACTGTTCATTTCCCAGATAATTTGACAGTGTTTTCTGTGACGTTTTTTGACAAGAGTTTTCTCTGTGAAAACTACAGAATTTCACTGTTAATTTCACGTAATTTCACGTAATTTCACGTAATTTCAGTGTGTTTTCCATGTTTTTTACGGACGCTTTCTGATAACAGGTTTTTTGTGTGAAAACAACTGAATTTTACTGTTAACCTCACGGGCATTTTTTACAGTGTATTCAGGAATTATTTTATTCCTGAAAGGAATCTAACCGCAAAATGACTCATGAATTTGATTTAAAAACCATTTGGTTTATTATTAAATACAATGCATTTTAATTATATAGTTTATTATTTAAGAATACATAATTCCGATTCTAATGAATTTGAAACACATTTGATTTATTAATATTATTACATAAATCTTATTCATACTTGTTTCATTTACATATGTCTTACGAATTTGTATCACATAAAGTTTATTACTTAATTTAGGTAAAAAATATGTAATCCAAATGGATGGAAATTTTATATGCAATCAAAATACATAAATCTTAATTATTAGAGCAAATATTTTTTTGAGTGCAGCTTTCTTCTTTAGGATTCTATTTATGTCCAGTTAACAAAACCGCCTTATTTAAGACGTAAAACATCAATCAAATTAAATGCACACTTACTATATGAAAGGCAATAATCAACAATAATTATTTTTGTTTTAAACTCGCAGTCTTCTTTAATGAATGCCTGATTTTTTCATATTTATAACATCATAATCCTGCATGGATTGCGGTCATAATGTAGTATTGAATTCTAACAATCGCAATGCACAAGAGTGACAGTCAACAGCAATATGAAAGACCGAACCAGAGTTATTTTATAAAACACATTTTTTTCATAATACGTGTACAAACATTAGTCTTGTTTTGTTAAAACTAAATATAAACTTGTTTTTTTGTGATGTTTCATTTGAAAGATGCAGATCATCTGTTATCTCCAGTTCATTTTCTGCAAATAAAGGCAAATGAAAAAGTACATGAAATTTAGTTAGAAAGTTAGAAATGTGGTCAGAAGTTCACAGAAATAAACTAAAAATACAATTTTACCCAAACACATTTTTATCAGAAAAAAGGAAAATACTTTTGAAATGGTCTCTTAATTTATATACTGTCTGTGTGGTTGGGGTATATGCCCACCCAGGAAATCTGATAGCCCACCCTTCTGCACCTTGCAGGAACTGGGCCTGGTTTATACTTAGATTTTTAAATAAGATGACGTGGGCAGTCGTGACCTAATGGTTAAGGAGTCGATTGTAAGGTTCAATTCTCAGAGCCGGCAGCGGCGGGTTAAGACTGAGGTGCCCTTGAGCAAGGCACCTTACCCCTACTTGCTCCCCGAGCGATGCAGTGATAGCTGCCCACTGCTCCGGGAGTTGCTGTGTGTGTGTGTTCACTAGTCTCTGAAAGGGTTAAATGCAGAGGTCACATTTCGGGGTATGGGTCACCATATCTGACTAATCGGTCACTTTCACTTCGAGGCAGTGAAAGAGATTTCAGTATAGTATCTGCTCTCTTTCTGAGATGCGACTGGTTTTTTAAAAAAATTCTGCATTAAAAAGTTGCATGGATGCTGTCACTTTTATGATATGAAGACTTTTGTCCAAATAGCAACTCACAGATAAAAAGTATTTAACATTATGTCTAACATTTCGTTGAGGAGCTTTATGCTGTACTGTAATGCTTAAAGTTTAAACACCTTGTTGTAAATGTTGTTTTCTTCACACTGCAAACAATGGAACACATTTGGTTATCGTTGCTGTTTTAAACCTCAGCCTGTGAAATTCTTGCATTCTGCAGTCAAAACATATTTATTGTAGTTGCAAAAGTGAGCAACTCGTCTGTTCTGTCGACCCTTTAGCAGAGATATTCTCTTCAGAAGTCGATGACCACTTCATCATTAGCATTGAATGCGCCTCTCGCACCCGGCTTTGGTGATAAATAAACAAATGGTAAAGAGAGGGCTGGTGAAAGGGAGTGAATGGATGCTCTGCTTGAAAAATGTAACATTATTGCGCATTAAAGTTAAAATATATATTCACAATTTTGGCAGCTGCACCAGTGCAACCATTAGGAAAAGTTTTCGTATTGACTGAAAACATAGTTGCAAAATGCAACCATTTGGTCAAAATCTAGTCTCGGGCATAGAGAGTTGTCAGCTGTCTACATTGTTCAGTTGCCATTAGTCTATTCAGGTTTAAAATTAACGCTGCAATTTTTTTGGCTATTTGAAGCGAAATGGCCAATTTTTGCAATTACCAGACAGATCTCACCCCATCAACTTCCATAATTGGAAAACATTACTTGATCATTTCTTTTGTTATATATTACGCTGATGATTCTCTTTCTGTCCTCCTCCCCTATACCGAGACAATCACAGATTATGCAGGTCAAGTACGACCACCTTGTGTCATCCTCCTCATCTTAACTACAAACTGTAATAAGCACAACAATTTAATAATCAGACAAACAACATAAAACAGATTCATTTTCATTCGTACATGAGAAAAGACATTAAGGATAATTTTTATTGGCACATAGTACACAGAAAAATACTGCAAGTAAAACTATTCCAGGTTATAGACGCTATGATGTTTCCAGAGCAGTTTGTTCTTCAGCGTGTTTCTTCTGATGAGTCTGAAGAGTTCTTAAATAAGTGAATCTCTCACCAAAGCTCGAGCACTGATAAGGTTTCTCTCCGGTATGAATTCTCTCGTGGTTTTTCAAGGCACACATTCGAGCAAAGGACTCGTCACAATGAGAACATTTAAAGGGTTTTTCACCTGTATGAATTCTCTGATGATTTAGTAGGCCAGTTTGTTGAGTGAAACCCTTTCCACAAAGATTACAGAGATAAGGTCTTTCTCCAGTGTGAACTCTCTGGTGTCTCACTAAATTATTATGTTGATTAAAACTCTTCCCACAAACACTGCAGTGATAAGGTTTCCCTCCAGTGTGAATTCTCTGATGAACTCTTAAGCACTTGGATCAGTAAAGCTCTTTCCACAGTGAGGGCAGTGGAAAGGTCTTTCACCGGTGTGAATTCTCTCATGAGTTAGCTGATGAGATTTACGATGGAAGCGTTTCTCACAGTGTGAACACTGAAAGAGTTTCTCCTCTGTATGTGTAGTTTTGTGTGACTTTACATCAGTTTGTTCTTCAGCGTGTTTCTTCTAATGAGTCTGAAGACTTCTTAAATAAGAAAATCTCTCTCCACAGCTTGAGCACTGATAAGGTTTCTCTCAGGTGTGAATTCTCTCGTGCTTTTTCAAGACACCCATTCGAGCAAACGACTTGTCACAGTGAGAACATTTAAAGGGTCTTTCAGCTGTATGAAGTCTGTGATGATTTAGTAGGCCAGTTTGTTGAGTGAAACCCTTTCCACAAACTATACAGAGATAAGGTCTCTGTCCAGTGTGAACTCTCTGGTGTCTCACTAAATTGTGTTGACTATTAAAACTCTTCCCACAAACACTGCACTGATAAGGTTTCTCTCCAGTGTGAATTCTCTGATGAAGAACAAGATTTGCTTTGGTGCTGAAATATTTGTCACATTCACTGCAGTGGAAAGACTTTTCACCGCTGTGTGTCCGCACGTGAACTTTCAGACGAGTAGACGAGAGAAAATTCTTCCCACACTGCTCACAGTGAAAGTGTTTCTTGTCTCTGTGCTCTTGTGAATGAAGTTTCTTCTCTTGTGAGGTAGGAAAGCTGATGTTACATCTGGTGCAGGTGAAGAGTTTCTGTTCTGTGTGTTTTCTCTCGCGTGTCTTGAAATGTCTCTGTGAACTGAATGTCTTCCCACAGGTGATGCGGGAAAGAGTTTGTGCTGTCAGTCGCTGTTTTGACGTAGAGGCCATTTCTCCATCACAACATGAATCACTCCTCTCATCCGAAACAAACACGATAACAAATATGAAACTACATCAGTGTTTGTTGAGCATGAGAAACTAACTTCATTGTAGTTTTCTCAAGTAACCAAAAACATATTTTATGAATAAGCATCTCACATTACAGATGAAACATACCTGAAGGAATAAAATCATCATTCTCATGTTCTTCAGTCGGTTCTTCCTCTGATTTGGGTTCTGTTTTTATTTCCAGACTGACTGAAGGAACAAAATCCTCATGATTCTCCTTTTCATCAGTTTGATCTTTTTCTGGTGTGGGTTCTGATTTCATCTCCATCAGTTTCCTGCAGTCCATCAGTTTAACAGAACACATCTTCAGTGGTATGGTGTTCAGGGTCCGCTGTTCTCCAGCGTTACAGACAGAACCCAGAGACTCTGTGGAGGTTTGATCAGTAGATTCATCCTGATTCAAGGTGTGATTACTGTCACACGCAGTGTCCTGAGCGTCTGTGGGGTTTGTGTCAGTATAACAGAGTAAAGTGAGGCTGGATTTCTGTTCAGAGAGTTTGTCCAACAGTGGTTGTGGTGTGATCTGATCTCTGCTGCTCCACACTGAATCCAGAGATTCTTTTTAGCTCGCATCATTCACACGCACTGAAGATTGACTCCACAAAACTGCAGACACATCCTGACAAACACACAACACCAGCACTGGAGCTTTATATTTCATGTATGTGTGGTATGTTATTTTAATCTAATTTGACTAGAATGATGGTATAAAAACAGTCAGAGTAATTGAGGTAAATGATGTTGAATGTGTCCAAACCTCTGTGTTGAGTTCATCTCCTCTTGTCCGCAGCTTTTCCTCCAGTAACTCCACCTCTTTCTTCAGCTGACGGATTTCTGTGATGAAATCATCAATATCCAGCATAGAAAGATCAGTTCCTACTGATTTACAGCACATCACATCCACCCGTGACGTCATCCTCAATATCTGCACAAAAAAAACTAAAAACATTGTTTATTATAATTCTAAATTATAGGAGCTAATTTACGACAAAATATAAATAAAAATGCATGTGTATAATCAGATGTTAGACTGTTTACAATATTTGAACATATTCATTTAACAGATTTACACACCTCAGATTTAAACACGATATTCTTACATTTCTTCTCGTTTCCTTTGAAACTGTCAATGACTCAAAGCATCCATCGCAAAAAAATCGAGAAAACTTTCATGTACCGTAAATAAAACACAAAAGAGTCGAAATCACAGTTATTTATAACGTTACACGCAGCGCTTGATGTTTGACTTTCTTTCTTTCGTTCTTTAGTGGGTTTATCGGCGGACTAAAGAGCTGCAGAGCGACTCCTGCTGGACTGGAGACACAAGACACTCGCCACTAAATTCATCATCGAGATCATTTTACATTCTGTTCATCGTTACCAGTGTTGTGGAGAAACTGATCACATATAACTGAACAACAGTAATCAGATATACACATTTGGTTACTTGAAT
This sequence comes from Triplophysa tibetana, assembly GCA_008369825.1. Taxonomy (NCBI): domain Eukaryota; kingdom Metazoa; phylum Chordata; class Actinopteri; order Cypriniformes; family Nemacheilidae; genus Triplophysa; species Triplophysa tibetana. The sequence goes on along the minus strand of CM017917.1, from coordinate 5,797,693 downwards.
CCTTTACAGTTACATGAAAAAAACTAAATAATAAGATTACGGTTACCAACAATTAGTAAGAGATTTGATTATAAACAGGATTACTATTGTCTCTTCAATTGCACAAGGGTTAAACTATTTTGCTTTTCTCTTGATTTTATTTACACATGCTATCAGACTACATTACTTTATACTGTGGTACTTGAATTACGTTATTGATTGCATTTTTTATATAAATAAGTTATTTGTAAATATACTGGAATACATTTTTAAAGTCACCCTCCAAACCCTGACACTGGTTATGTCATCACACTACAGATTGATGTGATCTAATAACATTGTTGTCACTGTAGTGAAATTTAAAGGGTCATAAACACGCCCACAGTCTCTTATCAGCTATTGACATATATACGTAACTACAAGAAATGTTAAATTCTCATAATAGCGACATCAGAAGTGGACAGTCGAGTTGTTCTGATGTCATCCACACACTTCCAGACAAACGTATTTCATAACTTCAAGTGCATCCTAATTTGAGGCTTTCACAAATTCTCCAGTTAAATCTGCAAATATTGGACCTGGAGTGAACATGTGTCCACCAGTCACCTCACTAGATACAATAAAGAATTGTGTTGTGATGATTCCATGGAGAACAGTGCTTACGGATTATGAGCATGAACAACAACAAACAATGTAAAACAAGACTTTATTGACTAGACTAGACACATACTAATATAACATACATACGCACACATACAGTTTAGCATTGGAAGAGATTGAAGTTGGCAGCATTTGAAATCCAGCAGATCAACAGCCTGAACCAGACCATAAGTTTCTTCATTCTAAGACATCTTTGTGAAAAGGATTCATGATGAAATGTTTAATAAGCCTCATTATGATACTCGCCCATCAAAGGAAAGAAATTGTCCTGATGCAGTTTGTTGAGGCTTCAGTTGATCTTGGGTGGAGGTGTTGTGCCTTTTTCTTTGTTTGTAGAAAATACTCTTCAGTCACAAGTTTTGATGCCAAAAGATGGACTTTATTATCAGGGACACCAAGGGCAGTTGAGTTGGTTTGCAAAAGAACTAACTTCTCTTCCTTTGAGCCAACTTAAATACACAACTTCTCATTATTTATCTCATTGGGTATAAAATGTTCTACAGAGGTTGTAGGCTGGCACAGACTTAGGGGTCTGGGTCCTTGTAGAAGCGACACAGGCCAAGTGAAGCAGAAGAGACGGAACAGAAAAAGAGGACCTGAGACTATTGTCTCTTTAAACCGTAAAGATGACCCAATCAGGGGATGTCACTTTGGGAAGAAAAGTGAATTGTCTTTGTCTTCCAGCGTGGTGGTTTGTAGAGATTTGGAATAACTTGAATGTGAAAAATTGACGACAGAATTTTCATATTTGGATGAACTATCCCTTTAATATCTTGATCGTGCTATTATCTTGACTAACTGAGCCTTTTTTGAATCAGTAGGATCATGTGAACTAAAGCTAAACTTTATGAAACCCATTTAAGCCTGATTGATTAGTCCGGTTCATTCAGGTCTGGTTTCAGACCTTAATTCCCGCCTTTCTAAGCCACTTTTATGAAACAGTCCTAGGGATAAAAAAAACCCACTAAAGTGTGTAGAACATTAGCATCTGTAGCACCTGACCTCTGGAATAGTCTTCCTGATACTATTCGAGGGTCAGACACACTCTCCCAGTTTAAATCTAGATTAAAAACACATCTTTTCAGTAAAGTCTACACATGATGCATTCCAGTATTATCATTACAAGTAATGAACAGCAACTACGCTGATGATTCTCTTTCTGTCCTCCTCCCCTATCCTGAGCCAACCACAGATTATGCCGCTCAAGTACGACCACCTTGTGTCATCCTCCTCATCTTAACTACAAACTGTCATAAGCACAAGAGGTTAATAATCAGACAAACAACATAAAACAGATTCATTTTCATTCGTACATGAGGAAAGACAAGCACAATCATTTTTATTGGAACATAGTACACAGAAAAATACTGCAAGTAAAATTATTCCAGGTTATAGACGCTATGATGTTTCCAGAGCAGTTTGTTCTTCAGCGTGTTTCTTCTGATGAGTCTGAAGACTTCTTAAATAAGTGAATCTCTCTCCACAGCTCAAGCACTGATAAGATTTCTCTCCAGTGTGAATTCTCTCGTGCTTTTTCAAGACACCCATTCGAGTAAACGACTTGTCACAATGAGAACATTTAAAGGGTCTTTGATGGACATCAACTGTCCTGCGTGGTCAAGAATTGGACTTACTGGACATTAGGTGCAATAATTGAAGTTTATTGGTTTGAAGCTCAGATCTGGGCTGTCTCCCTCACTCACTCTACGCACAGAGTATTACCAAAGATCAGCCCCGCCTAAACAGTGTGTTACATTTTTATATGTTTTATGTGTAGGTGTGTCTTTTCTTTCTTCAGAGCTCCGCCTCGTCTTTCCTTCATTCAGCTTCATTCTTCTTTGTCTGCAACACATCACATGATACCGCAAAACACACATTCTAAAAAATACCACACATCCCCCACACAGTTTTCACATATGGTTTGTTTCTTAAAACCCTCGCTATATGGGTATGTGCGTTGTATGTGCAGGATGCTCTCCTGCCCTCCCTTCCTGCATGGAATGCAACACACACACATACTCCCATCCCCCACATCCTGTTGAAAAACATCATCTTGCACCCTAATATTCACCCTTAATCTTTCAACCCTTTAAGCACACACTTTATTCGTAATTGTTCACACTGATACACACATTCTACTATTGATTATATGTAAGCCATAAAAAGAAATAAAATGTAATAAAACGTAGAACATTGTAATACAAAACATAACTTTAAAACCCTTCAATTTCACCTGTATGAATTTTCTGATGACGTAGTAGAGAACTTTGAGAAGTGAAACTCTTCCCACAAACACACCAATAAGGTTTCTCTCCAGTGTGAGTTCTCTCATGAATCATCTGATGAGCTTTACGACGGAAGCATTTCTCACAGTGTGAACACTGAAAGCGTTTCTCCTCTGTATGTGTAGTTTTGTGTGACTTTAGATCAGTTTGTTCTTCAGCGTGTTTCTTCTGATGAGTCTGAAGACTTCTTAAATAAGTGAATCTCTCGCCGCAGATAGAGCACTGATAAGGTTTCTCTCCGTTATGAATTCTCTGATGTACTCTAAAAGAACTTGGCCGAGTAAAGCTCTTTCCACAATAAGGGCAGAGAAAAGGTCTTTCTCCAGTGTGAATTCTCTGGTGTCTCAGTAAATGGTTTTGACTTTTAAAACTCTTCCCACAAACACTGCACTGATAAGGTCTTTCTCCAGTGTGAACTCTCTGGTGTCTCACTAAATTATGATGTTGATTAAAACTCTTCCCACAAAGACTGCACTGATAAGGTTTCTCTCCGGTATGAATTCTCTTGTGGTTTTTCAAGGCACTCATTCGAGCAAATGACTTGTCACAGTGAGAACAATTAAAGGGTCTTTCCCCGGTATGAATTCTCTGATGTTTTACAAGGCCAGCTTGATGAGTGAAACCCTTCCCACAAAGATTACAGAGATAAGGTCTTTCTCCAGTGTGAACTCTCTGGTGTGTCACTAAATTGTGTTGACTATTAAAACTCTTCCCACAAACACTGCAGTGATAAGGTTTCTCTCCAGTGTGAATTCTCTCATGAATCATCTGATTAGCTTTATGATGGAAGCGTTTCTCACAGTGTGAACACTGAAAGCTTTTCTCCTCGATATGTGTAGTTTGGTGTGACTTTAGATCAGTTTCTTCTTCAGCGTGTTTCTTCTGATGAGTCTGAAGACTTACGAATCTCTTCTCACACCGTTTTTCTCCAGTGTGAATTCTCTGATGAAGAACAAGATTTGCTTTGGTGCTGAAATATTTATCACATTCACTGCAGTGGAAAGACTTTTCACCGCTGTGTGTCCGCACGTGAACTTTCAGACGAGAAGACGAGAGAAAATTCTTCCCACACTGCTCACAGTGAAAATGTTTCTCGTCTCTGTGCTCTTGTGAATGAAGTTTCTTCTCTTGTGAGGTAGGAAAGCTGATGTTACATCTGGTGCAGGTGAAGAGTTTCTGTTCTGTGTGTTTTCTCTCAAGTGTCTTCAAATGTCTCTGTGAACTGAATGTCTTCCCACAGGTGATGCGGGAAAGAGTTTGTGCTGTCAGTCGCTGTTTTGACGTAGAGGCCATTTCTCCATCACAACATGAATCACTCCTCTCATCTGAAAAGAAACACGACAGCAAATATGAAACTACATCAGTGTTTGTTGAGAATGAGAAACTAACTTCATTGCGGTTTTGTCAAGTTACCAAAAAACATATTTTATGAATAAGCAACTCACATGACAGATGAAACATACCTGCAGGAATAAAATCATCATTCTCATGTCCTTCAGTCGGTTCTTCCTCTGATTTTGGTTCTGTATTTATTTCCAGACTGACTGAAGGAACAAAATCCTCATGATTCTCCTCTTCATCTGTTTGATTTTTCTCTGGTGTGGGTTCTGTTTTCATCTCCATCAGTTTCCTGCAGTCCATCAGTTTGACAGAACACATCTTCAGTGGTATGGTGTTCAGGGTCTGCTGTTCTCCAGCGTTACAGACAGAACCCAGAGACTCTGTGGAGGTTTGATCAGTAGATTCATCCTGATTCAAGGTGTGATTACTGTCACACGCAGTGTCCTGAGCGTCTGTGGGGTTTGTGTCAGTATAACAGAGTAAAGTGAGGCTGGATTTCTGTTCAGAGAGTTTGTCCAGCAGTGGCTGTGGTGTGATCTGATCTCTGCTGCTCCACACTGAATCCAGAGATTCTTTGAAGCTCCCATCATTCACACGCACTGAAGATTGACTCCACAAAACTGCAGACACATCCTGACAAACACACAACACCAGCACTGGAGCTTTATATTTCATATATGTCTAATATATAATTTTAATTTCGCTTGACATGAATGATGGTATAAAAACAGTCAGAGTAATTGAGGTAAATGATGTTGAATGTGTCCAAACCTCTGTGTTGAGTTCATCTCCTCTTGTCCACAGCTTTTCCTCCAGTAACTCCACCTCTTTCTTCAGCTGACAGATTTCTGTGATGAAATCATCAATATCCAGCATAGACAGATCAGTTCCTACTGATTTACAGCACATCACATCCACCCGTGACGTCATCCTCAACATCTGAACAAAAAAACTAAAATCATTGTTTTATTATAATTTTAAATTATAGGGGCTAATTTACGACAAAATACAAAAAAAATATATCTGCATAATCAGATGTTAGACTAAGTACTACAATATATGAACATATTCATTTAACAGATTTACACACCTCAGATTTAAACACGATATTTTTCCATTTCTTCTCGTTTCCTTTGAAACTGTGAATCACTCAAAGCATCCATCGCAAAAAAATCGAGAAAACTTTCATGTATCGTAAATATAACACAAAAGAGTCGAAATCACAGTTATTTGTAACGTTACACGCAGCGCTTAATGTTTGACTTTCTTTCTTTCGTTCTTTAGTGGGTTTATCGGCGGACTAAAGAGCTGCAGAGTGACTCCTGCTGGACTGGAGACACAAGACACTCGCCACTAAATTCATCATCGAGATCATTTTACATTCTGTTCATCATTACCAGAATTTAATTACGTTATTGATTGCATTTTTTTACATAAATAAGTAATTTGTAACTGTACTGGAATACATATTCAAGTCACCCTCCCAGCCCTGACACTGGTTATGTCATTACACTACAGATTGATGTGATCTAATAACATTGTTGTCACTGTAGTGAAATTTAAAGGGGTGTTCTTGACAAGTGAGACAGTCAAGTAATTCTGATGTCATCCACACACTTCCAGACAAACGTATTTCATTACTTCGAGTGCATCATAATTTGAGGCTTTCACAAGTTCTCCAGTTAAATCTGCTAATATTGGACCTGGAGTGAACATGTGTCCACCAGTCACCTCACTAGATACAATAAAGAATTATATTGTGATGATTCCATGGAGAACAGTGTTTACGGATTATGAGCATGAACAACAAACAATGTAAAACAAGACTTTATTGACTAGACTAGACACATACTAATATAACATACATACGCACACATACAGTTTAGCATTGGAAGAGGTTGAAGTTGGCAGCATTTGAAATCCAGCAGATCAACAGCCTTAACCAGACCATCAGTTTCTTCATTCTAAGACATCTTTGTGAAAAGGATTCATGATGAACTGTTTAATAAGCCTCATTATGATACTTGCCCATCAAAGGAAAGAAAGTGTCCTGATGCAGTTTGTTGAGGCTTCAGTTGATCTTTAGTGGAGGTGTTGTGCCTTTTTCTTTGTTTGTAGAAAATACTCTAATGAGAACTACAGACCTGTATCACTCCTCCCCCTTCATTGCTTAAATGAGCAGTGTGGTATGTAACCAGCTCTCATCCTTTCTCACCCAGAACAACCACCTGGACAGCAACCAGTCTGGTCTCAAGACCAGTCATTCCACTGAGACTGTGCTGCTCTCTGTCAATGAAGCCCTGAGACTGGCAAGAGCTGCCTCCAAATCATCTGTACTTATCCTACTAGATCTATCTGCTGCCTTTGACACCATCAATCACCACATACGCCTGTCGACCTTCAAAGCTGTGGGTGTCGCTGGAGTGGTGCTACAATGATTCATGTCTTACCTCTCAGGTAGGTCATGTAGAGTATCCTGGAGAGGTGAGGTCTCTGAGTCCCAACATCTCGACAAAGGGGTGCCTCAGGGCTCATTGCTTGGTCCGTAGCTATTTTCTCTATACATGACATCCCTAGGCTCTGTCATTCGGAAACATGGCTTTTCCTAGCACTGCTTTGCGGATAATACACAACTCCCCCTGTCATTTCAGCCTGACGATCCGTCTGTTTCTGCAGGCCTTTAAACATGCCTAGCCGACATTTCGCTCTGGTTGAACGATCATCACCTGCAGCTGAACCTAGCAAAGACAGAACTGCTTGTAATCTCGGCCAACCCTGGCTGACGCTACCATTCACTGGAGTTTCCCAGTTGGCCTTGCAGTCAGCTACCTCACTCTGGAATCGCTTGGACTTTAACTCACGGATGTCTGTGGAATCTCTGGGTCTAACGCCGGACTGTAGCCGCTGTTCATTCCATTGGAATCTTTAGACCATACGAACTGTGACCTTTGTGTGTGCTTCATAAATATTGGATTATTCTACCTGCAATTGAGTCTGCTCCGTTGGTGAATCATGACAGATCTGCATGCTGCTACAAGATCAGCAGATTCTGTAGCCATCTTTAAGAATCAACTGAAAACACATTTCTTCAGTAAACACCTGACTGATCAGTTCAGACTTCGATCTCGTTTCTACTCATAAAAAAAAAAGTTAGTTCTGTATACTGTGGTGGGCTATATAAGACCAGTTTTCTTTTATTGCACTTATGCTTTTTGTTGTGCTTTTGTTGTTCCAATTGCTTCCATTGTTTCCCTCGTCTGTAAGTCGCTTTGGATAAAATCCTCTGCTAAATGACTAAATGTAAATGTACTCTTTAGTCACAGGTTTTGAAGCCACAAGATGGACTTTATTATCTGGGACACCATGGGCATAATACACATCTTCTCATTATTTATCTCGTTGGGTATAAAATCTTCTAGAGAGGTTGTAGCCTGGCACATATATTAATTTGGAAAAGAGGTTCCAAAACCTATTAACAGGAAATGAATAGTTCACCTTCTAAATGAAAATGCAGTCATCATTTTATGGAGAGAAAATTGTGCTAAAACTTAACAAACAAATCCAGCGTTCTGCAAACAAAAGTAACTTAACTCAGAAACAAACAGAAAGCGTTTTACAAATACATAATGCAATTCGAGAGAAAATGCAAAGGTGTAACATATGAATGTACTGTGTTTAAGTCTCACCTCTTTATGAGATTTTTTCAGCTTGATTTTCTCACAAATATGACTGTGCAGATTTTCTCACGAATAACATAATTTAAATTTTCTCCCAAATGCATGTGCAACTTCCTCTTACAAAACAGCATGTGGTGCCATTGGGAATTTTAGATTCAAACGGAAAAAGTTTTGAACATTACCTTGCATCCCACCCTTGGCAGTGCAAGAAACTGAATTAAGACAAATTTCATTCGTCAAGTTTCATTCATTTTGTCTCATTCATTTTATTGAAACTGTTAATAATAATCAGTTGCTGTTCTTAATGATAAACAAGAAATTATGCATTCGTTTTTATAAACAAATAGCGTGCAACAAACCTGGATGCATTTGCAATGTTGTCACCCCTTCCACCCCATCTCATTCTCTTGTCCTTGTTTCCCAACTGTTTATGAAAACACACTGCTTTTACAATGGTAGTTTCTTATATTGGGATTTTGACACAATTTTGTGTCTATATAAGGGCTTGCTCTAGGCATGTGCAGGGGTGGACTGAACCCACGTAAATGTTTGTCTTGCCCACACCATGAGAATCAAAAAGTAACACTAAAATTGCTGTATTTTCTAGTGTTTGAAACAGAAGAGATGTTGCAGGTAAGAAGTCTTGCTTATTTATATGTGGTAGGGCTGATACGTCTTCATGGCGCCGATTGGTGGATCTGATCATTAGCTGTCCTATCAGTTGATATGCGGGTGTATATATATCCCGTGTTAAAGGGATTTTGATTCTAGTAGTCCCGCCCCTTTCTTTTGCTTCGGTGTTACATCCGGTTAATCTCTTCACAGGAGCTGAGTGCCGAAGGCGGGCGGAGTTTGGTGTGGTGGTGTTCCCCACGAGTGCTGTGGTGTGTGTGTGAGCGTGTGTACCCTGGTGTAACCAGTGTGAGGTGTGGTGTGACCTAGACCCGCTGTCAGATCTCAGCTCCTGCTCTATCTTTGTTTGGCCTATTTTGAGGGGCTTGTTGTCTCAGGTGGCTTAGGGTGGTACTCTTCCATCCTAGTCTTTTCTTTGTTTATATTTTTATATTTCTTTATTTCCAAGTGATTGTGTGTCCGAATCTTTTTAATAAAAGTATATATATTTCTACGCTCACGTCTCCTGCCGCTTCCTGAAGTGAACCTGTGTGCTTTAAGTTATAAGAATCTTTATTTCTGTCCCTGGCAAGTATCCAGGGTGGCGTAGTCGCTCCATTTTGTGGTCGATTGGCGTCAGGTCACATATAGGCTGACTCACTTGGCCAGTAGAGTGGAAGCCATGATTACTGATTGCGAACCAGCCGGGTTTGATTATATGCTCCGGCTCCTCCCTAACTTTGTTTATAAAACATCATTTCACGAGTTCACCTATGCAGATAATAAAGGTTAGCAGAAGTGTAAAAGATATGTGTGTTTGGCGAAATGTCCGGGGAGCGGGCTCCGAGCTCGCCGGTTCCCTCCGAACCCGGAACACTCCCCCCGCTAGGGTGAGTGTCCCGAGCTCGGAAACGGCCCGAACCCAGAGCTAACCCCCGAAGGGCGTAGAAACTAGACAACAGCCGGACAGCGCATCCCCCAAAGGCGAGGCTAGAGGCTGCGTGGTGTGCGAGTGGGTAGTTGATGTGAGCTCTGGCGAGAGTGGATGGAACTGCGGAGGAAGGGATGACGCTCTTCATTGGGCAAGGTTCCTGCTGAAATTACTTGCTCTAACGTGGATGGTAGCTGGCCTGATGTGCTGAAATAGCTGGATTGGAAATGGGAACTAATTCTTTTGTGTGGGAGGGTGTGAAGGCAGGGCGAGCCCCCTGTGGGGGGAAAACTGGGGTGGGGAGGCTGAGGACAGTTGTGACTGCTGCGGCATAGCACGAGGAAGAAGCACGGGCCCCTGCGGCGATACTGGGTTCAGGAAGGTGACTTGGTGAAGGAGGAATTGGATAGCGGTTGTGACTGCTAAGGCATAGCACGAGGAAGAAGCATATCTGATAGCCCACCCTTCTGCACCTTGCAGGAACTGGGCCTGGTTTATACTTAGATTTTTAAATAAGATGACGTGGGCAGTCTTGGCCTAATGGTTAAGGAATCGATTGTAAGGTTCAATTCTCAGAGCCGGCAGCGGCGGGTTAAGACTGAGGTGCCCTTGAGCAAGGCACCTTACCCCTACTTGCTCCCCGAGCGATGCAGTGATGCTGCCCACTGCTCCGGGAGTATGTGTGTTCACCACTTGCTGTGTGTGTGTTCACTAGTCTCTGAAAGGGTTAAATGCAGAGGTCACATTTCGGGGTATGGGTCACCATATCTGACTAATCGGTCACTTTCACTTCGAGGCAGTGAAAGAGATTTCAGTATAGTATCTGCTCTCTTTCGGAGATGCGACTGTTTTTTTTTAAATGTTCTGCATTTAAAGAGTTGCATGGATGCTGTCACTTTTATGATATGATGACTTTTGTCCAATAGCAACTCGCAGATAAAAAGTATTTAACATTATGTCTAACATTTCGTTGAGGAGCTTTATGCAGTACTGTAATGATTAAAGTTTAAACACCTTGTTGTAAATGTTGTTTTCTTCACACTGCAAACAATGGAACGCATTTGGTTATCGTTGCTGTTTTTAACCTCAGCCTGTGAAATTCTTGCATTCTGCAGTCAAAACATATTTATTCTAGTTGCGAAAGTGAGCAACTCGTCTGTTCTGTCGACCCTTTAGCAGAGATATTCTCTTCAGAAGTCGATGACCACTTCATCATTAGCATTGAATGCGCCTCTCGCACCCGGCTTCGGTGATAAATAAACAAATGGCAAAGGGAGGGCTGGTGAAAGGGAGTGAATGGATGCTCTGCTTGAAAAATGTAACATTATTGCGCATTAAAGTTAAAATATATGTTCACAATTTTGGCAGCTGCACCAGTGCAACCATTAGGAAAACTTGTCGTATTGATTGAAAACATAGTTGCAAAATGCAACCATTTGGTCACACTCGGGCATAGAGAGTTGACAGTTGTCTACATTGTTCAGTTGCCATTAGTCTATTCAGGTTTAAAATTAACGCTGCAATTTTTTTGGCTATTTGAAGCGAAATGGCCAATTTTTGCAATAACCAGACAGATCTCACCCCCATCAACTTCCATAATTGGAAAAATTACTTTATCATTTCTCTTGTTCTATTTTACTCTGATGATTCTCTTTCTGTCCTCCTCCCCTATCCCGAGGCAATCACAGATTATGCCGCTCAAGTACGACCACCTTGTGTCATCCTCCTCATCTTAACTACAAACTGTCATAAGCACAAGAATTCAATAATCAGACAAACAACATAAAACAGATTAATTTTCAGTCGTAAATGAGAAAAGACATGCAGAATAATTTTTATTGGCACATAGTTCACAGAAAAATACTGCAAGTAAAATTATTCCAGGTCATAGACACTATGATGTTTCCAGAGCAGTTTGTTCTTCAGCGTGTTTCTTCTGATGAGTCTGAATCTTTTTCCGCAGATCGGGCACTGGTAAGGTTTCTCTCCGGTATGAATTCTCTCGTGGTTTTTCAAGACACTCATTCGAGTAAACTACTTGTCACAATGAGAACATTTAATGGGTCTTAACCTGTATGAATTCTCTGATGCCTTACCAGACCAATTTGTTGAGAGCAACTCTTCCCACAAACACTACAGAGATAAGGTCTTTCTCCAGTGTGAACTCTATGGTTCTGACAATTAAAACCCTTCCCACAAACACTGCAGTAATTTCTCTCCAGAGTGAATTCTCAGATGAACTCTAAAAGTACTTGGATCAGTAAAGCTCTTTCCACAGTGAGGGCACTGGTAAGGTTTCTCTCCGGTGTGAATTCTCTCGTGGTTTTTCAAGGCACTCATTTGAGCAAACGACTTGTCACAGTGAGAACATTTAAAGGGTCTTTCACCTGTATGAATTCTCTGATGATTTACTAGGCCAGCTGGTTGAGTGAAATCCTTTCCACAAAGATTACAGAGATAAGGATTTTCTCCAGTGTGAACTCTCTGGTGTGTAACTAAATTATTATGTTGATTAAAACTCTTCCCACAAACACTGCACTGATAAGGTCTTTCTCCTGTGTGAGTTCTCTCATGAATTATCTGATGAGATTTATAACGGAAGCGTTTCTCACAGTGTGAACACTGAAAGAGTTTCTACTCTGTATGTGTAGTTTTGTGTGACTTTAGATCAGTTTGTTCTTCAGCGTGTTTCTTCTGATGAGTCTGAAGACTTACGAATCTCTTCTCACACCGTTTTTCTCCAGTGTGAATTCTCTGATGAAGAACAAGATTTGCTTTGGTGCTGAAATATTTGTCACATTCACTGCAGTTGAAAGACTTTTGACCGCTGTGTGTCCGCACGTGAACTTTCAGACGAGAGAATATTCTTTCCACAGTGCTCACAGTGAAAGTGTTTCTTGTCTCTGTGCTCTTGTGAATGAAGTTTCTTCTCTTGTGAGGAAGGAAAGCTGATTTTACATCTGGTGCAGGTGAAGAGTTTCTGTTCTGTGTGTTTTCTCTCACGTATCTTGAAATATCTCTGTGAACTGAATGTCTTTCCACAGGTGATGCGGGAAAGAGTTTGTGCTGTCAGTCGCTGTTTTGACGTAGAGGCCATTTCTCCATCACAACATGAATCACTCCTCTCATCTGAAACAAACACGACAGCAAATATGAAACTACATCAGAGCTTATTAAGAATGAGAAACAAACTTCATTGTGGTTTTCTCATGTTACCAAGAAACAAATTTTATGAATTAGCATCTCGCATGACAGATGAAACATACCTGAAGGTATAAAATCCTCATTCTCATGTTCTTCAGTCGGTTCTTCCTCTGATTTGGGATCTGTTTTTATTTCCAGACTGACTGAAGGAACAAAATCCTCATGATTCTCCTCTTCATCAGTTTGATCTTTCTCTGCTGTGGGTTCTGTTTTCATCTCCATCAGTTTCCTACAGTCCATCAGTTTGATAGAACACATCTTCAGTGGTATGGTGTTCAGGGTCTGCTGTTCTCCAGCGTTACAGACAGAACCCAGAGACTCTGTGGAGGTTTGATCAGTAGATTCATCCTGATTCAAGGTGTGATTACTGTCACACGCAGTGTCCTGAGCGTCTGTGGGGTTTGTGTCAGTATAACAGAGTAAAGTGAGGCTGGATGTCTGTTCAGAGAGTTTGTCCAGCAGTGAACTCACACACACTGAAGATTGACTCCACAAAACCGCCGACACATCCTGACAAACACACAACAACACAACACTGGAGCTTCATATTTCATATACTATAAATTAGTTTGACTGGTATGAAAACAGTCAGAGTGATGTAATGGTAAATGATGTTGAATGTGTCCAAACCTCTGTGTTGAGTTCATCTCCTCTTGTCCGCAGCTTTTCCTCCAGTAACTCCACCTCTTTCTTCAGCTGACAGATTTCTGTGATGAAATCATCAATATCCAGCATAGACAGATCAGTTCCTACTGATTTACAGCACATCACATCCACCCGTGACGTCATCCTCAACATCTGAACAAATAAAAACTAAAATTATTATTTTATTATAATTATAAATGAGAGGGGTGAGTTACGATCAAATATTTAAAAATAATCATGTATATAATCAGATGTTAGACTACTACTACAATATATGAACATCTTCATTTAACAGATTTACACACCTCAGATTTAAACACGATATTCTCACATTTGTTCTCGTTTGCTTTGAAACTGTCAATGACTCAAAGCATCCAACGCAAAGGATCGAGAAAACCTTCATCTACCGTAAATATAACAACAAAAGCGTCGAAATCACAGTTATTTATAACGTTACACGCAGCGCTTGATGTTTGACTTTCTTTCTTTCGTTCTTTAGTGGGTTTATCGGCGGACTAAAGAGCTGCAGAGCGACTCCTGCTGGACTGGAGACACAAGACACTCGCCACTAAATTCATCATCGAGATCATTTTACATTCTGTTCATCATTACCAGTGTTGTGGAGAAACTGATCACATATAACTGAACTACAGTAATCAGATAAACACATTTGGTAACTTGAATCCTTTACAGTTACATGAAAAAAACTAAATAATAAGATTACGGTTACCAACAATTAGTAAAAGATTTGATTATAAACAGGATAACAATTGTCTCTTCAATTGCACAAGGGTTAAACTATTTTGCTTTTCTCTCGATTTTATTTACACGTGTGACCCAAAAGTGATCCAAAAGCTATCAGACTACATTACTTTATACTTGCTGTATATAACGCATACCTTTTACTGAAATAGTCTATTCTATTTTTTACTTGTACATATTTACATACACACATAACTTTACTCTCTATAGCTTAACTCTTATGTTTATTGTATTGTATTTCTTAATTTTTATACCCATAGGCCCTTATTTAAATCATCTGTGTAACTGTTTTTGTATTGTTTGATGGTCTCTGTGTTGTTGCTCATTCTGTGTATTGGATGCTCCTGTGACCAAAACAAATTCCTTGTATGTGCAAACATACTTGGCAATAAAGCTCTTTCTGATTCTGATTCTTTTATATAAATAAGTAATTTGTAAATATACTGGAATACATCTTTTAAGTCACCCTCCAAACCCTGACACTGGTTATGTCATTACACTACAGATTGATGTGATCTAATAACATTGTTGTCACTGTAGTGAAATTTAAAGGGGTGTTCTTGACAAATATACATAACTACAAGAAATGTTACATTCTTATAATAACGACATCAGAAGTGGACAGTCGAGTAGTTCTGATGTCATCCACACACTTCCGGACAAACGTATTTCATTACTTCAAGAGCATCATAATTTGAGGCTTTCACAAATTCTCCAGTTAAATCTGCTAATATTGGACCTGGATTCATGTGTCCACCAGTCACCTCACTAGATACAATAAAGAATTCTGTTGTGATGATTCCATGGAGAACAGTGCTTACAGATTATGAGCATGAACAACATACAACATAAAACAAGACTTTATTGACTAGACTAGACACATACTAATATAACATACATACGCACACATACAGTTTAGCATTGGAAGAGGTTGAAGTTGGCAGCATTTTAAATTCAGCAGATCAACAGCCTGAACCAGACCATCAGTTTCTTCATTCTAAGACATCTTTGTGAAAAGGATTCATGATGAAATGTTTAATAAGCCTCATTATGATACTCGCCCATTAAAGGAAAGAAAGTGTCCTGATGCAGTTTGTTGAGACTTCAGTTGATCTTGGGTGGAGGTGTTGTGGCTTTTTCCTCTCTTTGTAGAAAATACTCTTCAGTCACAAGTTTTGATGCCAAAAGATGGACTTTATTATCAGGGACACCAAGGGCAGTTGAGTTGGTTTGCTAAAGAACTGACTTCTCTTCCTTTGAGCCAGCTTAAATACACATCTTCTCATTATTTATCTCATCGGGTGTAAAATCTTCTACAGAGGTTGTAGCCTGGCACAGACTTAGAGGTCCTGGTCCTAGAAGCGACACAGGCCGAGTGAAGCGGAAGAGAGGGAACAGAAAAAGAGGACCTGAGACTATTGTCTCTATAAACTGTAAAGATGGCTCAATCAGGGGATGTTACTTTGGGAAGAAAAGTGAACTGTCTTCGTCTTCCAAAGACAAAGGTGGTTTGTACAGATTTGGAACAACTCGAATGTGAGAAAATGATGATAGAATTTTCATGTTTGGGTGAACTATCCCTTTAATATCTTGTGCTTGCTATTATCTTGAACTAACTGAGCCTTGTGTGAATCAGTATGATCATGTGAACTAAAGCTAAACTTTATGAAACCCATTTGTCGATTCCGATTTCACTTCCTGGTTTGGGAATCAAAATTATCGATTATTGGAAACTGCGGTTTTTCGATTCCTGGTCAATTCCCTGTTTTACTACAAATGTTTATTTATTATTAAAAAATACACATTTTTAATGCATTTCAATTTTCTAAGCTATCACTTTTTACATTAGTTCATTGTTTATTGTTTCTATAAAAAAACTAAATCTATTTCCAACATATCATTAATAATCTAATTTACTAGCTGTTTTAAAAAATAAAGCACCTCTCAAATGACTATTTTTCAGATTTCATACTTTAGGAATATAGACAGATAGATTGATAATCAGTTAATTGTATTAAAATATGTAAGAATACTGTAATATTACTGTTAAATAGTGCAGACATGTGTTGTTCAACTTTAAACAGACGTTTAAGTAAAGATTATTTTGTGAGACTTTGCTTTATTTACATGTAATTCTCTTCAAGCACATACTGAGCTCATCGAGGGTAAGAGAAGACTGTCCGTGTGAAAACATAAACGTATTTATATGATTTTTTAAATGTCTGGATACATGTAAGTATATCTGCATTGTGTGTTCAAACAAAGCTTTTGCTTTTTTGGATGCAGAACATTTAATGTCATTTCCACAGCTCTAGACTTCATCCATCAGTTTTTATGAAGTCTGCTCTGTTTTAGAATTTAGATAAGAATTAAATGTGATTTAGTTGAGCAATGACATCAGCTAAGGGGTGTGGCTTGGGCTTATGAAGGCTCTTAAAGAGGAATCCAACCATTGGATTCGACTCTCAATTCTCTATACCTTGGAATCAATTCGTGACAAGGGGGCGTGGTTTAGTGACGTCTGCACCGGGGAGGAGAGACACGGGAACAATGGTAAGCAAGTAGGTCGACTGCAGATTAAGATCACCTGCGTCTCGTAACAGTGATTGGTGAGGAGACCGCTTAAAGTCTTACAGATTTGGAGGAGAAAGCGAGAGAGACCGACTGCGAGACGAAGCAGCACGACGACGAGAACCTGAAAAGGAGTCTTACGGACCGAGCTCCGGAAAAGACGTGTGAATTTATATTCTGAGTTAATGAGAATTGTTAAGCGCAGTGGCGCTACGTTTTGTTTTACGAATAAACAGAGTTTCTCGTCTCCCAGTCAAATCCGACCCCGCCTTCTTTCTTCCATTCTCTTGAACTTGTTTACACAATTATTTTTGGAATGGACTCCCGGGGCCTACTCAGGATAACAGCAGCTACGCTGATGAGTCTCTTTCTGTCCTCCTCCCCTATACCGAGACAACCACAGATTATGCGGCTCAAGTACGACCACCTTGTGTCATCCTCCTCATCTTAACTACAAACTGTCATAAGCACAAGAATTTAATAATCAGACAAACAACATAAATCAGATTCATTTTTATTCGTACATGAGAAAAGACATTAAGGATAATTTCACTTGGCACACAGTACACAGAAAAATACTGTGAGTAAAATTAGGGCAAGAGTTAGGATAAGAGTTGTGTTGTTTGTTGTGACTTTAGATCAGTTTGTTCTTCAGCGTGTTTCTTCTGATGAGTCTGAAAACTTCTTAAATAAGTGAATCTCTCTCCACAGCTCGAGCACTGGTAAGGTTTCTCTCAGGTGTGAATTCTCTCGTGGGTTTTCAAGACACTCATTCGAGCAAACGACTTGTCACAGTGAGAACATTTAAAGGGTCTTTCACCGGTTTGAATTCTCTGATGATTTACTAGGCCAGCTTGTTGAGTGAAACCCCTCCCACAAACACTGCAGTGATAAGGTCTCTCTCCAGTGTGAATTCTCAGATGACCTCTTAAAGCACTTTGATCAGTAAAGCTCTTTCCACAGCTCGAGCACTGGTAAGGTTTCTCTCCAGTGTGAATTCTTAGATGACCTCTTAAAGCACTTGGATTAGTAAAGCTCTTTCCACAGTGAGGGCAGTGGTAAGGTTTCTCTCCAGTGTGAATTCTCAGATGACCTCTTAAAGCACTTGGATCAGTAAAGCTCTTTCCACAGTGAGGGCAGTGGTAAGGTTTCTCTCCAGTGTGAATTCTTAGATGACCTCTTAAAGTACTTGGATTAGTAAAGCTCTTTCCACAGTGAGGGCAGTGGTAAGGTTTCTCTCCAGTGTGAATTCTCAGATGACCTCTTAAAGCACTTGGATCAGTAAAGCTCTTTCCACAGTGAGGGCAGTGGTAAGGTTTCTCTCCAGTGTGAATTCTCAGATGACCTCTTAAAGCACTTGGATCAGTAAAGCTCTTTCCACAGTGAGGGCAGTGGTAAGGTTTCTCTCCAGTGTGAATTCTCAGATGACCTCTTGAAGCACTTGGATCAGTAAAGCTCTTTCCACAGTGAGGGCAGTGGTAAGGTTTCTCTCCAGTGTGAATTCTCAGATGACCTCTTAAAGCACTTGGATCAGTAAAGCTCTTTCCACAGTGAGGGCAGTGTTAAGGTTTCTCTCCAGTGTGAATTCTTAGATGACCTCTTAAAGTACTTGGATTAGTAAAGCTCTTTCCACAGTGAGGGCAGTGGTAAGGTTTCTCTCCAGTGTGAATTCTCAGATGACCTCTTAAAGCACTTGGATTAGTAAAGCTCTTTCCACAGTGAGGGCAGTGGTAAGGTTTCTCTCCAGTGTGAATTCTTAGATGACCTCTTAAAGTACTTGGATTAGTAAAGCTCTTTCCACAGTGAGGGCAGTGGTAAGGTTTCTCTCCAGTGTGAATTCTCAGATGACCTCTTAAAGCACTTGGATTAGTAAAGCTCTTTCCACAGTGAGGGCAGTGGTAAGGTTTCTCTCCAGTGTGAATTCTCAGATGACCTCTTAAAGCACTTGGATTAGTAAAGCTCTTTCCACAGTGAGGGCAGTGGTAAGGTTTCTCTCTGGTGTGAATTCTCTCATGTATTATCTGACGAGCTTTACGATGAAAGCGTTTCTCACAGTGTGAACACTGAAAGAGTTTTCCTCGATATGTGTAGTTTTGTGTGACTTTAGAGCAGTTTGTTCTTCATTGTGTTTCTTCTGATGAGTCTGAAGACTTACGAATCTCTTCTCACACCGTTTTTCTCCAGTGTGAATTCTCTGATGAAGAACAAGATTTGCTTTGGTGCTGAAATATTTGTCACATTCACTGCAGTGGACAGACTTTTCACCGCTGTGTGTCCGCACGTGAACTTTCAGACGAGAAGACGAGAGAAAATTCTTCCCACATAGCTCACAGTGAAAGTGTTTCTTGGCTCTGTGCTCTTGTGAATGAAGTTTCTTCTCTTGTGAGGTAGGAAAGCTGATGTTACATCTGGTGCAGGTGAAGAGTTTCTGTTCTGTGTGTTTTCTCTAGGGATGCTCCGATCCACCTTTTTTGCTTCCGATACCGATTCCGATACCCGAGATTCAGTATTGGCCGATACCGATTACCGATCCGATACTAAGGTAACATTTTTAAAGAGCACAATTACTTAATAAACTGTGTGCATTGCTGTGCAAGACATCAGGCTCGATTTAACATAATTTCCTGACCCCGTAAAACAAAATAACAAACAAATGATTCACAAGTTTAGTTAATTATTTATTAAACCAGCACCGGTGCAACAAATGAAAAATAAAACAAAATGTTCACTTTCTTAAACTTAACATTCAAAATTGTCAGGAGTGCAAATTAAGCAGCTGTATAAAACAACAGCTTCACTAGCTTGATAAACTGGTATAAATAAATGGAAACAAAAGGAGCTGAAATTGAGCAAATAAGTAATAGCTTCACTGCTTTAGATATTCAAAATAACAGGAAACAGCTCTTTTTCATGCTTTAGGCACTTAAGCAAAGTCCACTTAACTAAACTAAAGTTTAGTGAAATAAAATTTAACATCCAACACAGAAACAGATAAATAAAACACTAGCTTCCCTAGCTTGGTAAAACTGCACATGTAAAGATAAACAGAAAGATAAACAATAGTTTAGTCGGTGCAAAATTCCCATTAAACTAAGGGAAAAGCAATAGGTGCACGTCTCACTGACTTGGTAGACTTTAATTAACAGGAGTCAGCTCGTAATGCATTTGTACAAACAGAATGTAACATCACGTTTAACAATTTAACATATCAATCTCAGTCTTGAGCATCACTGGCAGGTTCTTGCATAGGAAAGAAAGCATTTCTGCTCTGTCAGCTGTCAGTCTGTTTCGCTTCTCATCCAGGATCCAGGAAACTGTGCTGAAGATCCTCTCACTTTCTACGCTAGTGCAGGGTGCACAGAGGTAACTCAAGGCAGCATCAGCAAGGCCAGGAAAGCGCTGGCGGTTGACTCCCCAGTATTTGTATGGGTCGTGTGTAACAGGGATTGTTTCCTCTGTAAAAAATCCATGCATTTGGACAGCAGTGCTGGAGCAGCTTGCTGCACCTCCAGGTTCCTCACGCTCCTCCCGAATTTTATCAAATTCTTTCATGAAGCTGCTGCTGCTGCTCTTACTTCTGCATGGAGCTGCTGCTTCTGCCCGGGAGGCTTTTTCTGGTGGCTCCAAAATGTCTGATGCCTCACCATCTCTGGTGGTCTTCAAGTCTTTATCCAGCTTTTTGGCCAGTGCATCTTTTCCATGCTTTGCAGACTCTGCACTGGTAAAGAATCTGAAAAAGTTACATACATACATAAGTATCATAGTACGTCATAGATATACTGGTGACACACTTATCCAAATATGAAATAAAAGTTATAGGTAAAAAATCTGTAGTGTACATGTAACTACTATGTTGTTAAATATTTATATTTTCTCAATTCTTTTCAATACAAATTTACATCATGGTAGTCACAGAATAGTGTACATGGATACACAGTGACGAAGAATATGAAAAACTGAGAAAATAACAAATGTAGCTCAATAAATAGGTCATACAAATTTAAATTTTGTCAGCTACACATATGGCATTGGTATATATATTTATATAAAATAATTATTAATTGTTTAGTCTTACCTGTCTTTGTATCTCGGGTCCAGGAGGGTTGAAAGTGCGTACAGAGGTTCATCTTCCACTGTGCTAAAGCGTTTGTCGATCGCTTCTAGGAGGGTCTTTTTCATAGTTTTAATCCCAGAGTCAGCATCGGTTTCCATGGAGAGGACACGTTTAAGAACAGTAACACTAGGGATAACATCAGCAGCAGAGGCAGTGGCTGAGCTCACCTTTCTAGTAAACTCCTCAAACGGTTCAAGACAGGTCTTTGATTTTTCAAGCAAGGCCCACTGGTTTGCCGTTAGAGTTGTGGGTAGATCATGGTCAGCAGCATAGGCAGACAGGACACGCTTCTGTTCTAGCAGACTCTCTATCATTAAGTAGGTGCTATTCCACCTCGTTCGAACGTCTTGCTGGAGGCGTTTTGGTTCCATGTTCATCTCCAGCTGGATATCTTGCAGCCGAGAATATGCAAGTGGAGAGTGTTTAAAATGCCCAACAATGTGTCTCCCACCTGCAACGGCATCACTCACACTGCGTTGTGAGAGAAGTCCCTCGTTTACAACAAGCTGCATTGTATGAGCAATGCAGCCTAAACTGTGCACTCCCATGATGTCCATTGCTCTTTTCATGTTGCTGGCGTTGTCTCGAAGAAAAACGTGGACTCTCCGCAGCGGAATTTGCCATTTGTCAAGCATTTCGTTTAGGGAAGCTGCAATCGCGTCGCTGGTGTGTGACCCACGAAAGTTTGTTGCATTTAACATGGCACTTTGTGGCACAAAATTCTCATCCAACCACTGTGCGGTTAAACTTAAAAGCGACACAGGGGACACGTCGGAGCTCCAGATATCTGTTGTAAAACTGACCGCATTGACATCTTTAATTTTTTCGCCTATGTGTTTGCAGACTTTTCGGTACAGTTCAGGTAGAGCCGTCTCAGATAAGTACTTACGCTTCACCATGTCGTACCGCGGCTCCAGGTGGTTAATTAGGAGTCTGAAGCCATAGTTCGCAACGACGGACAGCGGTTGCCCATCCATAACGATGAAATTCAGAATGCTTTCAGTGATTTTCGCCGCTTTCACACTACCAGGTGGAAATTTTTGAATTCTTTCCGTTGTCTCCTGCAAAGTTAGCTGCTTCGTACCGTCTCGTTTTAGTCTCTTCAACTGATTGAACTCGGCGTGCTTTTTGGGGTGACATCTCTGTAAATGTTTGATTAAATTAGTAGTGTTATAACTAGAAGCTTTATCACCACCCCTCGGAACATTTACTTGGCATATTGTGCAAACTGCGGTGGAACTTGATGGCGTATCTGTTCTAAAATAACTCCAAATGGCAGAAGTTTTGGCTCGCTCCATGCTGTTCGCTGCTCGATAAGCTATGTTCGCTTGTTCACGTGCACTTACGTACAGAGCACGTTGCTAGCGTATGATGTCACACGCTTCGCAAAGCACAGCCACGAGAGAGTTTAAGCGCCGGTGTCTCATGAACTTTTACATCGCCTATCAGAAATTTTATGTCAGCTAGATCGGGGATCGGTGCAATTTGTCACCGATACCCGATCTAGAATTTTATTCAGTATCGACGCCGATTCCCGATACAAATATCGGATCGGAGCATCCCTAGTTTTCTCTCACGTGTCTTGAAATTTCTCTGTGAGCTGAATGTCTTCCCACAGGTGATGCGGGAAAGAGTTTATGGTGTCAGTCGCTGTTTTGACGTAGAGGCCATTTCTCCATCACAACATGAATCACTCCTCTCATCTGAAACAAACACGACAGCATTAAGAAGAAGCTCAAGCAAATATCAAACTACATCAGTATTTATTGAGAATGAGAAACTTCACTTCATTTCTCAAGTTACCAAAAAACATATTTTATGAATAAGCATCTCGCATGACAGATTAAACATACCTGAAGGAATAAAATCATCATTCTCATGTTCTTCAGTCGGTTCTTCCTCTGATTTGGGTTCTGTTTTTATTTCCAGACTGACTGAAGGAACAAAATCCTCATGATTCTCCTCTTCATCAGTTTGATCTTTCTCTGGTGTGGGTTCTGTTTTCATCTCCATCAGTTTCCTGCAGTCCATCAGTTTGACAGAACACAACTTCAGTGGTAGGGTGTTCAGGGTCTGCTGTTCTCCAGCGTTACAGACAGAACCCAGAGACTCTGTGGAGGTTTGATCAGTAGATTCATCCTGATTCAAGGTGTGATTACTGTCACACGCAGTGTCCTGAGCGTCTGTGGGGTTTGTGTCAGTATAACAGAGTAAAGTGAGGCTGGATTTCTGTTCAGAGAGTTTGTCCAGCAGTGAACTCACACACACTGAAGATTGACTCCACAAAACTGCCGACACATCCTGACAAACACACAACAACAACAACACTGGAGCTTCATATTTCATATATAATAAAAATTAGTTTGACGGTATAAAAACAGTCAGAGTAATTGAGGTAAATGATGTTGAATGTGTCCAAACCTCTGTGTTGAGTTCATCTCCTCTTGTCCGCAGCTTTTCCTCCAGTAACTCCACCTCTTTCTTCAGCTGACAGATTTCTGTGATGAAATCATCAATATCCAGCATAGACAGATCAGTTCCTACTGATTTACAGCACATCACATCCACCCGTGACGTCATCCTCAACATCTGAACAAAAAAACTAAAATCATTATTTTATTATAATTATAAATTATAGGGGCTAACTAACGACAAAATATAAAAAAAATAAGCATGTAAATAATCAGATGTTAGACTACGTACTACAATATATGAACATCTCCATTTAACAGATTTACACACGTCAGATTTAAACACGATATTGTCACATTTCTTCTCGTTTCATTTGAAACTGTCAATGACTCAAAGCGTCGAACGCAAAAAATCGAGAAAACCTTCATGTACCGTAAATAAAACACAAAAGAGTCGAAATCACAGTTATTTATAACGTTACACGCAGCGCTTGATGTTTGACTTTCTTTCTTTCGTTCTTTAGTGGGTTTATCGGCGGACTAAAGAGCTGCAGAGCGACTCCTGCTGGACTGGAGACACAAGACACTCGCCACTAAATTCATCATCGAGATCATTTTACATTCTGTTCATCATTACCAGTGTTGTGGAGAAACTGATGTAACGGAATTATCAGGATAAACAAAGTTGGTAACTTGAATCCTTTACATTAACATAAAAAAAATAATAATAATAAGATTACGGTTACCAATAATTATTAAAAAATTTGATTATTATCAGGATTACAATTATTTCAGAACTAAGTTATTGTTTTAAAATGAGGGAGTGTCGCGTATATTTTTTGGACGAACAATTTCTATTTATAAAAAATCATCCTGCATGCTTCTCAGCCTTTAAAAACGTTTATAATGTATTGTGTTAGTTGACATTAATAATCTTGATTACAATATCAAAGTCAATCATCACCAATAATTATTCCATTTTAATCTTGCAGATTATATCTGATATTGTACATTTAGCCTTCTCAAGACAATTCTGATGGTGCTTTGCTTCTGTCTAAATAAAAATAGATTTTTAACCCTTGTTTTCTGTCTCAGACATATTTGTCCATTTTCAGTATAAGTGTGAGATTTTAAAAGATTCACAAGGGTTAAATCATTTTGCTTTTCTATTGATTTTATTTACATCCAGTATGTGACCCAAAAGTAGGGATGGGTACGGAAACCCGCTACTTAATCGGTCCCGGGGCTAAATTATGAAAGATAAATTATGTAATAATTTAAAAAACACACATCACATTAAAAAATTGCCTGCATATAAATCTTTAGACCATTCTTTTCTGCAGTAGCCTAATAAATCTTAAAATTAAAATGCTTTCACAGTACTGCATTTAAAATGGATGAATAATAATAAATTATGCTTAAGAAATTATAAAGCAGAGTTTACCTAAAAATGAATTTGTAGTGCTGAAATACATAAACTTTTTTTGTGTGTGCAAGAGGTTCCAAACCTGTATAACTTTTAAGACCAAACATGTTACACTGCACAGCCAGGACAAGACCATGATTTGAGACGACATCTGGACATCTGATAGCAAGGATTTGAATGTATAAAGTGTCTACGGTGTGAAACTTACAGGGCCTGTTTCTGATGCATGTGCTACACTACACACATCATCACAAAAGAGAAGATCTCCAGCCAGAACACATAATTGGAATAACATTTCTTTATTAATGTTAAACAACAACAACAAAAAACACAAAGGCCCCCATGCAATTTTATTTTAATTCTCTATGAATAATAGGTGGGTATCAGTCATCTTTTACCTCAGTAAAGAATGTTTTAAATAGTGAAAACAACTCCAGCTTTAGTTTTGTCTTTCATAAAAAAACACAACAAAAAGTTCCGATAAGATTACCGTTAAAGTACAGGATCGATAAGTGGTATCGATAAAAGTAGTAATACCATTAAAACCTTAACGATACCCATCCGTACATACAGTTTAGCATTGGAAGAGGTTGAAGTTGGCAGCATTTGAAATCCAGCAGATCAACAGCCTTAACCAGACCATCAGTTTCTTCATTCTAAGACATCTTTGTGAAAAGGATTCATGATGAACTGTTTAATAAGCCTCATTATGATACTCGCCCATCAAAGGAAAGAAAGTGTCCTGATGCAGTTTGTTGAGGCTTCAGTTGATCTTTAGTGGAGGCGTTGTGCATTTTTCTTTGTTTGTAGAAAATACTTTAGAGAGAACTACAGACCGGTATCACTCCTCCCCCTTCATTGCTTAAATGAGCAGTGTGGTATGTAACCAGCTCTCATCCTTTCTCACCCAGAACAACCACCTGGACAGCAACCAGTCTGGTCCCAAGACCAGTCATTCCACTGAGACTGTGTTACTCTCTGTCAATGAAGCTCTTAGACTGGTAAGAGCTGCCTCCAAATCATCTGTACTTATCCTACTAGATCTATCTGCTGCCTTTGACACCATCAAACACCACATACTCCTGTCGTCCTTCAAAGCTATAGGTGTCGCTGGAGTGGTGCTCCAACATCTCGACACAGGGGTGCCTCAGGGCTCAGTGCTTGGTCCGTAGCTATTTTCTATATACAGTTCATGACATCCCTAGGCTCTGTCATTCGGAAACATGGCATTTCCTAGCACCGCTATGCGGATGATACACAACTCCCCCTGTCATTTCAGCCTGACGATCCGGCTGTTTCCGCAGTTATTTATGCATGCCTAGCCAACATTTCGCTCTGGTTGAACGATCATCACCTGCAGCTGAACCTCGCAAAAACAGAACTGCTTGTAATCTCGGCCAACACAAAGATTCATCACAACTTTTCCATTCAGCTGGGCTCATCATCCATCACATCTTGCAGAACGTCAAGAAACCTGGGAGTGATCGACGATCAGCTTAACTTCACTGATCAAATTGCCAGCACCACCCGGTCCTCTTCATCCTCTACAATATTGGGAAAATTAGGCTCTTGTTCTGTCAAGACTGGACTACTGCAATGGGCTACTGGCTGGACTACCAGCTTGTGTAACAGAGGCAAGCTAGTGTAGAGCTGTGCAGTATGTAAACGACAGGTTCGAGGCCCGTCTGGAGCAGGTGTGGTTCGTTCCAGTTACACTTGCACAACCAAACCTCTGAAGATGATCCAGAATGCAGCAGCAAGACTGGTCTTCAATGAACCGAAGATTGCACAAGTCACTCCTCTCTTCAATAAGTGACATAGTCTCCCTTTAGTAGCTCCAATCAGATTCAAAACTCTGCTTCTGGCCTTCAAGACCACCACTGATTAGGAATCCTCTTATTTTCACTTGCTACTGCAGACTTATATACCCACTTGAATCCTATGCCCTGCAAACGAATGACGTCTTGCGGCGCCATCCAAAAAAGGTAAAAAATCACTCTCGCCTTCCTTCTCGGGATCGGTTCCACATTTCTGGAATGATCTGTGTTGTGATCCCGGTCCTACGGCTGGACATCCGATCTCCCGACTCTAGAGATTCATCTGGTCCTCCGCCTCTACGATGGCGCTTCCGAACGCTGGCTGACGCTACCGTACACTTGGGTTTCACAGTTGCCCTTGCAGTCAGCTACCTCCCTCTGGAATCGCTTGGACTTTATCTCACGGAAGTCTGTGGAACCTCTGGGTCTAACGCTGGACTGTTGCCTGTGTTCATGCCATAGGAATCTTTAGACCATACGAACTGTGACCTTAATAAATATTGGATTATTCTACCTGCAATTGAGTCTGCTCCGTTGGTGAATCATGACAGATCTGCATGCTGCTCCAAGATCAGCAGATTCTGTAGCCATCTTTAAGAATCAACTGAAGACACATTTCTTTTGTAAACACCTGACTGATCAGTTCAGACTTATCTCTTTTCCACTCATAAAAAAAACGTTAGTTCTGTATACTGTGGTGGGCTATATAAGACCAGTTTTCTTTTACTGCACTTATGCTTTTTATGGTCCTTATGTTGTTTCAATTGCTTCCATTGTTTCCCTCGTCTGTAAGTTGCTTTGGATAAAAGCCTCTGCTAAATGACTAAATGTAAATGTACTCTTTAGTCACAGGTTTTGAAGCCAAAAGATGGACTTTATTATCAGGGACACCATGGGCATAATACACATCTTCTCATTATTTATCTCGTTGGGTATAAAATCTTCTACAGTGGTTGTAGCCTGGCACATATATTAATTTGGAAAAGAGGTTCCAAACCTAGCATTAACAGGAAACGAATAGTTCACCTTCTAAATGAAAATGCAGTCATCACTTTATGGAGAGAAAATTGTGCAAACTAATAAACAAATCCAGCGTTCTGCAAACAAATGCAACCTTTTTTGCAAAAGTAACTTAACTCAGAAACAAACAGAAAGCGTTTTACAAATACATAATGCAATTCGAGAGAAAATGCAAAGGTGTAACATATGAATGTACTGTGTTTAAGTCTCACCTCTTTATGAGATTTTTTCAGCTTGATTTTCTCACAAATATGACTGTGCAGATTTTCTCCAAAATAACATAATTTAAATTTTCTCCCAAATGCATGTGCAACTTCCTCTTACAAAACAGCAGGTGGTGCTATTGGGAATTTTAGATTCAAACGGAAAAAGTTTTGAACATTACCTTGCATCCCACCCTTGCCAGTGCAAGAAACTGAATTAAGACATATTTCATTCGTCAAGTTTCATTCATTTTGTCTCATTAAATTTATTGAAACTGTTAATAATAATCAGTTGCTGTTTTTAATGATAAACAAGAAATGATGCATTTGTTTTAATAAACAAATAGTGTACAACAAACCTGGATGCATTTGCAATGTTGTCACCCCTTCCACCCCATCTCATTCTCTTGTCCTTGTTTCCCAACTGTTTATGAAAACACACTGCTTTCACAATGGTAGTTTCTTATATTGGGATTTTGACACACTTTTGTGTCTATATAAGGGCTTGCTCTAGGCATAAGCAGGGGTGGGCTGAACCCACCTAAATGTTTGTCTTGCCCACACCATGAGAATCAAAAAGTAACACTAAAATTGCTGTATTTTCTATTGGCTGAAAACAACATCACTGTTCAATTCACTGCTGTGGCTTTGAAACAGAGAAGCATACAGGTGGAAGCAAAATACTCTACAAAGGAATTTTAGACGCACTACACACTGCACAAAATTAATTGTGCAGTAAAATCAGAAACCTATATTAATTTTTGTGATCTTGTTTTGTGCTGATAACAAACAGCTATTATCTGCTTGCAATATATAGGCTAGATTTTTACCTATCGACTTTCAGTAATGACTGAAAGATCCATCTTCCGAAGCTCCCGCTTCCACAATAAATCTGAGTCTCTCCATCTCAAACACCCCAATTCACGCTGCACGGGGTAGGGAAACATTCATTGAGCAGTGTAATCAGATTAATTCATTAAACGAAATTAAACAGAAATCAGTGATCGTCTAGTGATGGGGAATGTTCTTAGCCAGCTTTCTTTTTTAGGATTCTATTTATGTCCAGTTAACAAAACCGCCTTATTTAAGACGTAAAACATCAATCAAATTAAATGCACACTTACTATATAAAAGCCAATAATCAACAATAATTAATTTTTGTTTTAAACTCGCAGTCTTCTTTAATGAATGCCTGATTTTTTCATATTTATAACATCATAAATCCTGCATGGATTGCGGTCATAATGTAGTATTGAATTCTAACAATCGCAATGCACAAGAGTGACAGTCAACAGCAATATGAAAGACCGAATCAAGGTTATTTTATAAAACACATTTTTTTCATAATACGTGTACAAACATTAGTCTTGTTTTGTTTAAAACTAAATATAAACTTGTTTTTTTATGATGTTTCATTTTAAAGATGCAGATCATCTTTTCTGTTGTTATCTTTTCTGCTGTTATCTTCTGCAAATAAAGGCAAATAAAAAAGTGCATGAAATTTGGGAGAAATGTGGTCAGAAGTTAACAGAAATAAACTAAAAATACAATTTAACCCAAACACATTCTTATCAGAAAAAAGGAAAATACTTTTGAAATGGTCTCTTAATTTATATACTGTCTGTGTGGTTGGGGTATATCCCCACCCAGGAAATCTGATAGCCCACCCTTCTGCACCTTGCAGGAACTGGGCCTGGTTTATACTTAGATTTTTGAATAAGACGACGTGGGCAGTTGTGGCCTAATGGTTAAGGAGTCGATTGTAAGGTTCAATTCTCAGAGCCGGCAGCGGCGGGTTAAGACTGAGGTGCCCTTGAGCAAGGCACCTTACCCCTACTTGCTCCCCGAGCGATGCAGTGAAAGCTGCCCACTGCTCCGGGAGTATGTGTGTTCACCACTTGCTGTGTGTGTGTTCACTAGTCTCTGAAAGGGTTAAATGCAGAGGTCACATTTCTGGTATGGGTCACCATATCTGACTAATCGGTCACTTTTACTTCAAGGCAGTGAAAGAGATTTCAGTATAGTATCTGCTCTCTTTCTGAGATGCGACTGTTTTTTTAAAGAATTTCTGCATTAAAAAGTTGCATGGATGCTGTCACTTTTATGATATGAAGACTTTTGTCCAAATAGCAACTCGCAGATAAAAAGTATTTAACATTATGTCTAACATTTCGTTGAGGAGCTTTATGCAGTACTGTAAAGCTTAAAGTTTAAACACCTTGTTGTAAATGTTGTTTTCTTCACACTGCAAACAATGGAAGACATTTGGTTATCGTAGCTGTTTTAAACCTCAGCCTGTGAAATTCTTGCATTCTGCAGTCAAAACATATTTATTGTAGTTGCAAAAGTGAGCAACTCGTCTGTTCTGTCGACCCTTTAGCAGAGATATTCTCTTCAGAAGTCGATGACCACTTCATCATTAGCATTGAATGCGCCTCTCGCACCCGGCTTTGGTGATAAATAAACAAATGGTAAAGAGAGGGCTGGTGAAAGGGAGTGAATGGATGCTCTGCTTGAAAAATGTAACATTATTGCGCATTAAAGTTAAAATATATATTCACAATTTTGGCAGCTGCACCAGTGCAACCATTAGGAAAACTTGTCGTATTGACTGAAAACATAGTTGCAAAATGCAACCATTTGGTCAAAATCTAGGCTCGGATATAGAGAGTTGTCAGCTGTCTACATTGTTCAGTTGCCATTAGTCTATTCAGGTTTAAAATTAACGCTGGAATTTTTTTGGCTATTTGAAGCGAAATGGCCAATTTTGGCAATAACCAGACAGATCTCACCCCATCAACTTCCATAATTGGAAAAATTACTTTATCATTTCTTTTGTTCTATATTACGCTGATGATTCTCTTTCTGTCCTCCTCCCCTTTCCCGAGGCAATCACAGATTATGCAGGTCAAGTACGACCACCTTGTGTCATCCTCCTCATCTTAACTTCAAACTGTCACAAGCACAATAATTTAATAATCAGACAAACAACATAAAACAGATTCATTTTTTTATTAGTACATGAGAAAAGAGATTCAGAATACTTTTTTTGGCACATAGTACACAGAAAAATACTGCAAGTACATTTATTCCAGGTTATAGACGCTGTGATGTTTCCAGATGAGTTTGTTCTTCAGCGTGTTTCTTCTGATGAGTCTGAAGACTTTTTGAATAAGTGAATCTTCTTCCGCAGCTCGAGCACTGGTAAGGTTTCTCTCCGGTGCGAATTCTCTCGTGGTTTTTCAAAACACCCATTCGAGTAAACTACTTGTCACAATGAGAACATTTAAAGGGTCTTTCACCTGTATGAATTCTCTGATGCATTACTAAGCCAGCTTGTTGAGATAAACCCTTCCCACAAACATTACAGAGATAAGGTCCTTCTCCAGTGTGAACTCTCTGGTGTCTCACTAAATGGTTTTGACTATTAAAACCCTTCCCACAAACACTGCAGTGATAAGGTTTCTCTCCAGTGTGAATTCTCAGATGAACTCTTAAAGTACTTGGATCACTGAATCTTTCTCCAAAGGACGAACACTGATAAGGTTTCTCTCCGGTATGAATTCTCTTGTGGTTTTTCAAGACACTCATTCGAGCAAATGACTTGTCACAGTGAGAACATTTAAAGGGTCTTTCACCTGTATGAATTCTCTGATGCCTTACCAGGCCAATTTGTTGAGTGAAACTCTTCCCACAAAGATTACAGAGATAAGGTCTTTCTTCAGTGTGAATTCTCAGATGAACTCTTAAAGTACTTGGATCAGTAAAGCTCTTTCCACAGTGAGGGCAGCGGTAAGGTCTTTCACCGGTGTGAATTCTCTCATGAGTTAGCTGATGAGATTTATGACAGAAGCTTTTCTCACAGTGTGAACACTGAAAGCGTTTCTCCTCGGTATGTGTTGTTTGGTGTGACTTTAGATCAGTTTGTTCTTCAGCGTGTTTCTTCTGATGAGTCTCAAGACTTCTTAAATAAGTGAATCTCTCTCCGCAGCTCGAGCACTGATAAGGTTTCTCTCCAGTGTGAATTCTTTTGGGGTTTTTCAAGACACCCATTCGAGTAAACGACTTGTCACAGTGAGAACATTTAAAGGGTTTTTAAGCTGTATGAAGTCTCTGATGATTTAGTAGGCCAGTTTGTTGAGTGAATTTCTCTGGAAATTTCGTTTGTTTCCGGTTTGTTAGGTATTTATGGTGATAAAACACGTACTGTATGTTTTCCCCAGGGCTTCAAAGAGCAGATCTCTCTTCACGCTGACAGTCGGCATGGTCGCAGCTGATCGCCCTGTCCCGAATACCCGAGCGCCGCACGAAAATTTCAAAATAAGACCTTTTACAAAATAAAAGAAAACAGCATTAAATAATGTGGAGTTACAATGTTTTAAATAAAAATTACAGTAATCAGATATACAGATATCCTTTACAGTTACATGAAAAAGACAAAATAATAAGATTACGGTTACCAACAATTAGTAAAAGATTTACAATTGTCTCTTCAATTGCACAAGGGTTACACTATTTTGCTTTTCCCTCGAGTTTACTTACACCGTGTGACCCAAAAGTGATCCAAAAGCTATCAGACTACATTACTTTATACTGTGATACTTGAATTACGTTATTGATTGCATTTGATTATAAGTAAATTATAACAGTACTGGAATACATTTTTAAAGTCACCATCCCAACCCTGACACTGGTTATGTCATCACACTACAGATTGATGTGATCTAATAACATTGTTGTCACTGTAGTGAAATTTAAAGGGGTGTTCTTGACAAATATACATAACTAAAATAAATGTAACATTCTCATAATAACGACATCAGAAGTGGACAGTCGAGTAGTTCTGATGTCATCCACAGACTTCCAGACAAACGTATTTCATTACTTCAAGTGCATCATAATTTGAGGCTTTCACAGATTCTCCAGTTAAATCTGCAAATATTGGACCTATAGTGAACATGTGTCCACCAGTCACCTCAATAGATACAATAAAGAATTCTGTTGTGATGATTCCATGGAGAACAGTGCTTAAGGATTATGAGCATGAACAACATACAACTTAAAACAAGACTTTATTGACTTGACTAGACACATACTAATATAACATACATTCACACACATACAGTTTAGCATTGGAAGAGGTTGAAGTTGGCAGCATTTTAAAATCAGCAGATCAACAGCCTGAACCAGACCATCAGTTTCTTCATTCTAAGACATCTTTGTGAAAAGGATTCATGATGAAATGTTTAATAAGCCTCATTATGATACTCGCCCATCAAAGGAAAGAAAGTGTCCTGATGCAGTTTGTTGAGGCTTCAGTTGATCTTGGGTGGAGGTGTTGTGCATTTTTCTTTGTTTGTAGAAAATACTCTTCAGTCACAAGTTTTGATGCCAAAAGATGGACTTTATTATCAGGGACACCAAGGGCAGTTGAGTTGGTTTGCAAAGGAACTGACTTCTCTTCCTTTGAGCCAACTTAAATACACATCTTCTCATTATTTATATTTATAGAGGTTGTAGGCTGGCACAGACTAAGGGGTCCGGGTCCTAGAAGCGACACAGGCCGAGTGAAGCGGAAGAGAGGGAACAGAAAAAGAGGACCGGAGACTATTGTCTCTTTAAACTGTAAAGATGACTCAATCAGGGGATGTCACTTTGGGGAGAAAAGTGAACTGTCTTTGTCTTCCAGCGTGGTGGTTTGTACAGATCTGGAACAACTCGAATGTGAGAAAATGATGATAGAATTTTCACGTTTGGGTGAACTTTCCCTTTAATATCTTGTGCTTGCTATTATCTTGACTAACTGAGCCTTGTGTGAATCAGTATGATCATGTGAACTAAAGCTAAACTTTATGAAACCCATTTAGTCGATTCCGATTTCACTTCCTGGTTTGGGAATCAAAATAATCGATTATTGGAAACTGCGGTTTTTCGATTCCTGGTCAATTCCCTGTTTTACTACAGATGTTTATTTATTTATTATTAAAAAATACACATTTTTAATGCATTTCAATTTTCTAAGCTATCACTTTTAACATTAGTTCATTGTTTATATAAAAAAAACTAACTCTATTTGCAATATATCATTAATAATCTAATTTACTAGCTGTTTTCAAAACTAAAGCACCTCTCAAATGACTATTTTTCAGATTTCATACTTTAGGAATATAGACAGACAGATTGATAATCAGTTAATTGTATTAAAATATGTAAGAATACTGTAATATTACTGTTAAATAGTGCAGACATGTGTTGTACAACTTTAAACAGACGTTTAAGTAAAGATTATGTTGTGAGACTTTGCTTTATTTACATGTAATTCTCTTCACGCACATACTGAGCTCATCGAGGGTAAGAGAAGACTGTCCGTGTGAAAACATAAACATATTTATATGATTTTTTAAATGTCTGGATACATGTAAGTATATTTGCATTGTGTGTTCAAACAAAGCTTTTGCTTTTTTGGATGCAGAACATTTAATGTCATTTCCACAGCTCTAGACTTCATCCATCAGTTTTTATGAAGTCTGCTCTGTTTTAGAATTTAGATAAGAATTAAATGTGATTTAGTTGAGCAATGACATCAGCTAAGGGGTGTGGCTTGGGCTAATGAAGGCTCTTAAAGAGGAATCCAACCATTGGATTCGACTCTCAATTCTCTATACCTTGGAATCAATTCGTGACAAGGGGGCGTGGTTTAGTGACGTCTGCACCGGGGAGGAGAGACACGGGAACAATGGTAAGCAAGTAGGTCGACTGCAGATTAAGATCACATGCGTCTCGTAACAGTGATTGGTGAGGAGACCGCTTAAAGTCTTACAGATTTGGAGGAGAAAGCGAGAGAGACCGACTGCGAGACGAAGCAGCACGACGAGAACCTGAAAAGGAGTCTTACGGACCGAGCTCCGGAAAAGACGTGTGAAATTATATTCTGAGTTAATGAGAATTGTTAAGCGCAGTGGCGCTACGTTTCTCCCAGTCAAAGCCGACCCCGCCTTCTTTCTTCCATTCTCTTGAACTTGTTTACACAATTATTTTTGGAATGGACTCCCGGGGCCTACTCAGGATAACAGCAGCTACGCTGATGAGTCTCTTTCTGTCCTCCTCCCCTATACCGAGACAATCACAGATTATGCCGCTCAAGTACGACCACCTTGTGTCATCCTCCTCATCTTAACTACAAACTGTCATAAGCACAAGAAGTTAATAATCAGACAAACAACATTAAACAGATTCATTTTCAATCGGACATGAGGAGAGACATTAAGGATATTTTCACTTGGCACACAGTACACAGAAAAATACTGCGAGTAAAATTAGGGCAAGAGTTAGGATAAGAGTTGTGTTGTTCGGTGTGACTTTAGATCAGTTTGTTCTTCAGCGTG
This sequence comes from Triplophysa tibetana, assembly GCA_008369825.1. NCBI lineage: Eukaryota > Metazoa > Chordata > Actinopteri > Cypriniformes > Nemacheilidae > Triplophysa > Triplophysa tibetana. The sequence continues at coordinate 5,762,650 of CM017917.1, read as the reverse complement.
TTTCTTCTGATGAGTCTGAAGACTTCTTAAATAAGTGAATCTCTCTCCGCAGCTCGAGCACTGATAAGGTTTCTCTCCGGTGTGAATTCTCTCGTGGCTTTTCAAGACACTCATTCGAGTAAACGACTTCTCACAGTGAAAACATTTAAAGGGTCTTTCACCTGTATGAATTCTATGATGATTTACTAGGCCGGCTTGTTGAGTGAAACCCTTTGCACAAACACTGCACTGATAAGGTTTCTCTCCAGTGTGAACTCTAAGATGAACTCGTAAAGCACTTTGATGAGAAAAGCTCTTTCCGCAGCTCGAGCACTGGTAAGGTTTCTCTCCGGTGTGAATTCTCTCGTGCTTTTTCAAGGCACCCATTTGAGCAAATGACTTGTCACAGTGAGAACATTTAAAGGGTCTTTCACCTGTATGAATTCTCTGATGATTTACTAGGCCGGCTTGTTGAGTGAAACCCTTTCCACAAAGATTACAGAGATAAGGTCTTTCTCCAGTGTGAACTCTCTGGTGTGTCACTAAATTGTTCTGACTATTAAAACTCTTCCCACAAACACTGCAGTGATAAAGTTTCTCTCCAGTGTGAACTCTCAGATGAACTCGTAAAGTACTTGGATCAGTAAAGCTCTTTCCACAGTGAGGGCAGTGGTAAGGTTTCTCTCCGGTGTGAATTCTCTCATGTATTATCTGATTAGCTTTCAGACGGAAGAGTTTCTCACAGTGTGAACACTGAAAGCGTTTCTCCTCGATATGTGTAGTTTTGTGTGACTTTAGATCGGTTTGTCTTTCACTGTGTTTCTTGTGATGAGTCTGAAGAGTTCTTAAATAAGCGAATCTCTCACCGCAGCTCGAGCACTGATAAGGTTTCTCTTCGGTGTGAATTCTTAGATGAACTCTTAAAGTACTTGGATCAGTAAAGCTCTTTCCACAGCTTGAGCACTGGTATGGTTTCTCCCCGGTGTGAATTCTCTCGTGGGTTTTCAAGACACTCATTCGAGCAAACGACTTGTCACAGTGAGAACATTTAAAGGGTCTTTCACCTGTATGAATTCTATGATGATTTACTAGGCCAGCTTGATGAGTGAAACCCTTTCCACAAACACTGCACTGATAAGGTTTCTCTCCAGTGTGAATTCTCTCATGAATTATCTGATTAGCTTTATGACGGAAGAGTTTCTCACAGTGTGAACACTGAAAGCGTTTCTCCTCGGTATGTGTTGTTTTGTGTGACTTTAGATCAGTTTGTTCTTCAGCGTGTTTCTTCTGATGAGTCTGAAGACTTACGAATCTCTTCTCACACCGTTTGTCTCCAGTGTGAATTCTCTGATGAAGAACAAGATTTGCTTTGGTGCTGAAATATTTATCACATTCACTGCAGTGGAAAGACTTTTCACCGATGTGTGTCCGCACGTGAACTTTCAGACGAGAAGACAAGAGAAAATTCTTCCCACACTGCTCACAGTGAAAGTGTTTCTTGTCTCTGTGCTCTTGTGAATGAAGTTTCTTCTCTTGTGAGGTAGGAAAGCTGATGTCACATCTGGTCCAGGTGAAGAGTTTCTGTTCTGTGTGTTTTCTCTCACGTGTCTTGAAATCTCTCTGTGTCTTCCCACAGGTGATGCGGGAAAGAGTTTGTGCTGTCAGTCGCTGTTTTGACGTAGAGGCCATTTCTCCATCACAACATGAATCACTCCTCTCATCTGAAACCAACACGACAGCAAATATGAAACTACATCAGTGTTTATTGAGCATGAGAAACTAACTTCATTGTGGTTTTCAAGTTACCAAAAAACATATTTTATGAATAAGCAACTCACATGACAGATGAAACATACCTGAAGGAATAAAATCATCATTCTCATGTTCTTCAGTCGGTTCTTCCTCTGATTTTGGTTCTGTTTTTATTTCCAGACTGCCTGAAGGAACAAAATCCTCATGATTCTCCTCTTCATCAGTTTGATCTTTCTCTGGTGGGGGTTCTGTTTTCATCTCCATCAGTTTCCTGCAGTCCATCAGTTTGACAGAACACATCTTCAGTGGTATGGTGTTCAGGGTCTGCTGTTCTCCAGCGTTACAGACAGAACCCAGAGACTCTGTGGAGGTTTGATCAGTAGATTCATCCTGATTCAAGGTGTGATTACTGTCAGTGTCCTGAGCGTCTGTGGGGTTTGTGTCAGTATAACAGAGTAAAGTGAGGCTGGATTTCTGTTCAGAGAGTTTGTCCAGCAGTGGCTGTGGTGTGATCTGATCTCCGCTGCTCCACACTGAATCCAGAGATTCTTTTTAGCTCGCATCATTCACACGCACTGAAGATTGACTCCACAAAACTGCCAACACATCCTGACAAACACACAACACCAACACTGCAGCTTTATATTTCATATATGTCTAATATGTATTTTAATTTAGTTTGACAGTAATGACGGTATATAAACAGTCAATAGTAATTGAGGTAAATGATGTTGAATGTGTCCAAACCTCTGTGTTGAGTTCATCTCCTCTTGTTCTCAGCTTTTCCTCCAGTAACTCCACCTCTTTCTTCAGCTGACAGATTTCTGTGATGAAATCATCAATATCCAGCATAGACAGATCAGTTCCTACTGATTTACAGCACATCACATCCACCCGTGACGTCATCCTCAATATCTGAACAAAAAAAACTAAAAACATTGTTTTATTATGATTATAAATTATAGGGGATAACTTACGACAAAATATAAAAAACAATTTGCATGTAAATAATCAGATGTTAGACTACGTACTACAATATATGAACATCTTCATTTAACAGATTTACACACCTCAGATTTAAACACGATATTCTTACATTTCTTCTCGTTTCCTTTGAAACTGTCAATGACTAAAAGCATCCAACGCGAAAAATCGAGAAAACCTTCATGTACCGTAAATATAACACAAAAGAGTCGAAATCACAGTTATTTATAACGTTACACGCAGCGCTTGATGTTTGACTTTCTTTCTTTCGTTCTTTAGTGGGTTTATCGGCGGACTAAAGAGCTGCAGAGCGACTCCTGCTGGACTGGAGACACAAGACACTCGCCACTAAATTCATCATCGAGATCATTTTACATTCTGTTCATCATTACCAGTGTTGTGGAGAAACTGATCACATATAACTGAACAACAGTAATCAGATAAACACATTTGGTAACTTGAATCCTTTGCAGATACATGAAAACAAAAATAATAATAAGATTACGGTTACCAACAATTAGTAAAAAATTTGATTATTATCAGGACTCCAATTGTTTCAGAACTAAGTAATTGTTTTAAAATGTGGAAGTGTCATGTTTATTTTTTGCACAAACAATTTCTACTTATAAAAAAACATTCCTAAATGCTCCTCAGCCTTTAAAAAATATGACGTTTATAATGTATTGTGATAATTGACATTAATAATCTTGATTACAATATCAAAGTCAATCATCACCAATAATGATTTCATTGTAATCTTGCAGATTTCATTTGGTATTGTGCATTGATCCTTCTCAAGACAATTCTGATGCTGGTTTGCTTCTGTCTAAATAAAAACACATTTTTAACTGTTGTTAAAAAGCTACATACTTTTATTCTGTAAGAATTGAATTACGTTATTTATTGAATTTTTTTGAATAATTAAGTAATTTGCAACTATACTGAAATACATATTTAAAGTCACCCTCCAAACCCTGACAATTGTTATGTCATTACACTACAGATTGATGTGACCTTATAACATTGTTGTTAGTGTAGTGAAATTTAAAGGGTCATAAACATGCCCACAGTCTCTTATGTGTTATTGACAAATATACATAACTACAAGAAATGTTACATTCTTATAATAACGACATCAGAAGTGGACAGTCGAGTAGTTCTGATGTCATCCACACACTTCCAGGCAAACGTATTTCATTACTTCAAGTGCATCACAATTTGAGGCTTTCACAGATTCTCCAATTAAATCTGCAAATATTGGACCTGGATTGAACATGTGTCCACCAGTCACCTCACTAGATACAATAAAGAATTGTGTTGTGATGATTCCATAGAGAACAGTGCTTACGGATTATGAGCATGAACAACAAACAATGTAAAACAAGACTTTATTGACTAGACTAGACACATACTAATATAACATACATACGCACTCATACAGCTTAGCATTGGAAGAGATTGAAGTTTGCAGCATTTGAAATCCAGCAGATCAACAGCCTGAACCAGACCATCAGTTTCTTCATTCTAAGACATTTTTGTGAAAAGGATTCATGATGAACTGTTTAATAAGCCTCATTATGATACTTGCCCATCAAAGGAAAGAAAGTGTCCTGATGCAGTTTGTTGAGGCTTCAATTGATCTGGCGTGGAGGTGTTGTTTCTTGTTCTTTGTTTGTAGAAAATACTCTAGAGAGAACTACAGACCTGTATCACTCCTGCCCCTTCATTGCTTAAATGAGCAGTGTGTTATGTAACCAGCTCTCATCCTTTCTCACCCAGAACAACCACCTGGACAGCAGCCAGTCTGGTCTCAAGACCGGTTATTCCACTGAGACTGTACTGCTCTCTGTCAATGAAGCCCTGAGACTGGCAAGAGCTGCCTCCAAATCATCTGTACTTATCCTACTAGATCTATCTGCTGCCTTTGACACCATCAATCACCACATACTCCTGTCGTCCTTCAAAGCTGTGGGTCTCGCTGGAGTGGTGCTACAATGATTCATGTCTTACCTCTCAGGTAGGTCATTCAGAGTATCCTGGAGAGGTGAGCTCTGGTTGAACGATCATCACCTGCAGCTGAACCTCGCTAAAACAGAACTCCTTGTAATCTCGGCCGAAACAAAGATTCATCACAACTTTTCCATTCAGCTGGGCTCATCATCCATCACATCTTGCAGAAAGGCAAGAAACCTGGGAGTGATCGACGATCAGCTTAACTTCACTGATCAAATTGCCAGCACCACCCGGTCCTCTTCATCCTCTACAATATTGGGAAAATTAGACCTTTCCGATCCGAGTATACTACGCAAGTCCTAGTCCAGGCTCTTGTTCTGTCCAGACTGGACTACTGCAATGGGCTACTGGCTGGACTACCAGCTTGTGTAACAGAGGCAAGCTAGTGTAGAGCTGTGCAGTATGTAAACGACCGGTTCGAGGCCCGCCTGGAGCAGGTGTGGTTCGTTCCGGTTACACTTGCACAACCAAACCTCTGAAGATGATCCAGAATGCAGCAGCAAGACTGGTCTTCAATGAACCGAAGAATGCACAAGTCACTCCTCTCTTCAATAAGTGACATAGTCTCCCTTTAGTAGCTCCAATCAGATTCAAGACTCTGCTTCTGGCCTTCAAGACCACCACTGATTATATACCCACTAGAATCCTATGCTCTGCAAACGAATGACGTCTTGTGGCGCCATCCCAAAAAGTTAAAAAATCACTCTCGCCTTCCTTCTCGGGATCGGTTCCACATTTCTGGAATGATCTGTGTTGTGATCCCGGTCCTACGGCTGGACATCCGATCTCCCGACTCTAGAGATTCATCTGGTCCTCCGCCTCTCCGATGGCGCTTCCGAACGCTGGCTGACGCTACCGTACACTTGGGTTTCACAGTAGGCCTTGCAGTCAGCTACCTCCCTCTGGAATCGCTGGGACTTTAACTCACGGAAGTCTGTGGAACCTCTGGGTCAAACGCTGGACTGTTGCCTGTGTTCATGCCATAGGAATCTTTAGACCATACGAACTGTGACCTTTGTGTGTGCTTAATAAATATTGGATTATTCTACCTGCAATTGAGTCTGCTCCGTTGGTGAATCATGACAGATCTGCATGCTGCTACAAGATCAGCAGATTCTGTAGCCATCTTTAAGAATCAACTGAAAACACATTTCTTCAGTAAACACCTGACTGATCAGTTCACACTTCTATCTCTTTTCCACTCATAAAAAAAACTTTAGTTCTGTATACTGTGATGGGCTATATAAGACCAGTTTTCTTTTACTGCACTTATGCTTTTTATGGTCCTTATGTTGTTTCAATTGCTTCCATTGTTTCCCTCGTCTGTAAGTTGCTTTGGATAAAAGCCTCTGCTAAATGACTAAATGTAAATGTACTCTTTAGTCACAGGTTTTGAAGCCAAAAGATAAAATCTTCTACAGAGTCTGCAGCCTTGCACATATATTAATTTGGAAAAGAGGTTCCAAAACCTGACACACATTAACAGGAAATGAATAGTTCACCTTCTAAATGAAAATGCAGTCATCACTTTATGGAGAGAAAATTGTGCTATAACTTAACAAACAAATCCAGCGTTCTGCAAACAAATACAACCTTTTTTGCAAAAGTAACTTAACTCAGAAACAAACAGAAAGCGTTTTACAAATACATAATGCAATTCGAGAGAAAATGCAAAGGTGTAACATATGAATGTACTGTGTTTAAGTCTCACCTCTTATGAGATTTTCTCAGCTTGATTTTCTCACAAATATGACTGTGCAGATTTTCTCCAAAATAACATAATTTAAATTTTCTCCCAAATGCATGTGCAACTTCCTCTTACAAAACAGCAGGTGGTGCTATTGGAAATTTTAGATTCAAACGGAAAAAGTTTTGAACATTACCTCGCATCCCACCCTTGCCAGTGCAAGAAACTGAATTAAGACAAATTTCATTCGTCAAGTTTCATTAATTTTGTCTCATTAAATTTATTGAAACTGTTAATAATAATCAGTTGCTGTTCTTAATGATAAACAAGAAATGATGCATTTGTTTTAATAAACAAATAGCGTACAACAAACCTGGATGCATTTGCAATGTTGTCACCCCTTCCACCCCATCTCATTCTCTTGTTCTTGTTTCCCAACTGTTTATGAAAACACACTGCTTTTACAATGGTAGTTTCTTTTATTGGGATTTTGACACAATTTTGTGTCTATATAAGGGCTTGCTCTAGGCATGAGCAGAAAATTACAAAATACAGCAACACTAAAATTGCTGTATTTTCTTTTGTCTGAAAACAACATCACTGTTCAATTCACTGCTGTGGCTTTGAAACAGAGAAGCATACAGGTGGAAGCAAAATACTCTACAAAGGAATTTTAGACGCACTACACACTGCACAAAATTAATTGTGCAGTAAAATCAGAAACCTATATTAATTTTTGTGGTCTTGTTTTGTGCTGATAACAAACAGCTATTATTTGCTTGCAATATATAGGCTAGATTTTTACCTATCGACTTTCAGTAATGACTGAAAGATCCATCTTCCGAAGCTCCCGCTTCCACAATAAATCTGTGTCTCTCCATCTCAACACCCCAATTCACGCTGCACGGGGTAGGGAAACATTCATTGTGCAGTGTAATCAGATTAATTCATTAAACGAAATTAAACAGAAATCAGTGATCGTCTAGTGATGGGGAATGTTCTTAGCCACACTCAAAAAAATATTTGTCTCTAATAATTAAGATTTATGTATTTTGATTGCATATAAAATTTCCATCCATTTGGATTACATATTTTTTACCTAAATTAAGTAATAAACTTTATGTGATACAAATTCGTAAGACATAAGTAAATGAAACAAGTATGAATAAGATTTATGTAATAATATTAATAAATCAAATGTGTTTCAAATTCATTAGAATCTGAATTATGTATTCTTAAATTATAAACTATATAATTAAAATGCATTGTATTTAGGCATTTTAATAATAAACCAAATGGTTTTTAAATCATACACTGTAAAAAATGTTCTGTAATTTTTACGGAAAAATACCGGCAGCTGTGGTTACTAGAAAGCTACCATAAAATTTTAGGAGCATCCTGATTTTATTCACCCAATCAATTCACAGTGGAAAACATTAGCCACACCCACTATTCATCTTTGAAATACATCAGAATACTGAAGATGATCACCACTTCTGCTTCAATGGGACTGCAGCATAACATCCATGACTTGATGTTTTATTGTTGATTAAAGTCACCGTTATTGTGATCAGTGTTTACTTTAGTTGGTCACTTTCATCCTTCTTGAGATTATGTTAAGTTTTCTTTGTGCTGCTATGACAGTGTTTTATTTAAAACACAGGTCAGGAGCAAATGACATCAAAAGAAAATGTAATTAGATTTGTTCACATGGAAATGCAATGATGGTGTTTAAATACTTGTTGGGGTTTAATGTTACGACAGTCTGAGGAAATTTATATTAAAAATTCACATTTCCTGCAACAGTCAATATAAAGAGATTTTGAACAGTTGAAAGGCTTACATTTGGTCTTTGAATTAGATATCAAGAATCAGTGTATGAAACTCAACAGTGGTGATCAATAAATGAAAATCTTACAGCCGCAATGCATTCTGGGAATCATGGATGAGTTTTGTGCTTTGATGATACCCAGAATGCATTTCGTTTATCTTAAGAGTTTTATTTAATTGTCACCATTGTTGAGACAAACTGTTATCCTCTTCATGTCTGGGAGAACATTTTTAAAATATTTTTTAAAAAGACCCTCAGTATGTCATTTAATGTCATACGATTTCATAAAAGAGGACAACAATTTGCTTTATATCTCTACCTAAACTCTAAAATGTAATAACTCTACAAAGTAAAGAAGTTATTGCTCAACTTTGCTGAGCTTTTTTACACCTGTTTTGATGTAAAACAAGGGAAAGATTTAATATAAGAAGTAAATGGTCAAGATAGCAACTAAAGCAAACACTCATCACCATGATGGTGACTCAACAAAACCATCAACATGTAAACTTGTGTTAGTTCTCATTTAGATCTTTTGTACACGTGCATCAGAAATAAAGTGACAGTGGTGTCTCTAAGTGAAGGTGATAATAATGTTTGTGGAGTTGAAAAAAAACTCCTTGTGAAAACTATGGAATTTCACTGTTCATTTCCCAGATAATTTGACAGTGTTTTCTGTTTTATTACAGACGTTTTTTGACAAGAGTTTTCTCTGTGAAAACTACAGAATTTCACTGTTAATTTCACGTAATTTCACGTAATTTCAGTGTGTTTTCCATGTTTTTTACGGACGCTTTCTGATAACAGGTTTTTTGTGTGAAAACAACTGAATTTTACTGTTAACCTCACGGGCATTTTTTACAGTGTATTCAGGAATTATTTTATTCCTGAAAGGAATCTAACCGCAAAATGACTCATGAATTTGATTTAAAAACCATTTGGTTTATTATTAAATACAATGCATTTTAATTATATAGTTTATTATTTAAGAATACATAATTCCGATTCTAATGAATTTGAAACACATTTGATTTATTAATATTATTACATAAATCTTATTCATACTTGTTTCATTTACATATGTCTTACGAATTTGTATCACATAAAGTTTATTACTTAATTTAGGTAAAAAATATGTAATCCAAATGGATGGAAATTTTATATGCAATCAAAATACATAAATCTTAATTATTAGAGCAAATATTTTTTTGAGTGCAGCTTTCTTCTTTAGGATTCTATTTATGTCCAGTTAACAAAACCGCCTTATTTAAGACGTAAAACATCAATCAAATTAAATGCACACTTACTATATGAAAGGCAATAATCAACAATAATTATTTTTTGTTTTAAACTCGCAGTCTTCTTTAATGAATGCCTGATTTTTTCATATTTATAACATCATAAATCCTGCATGGATTGCGGTCATAATGTAGTATTGAATTCTAACAATCGCAATGCACAAGAGTGACAGTCAACAGCAATATGAAAGACCGAACCAGAGTTATTTTATAAAACACATTTTTTTCATAATACGTGTACAAACATTAGTCTTGTTTTGTTAAAACTAAATATAAACTTGTTTTTTTGTGATGTTTCATTTGAAAGATGCAGATCATCTGTTATCTCCAGTTCATTTTCTGCAAATAAAGGCAAATGAAAAAGTACATGAAATTTAGTTAGAAAGTTAGAAATGTGGTCAGAAGTTCACAGAAATAAACTAAAAATACAATTTTACCCAAACACATTTTTATCAGAAAAAAGGAAAATACTTTTGAAATGGTCTCTTAATTTATATACTGTCTGTGTGGTTGGGGTATATGCCCACCCAGGAAATCTGATAGCCCACCCTTCTGCACCTTGCAGGAACTGGGCCTGGTTTATACTTAGATTTTTAAATAAGATGACGTGGGCAGTCGTGACCTAATGGTTAAGGAGTCGATTGTAAGGTTCAATTCTCAGAGCCGGCAGCGGCGGGTTAAGACTGATGTGCCCTTGAGCAAGGCACCTTACCCCTACTTGCTCCCCGAGCGATGCAGTGATAGCTGCCCACTGCTCCGGGAGTTGCTGTGTGTGTGTGTTCACTAGTCTCTGAAAGGGTTAAATGCAGAGGTCACATTTCGGGGTATGGGTCACCATATCTGACTAATCGGTCACTTTCACTTCGAGGCAGTGAAAGAGATTTCAGTATAGTATCTGCTCTCTTTCTGAGATGCGACTGGTTTTTTAAAAAATTTCTGCATTAAGAAGTTGCATGGATGCTGTCACTTTTATGATATGAAGACTTTTGTCCAAATAGCAACTCACAGATAAAAAGTATTTAACATTATGTCTAACATTTCATTGAGGAGCTTTATGCTGTACTGTAATGCTTAAAGTTTAAACACCTTGTTGTAAATGTTGTTTTCTTCACACTGCAAACAATGGAACACATTTGGTTATCGTTGCTGTTTTAAACCTCAGCCTGTGAAATTCTTGCATTCTGCAGTCAAAACCTATTTATTCTAGTTGCAAAAGTGAGCAACTCGTCTGTTCTGTCGACCCTTTAGCAGAGATATTCTCTTCAGAAGTCGATGACCACTTCATCATTAGCATTGAATGCGCCTCTCGCACCCGGCTTTGGTGATAAATAAACAAATGGTAAAGAGAGGGCTGGTGAAAGGGAGTGAATGGATGCTCTGCTTGAAAAATGTAACATTATTGCGCATTAAAGTTAAAATATATATTCACAATTTTGGCAGCTGCACCAGTGCAACCATTAGGAAAAGTTTTCGTATTGACTGAAAACATAGTTGCAAAATGCAACCATTTGGTCAAAATCTAGTCTCGGGCATAGAGAGTTGTCAGCTGTCTACATTGTTCAGTTGCCATTAGTCTATTCAGGTTTAAAATTAACGCTGCAATTTTTTTGGCTATTTGAAGCGAAATGGCCAATTTTTGCAATTACCAGACAGATCTCACCCCATCAACTTCCATAATTGGAAAACATTACTTGATCATTTCTTTTGTTCTATATTACGCTGATGATTCTCTTTCTGTCCTCCTCCCCTATACCTAGACAATCACAGATTATGCAGGTCAAGTACGACCACCTTGTGTCATCCTCCTCATCTTAACTACAAACTGTCATAAGCACAACAATTTAATAATCAGACAAACAACATAAAACAGATTCATTTTCATTCGTACATGAGAAAAGACATTAAGGATAATTTTTATTGGCACATAGTACACAGAAAAATACTGCAAGTAAAACTATTCCAGGTTATAGACGCTATGATGTTTCCAGAGCAGTTTGTTCTTCATCGTGTTTCTTCTGATGAGTCTGAAGAGTTCTTAAATAAGTGAATCTCTCTCCGCAGCTCGAGCACTGATAAGGTTTCTCTCCGGTATGAATTCTCTCGTGGTTTTTCAAGGCACTCATTCGAGCAAATGACTTGTCACAATGAGAACATTTAAAGGGTTTTTCACCTGTATGAATTCTCTGATGATTTAGTAGGCTAGTTTGTTGAGTGAAACCCTTCCCACAAAGACTGCACTGATATGGTCTCTCTCCAGTGTGAACTCTCTGATGAACTCTAAAAGAATGTGGATGAGTAAAGCTCTTTCCACAGCTCGAGCACTGGTAAGGTTTCTCTCCAGTGTGAATTCTCTCATGAATCATCCGATTAGCTTTATGACTGAAGCGTTTCTCACAGTGTGAACACTGAAAGCGTTTCTCCTCGATATGTGTAGTTTGGTGTGACTTTAGATCAGTTTGTTCTTCAGCGTGTTTCTTCTGATGAGTCTGAAGTGTTCTTAAATAAGTGAATCTCTCACCAAAGCTCGAGCACTGATAAGGTTTCTCTCCTGTATGAATTCTCTCGTGGTTTTTCAAGGCACTCATTTGAACAAATGACTTGTCCCAGTGAGAACAATTAAAGGGTCTTTCACCTGTATGAATTCTCTGATGATTTAGTAGGCCAGTTTGTTGAGTGAAACCCTTTCCACAAAGATTACAGAGATAAGGTCTTTCTCCAGTGTGAACTCTCTGGTGTCTCACTAAATTATTATGTTGATTAAAACTCTTCCCACAAACACTGCAGTGATAAGGTTTCCCTCCAGTGTGAATTCTCTGATGAACTCTTAAAGCACTTGGATCAGTAAAGCTCTTTCCACAGTGAGGGCAGTGATAAGGTCTTTCACCGGTGTGAATTCTCTCATGAGTTAGCTGATGAGATTTACGATGGAAGCGTTTCTCACATTGTGAACACTGAAAGAGTTTCTCCTCTGTATGTGTAGTTTTGTGTGACTTTACATCAGTTTGTTCTTCAGCGTGTTTCTTCTAATGAGTCTGAAGACTTCTTAAATAAGAAAATCTCTCTCCACAGCTTGAGCACTGATAAGGTTTCTCTCAGGTGTGAATTCTCTCGTGCTTTTTCAAGACACCCATTCGAGCAAACGACTTGTCACAGTGAGAACATTTAAAGGGTCTTTCAGCTGTATGAAGTCTGTGATGATTTAGTAGGCCAGTTTGTTGAGTGAAACCCTTTCCACAAACTATACAGAGATAAGGTCTCTGTCCAGTGTGAACTCTCTGGTGTCTCACTAAATTGTGTTGACTATTAAAACTCTTCCCACAAACACTGCACTGATAAGGTTTCTCTCCAGTGTGAATTCTCTGATGAAGAACAAGATTTGCTTTGGTGCTGAAATATTTGTCACTTTCACTGCAGTGGAAAGACTTTTCACCGCTGTGTGTCTGCACGTGAACTTTCAGACGAGAAGACGAGAGAAAATTCTTCCCACACTGCTCACAGTGAAAGTGTTTCTTGTCTCTGTGCTCTTGTGAATGAAGTTTCTTCTCTTGTGAGCTAGGAAAGCTGATGTCACATCTGGTGCAGGTGAAGAGTTTCTGTTCTGTGTGTTTTCTCTCACATGTCTCGAAATGTCTTGTGAACTGAATGTCTTTCCACAGGTGATGCGGGAAAGAGTTTGTGCTGTCAGTCGCTGTTTTGACGTAGAGGCCATTTCTCCATCACAACATGAATCACTCCTCTCATCTGAAACAAACACGATAACAAATATGAAACTACATCAGTGTTTGTTGAGCATGAGAAACTAACTTCATTGTAGTTTTCTCAAGTAACCAAAAACATATTTTATGAATAAGCATCTCACATTACAGATGAAACATACCTGAAGGAATAAAATCATCATTCTCATGTTCTTCAGTCGGTTCTTCCTCTGATTTGGGTTCTGTTTTTATTTCCAGACTGACTGAAGGAACAAAATCCTCATGATTCTCCTTTTCATCAGTTTGATCTTTTTCTGGTGTGGGTTCTGATTTCATCTCCATCAGTTTCCTGCAGTCCATCAGTTTGACAGAACACATCTTCAGTGGTATGGTGTTCAGGGTCTGCTGTTCTCCAGCGTTACAGACAGAACCCAGAGACTCTGTGGAGGTTTGATCAGTAGATTCATCCTGATTCAAGGTGTGATTAATGTCACACGCAGTGTCCTGAGCGTCTGTGGGGTTTGTGTCAGTATAACAGAGTAAAGTGAGGCTGGATTTCTGTTCAGAGAGTTTGTCCAACAGTGGTTGTGGTGTGATCTGATCTCTGCTGCTCCACACTGAATCCAGAGATTCTTTGAAGCTCCCATCATTAACACGCACTGAAGATTGACTCCACAAAACTGCAGACACATCCTGACAAACACACAACACCAGCACAGGAGCTTTATATTTCATGTATGTGTGGTATGTTATTTTAATCTAATTTGACTAGAATGATGGTATAAAAACAGTCAGAGTAATTGAGGTAAATGATGTTGAATGTGTCCAAACCTCTGTGTTGAGTTCATCTCCTCTTGTCCGCAGCTTTTCCTCCAGTAACTCCACCTCTTTCTTCAGCTGACGGATTTCTGTGATGAAATCATCAATATCCAGCATAGACAGATCAGTTCCTACTGATTAACAGCACATCACATCCACCTGTGACGTCATCCTCAATATCTGCACAAAAAAAACTAAAAACATTGTTTATTATAATTCTAAATTATAGGAGCTAATTTACGACAAAATATAAATAAAAATGCATGTGTATAATCAGATGTTAGACTGTTTACTACAATATATAAACATCTTCATTTAACAGATTTACACACCTCAGATTTAAACACGATATTCTTACATTTCTTCTCGTTTCCTTTGAAACTGTGAATGACTCAAAGCATCCATCGCAAAAAAATCGAGAAAACTTTCATGTACCTTAAATAAAACACAAAAGAGTCGAAATCACAGTTATTTATAACGTTACACGCAGCGCTTGATGTTTGACTTTCTTTCTTTCGTTCTTTAGTGGGTTTATCGGCGGACTAAAGAGCTGCAGAGCGACTCCTGCTGGACTGGAGACACAAGACACTCGCCACTAAATTCATCATCGAGATCATTTTACATTCTGTTCATCGTTACCAGTGTTGTGGAGAAACTGATCACATATAACTGAACAACAGTAATCAGATATACACATTTGGTTACTTGAATCCTTTACAGTTACATGAAAAAAACTAAATAATAAGATTACGGTTACCAACAATTAGTAAGAGATTTGATTATAAACAGGATTACTATTGTCTCTTCAATTGCACAAGGGTTAAACCATTTTGCTTTTCTCTTGATTTTATTTACACATGCTATCAGACTACATTACTTTATACTGTGGTACTTGAATTACGTTATTGATTGCATTTTTTATATAAATAAGTTATTTGTAAATATACTGGAATACATTTTTAAAGTCACCCTCCAAACCCTGACACTGGTTATGTCATCACACTACAGATTGATGTGATCTAATAACATTGTTGTCACTCTAGTGAAATTTAAAGGGTCATAAACACGCCCACAGTCTCTTATCAGCTATTGACATATATACGTAACTACAAGAAATGTTAAATTCTCATAATAGCGACATCAGAAGTGGACAGTCGAGTTGTTCTGATGTCATCCACACACTTCCAGACAAACGTATTTCATTACTTCAAGTGCATCCTAATTTGAGGCTTTCACAAATTCTCCAGTTAAATCTGCTAATATTGGACCTGGAGTGAACATGTGTCCACCAGTCACCTCACTAGATACAATAAAGAATTGTGTTGTGATGATTCCATGGAGAACAGTGCTTACGGATTATGAGCATGAACAACAACATACAACATAAAACAAGACTTTATTGACTAGACTAGACACATACTAATATAACATACATACGCACACATACAGTTTAGCATTGGAAGAGATTGAAGTTGGCAGCATTTGAAATCCAGCAGATCAACAGCCTGAACCAGACCATCAGTTTCTTCATTCTAAGACATCTTTGTGAAAAGGATTCATGATGAAATGTTTAATAAGCCTCATTATGATACTCGCCCATCAAAGGAAAGAAAGTGTCCTGATGCAGTTTGTTGAGGCTTCAGTTGATCTTGGGTGGAGGTGTTGTGGCTTTTTCTTTGTTTGTAGAAAATACTCTTCAGTCACAAGTTTTGATGCCAAAAGATGGACTTTATTATCAGGGACACCAAGGGCAGTGGAGTTGGTTTGCAAAAGAACTAACTTCTCTTCCTTTGAGCCAACTTAAATACACAACTTCTCATTATTTATCTCATTGGGTATAAAATGTTCTACAGAGGTTGTAGGCTGGCACAGACTTAGGGGTCTGGGTCCTTGTAGAAGCGACACAGGCCAAGTGAAGCAGAAGAGACGGAACAGAAAAAGAGGACCGGAGACTATTGTCTCTTTAAACCGTAAAGATGACCCAATCAGGGGATGTCACTTTGGGAAGAAAAGTGAATTGTCTTTGTCTTCCAGTGTGGTGGTTTGTAGAGATTTGGAATAACTTGAATGTGAAAAATTGACGACAGAATTTTCATATTTGGATGAACTATCCCTTTAATATCTTGATCGTGCTATTATCTTGACTAACTGAGCCTTTTTTGAATCAGTAGGATCATGTGAACTAAAGCTAAACTTTATGAAACCCATTTAAGCCTGATTGATTAGTCCGGTTCATTCAGGTCTGGTTTCAGACCTTAATTCCCGCCTTTCTAAGCCACTTTTATGAAACAGTCCTAGGGATAAAAAAAACCCACTAAAGTGTGTAGAACATTAGCATCTGTAGCACCTGACCTCTGGAATAGTCTTCCTGATACTATTCGAGGGTCAGACACACTCTCCCAGTTTAAATCTAGATTAAAAACACATCTTTTCAGTAAAGTCTACACATGATGCATTCCAGTATTATCATTACAAGTAATGAACAGCAACGATGATTCTCTTTCTGTCCTCCTCCCCTATCCTGAGACAACCACAGATTATGCCGCTCAAGTACGACCACCTTGTGTCATCCTCCTCATCTTAACTACAAACTGTCATAAGCACAAGAGGTTAATAATCAGACAAACAACATAAAACAGATTCATTTTCATTCGTACATGAGGAAAGACAATGCACAATCATTTTTATTGGAACATAGTACACAGAAAAATACTGCAAGTAAAATTATTCCAGGTTATAGACGCTATGATGTTTCCAGAGCAGTTTGTTCTTCAGCGTGTTTCTTCTGATGAGTCTGAAGACTTCTTAAATAAGTGAATCTCTCTCCACAGCTCAAGCACTGATAAGATTTCTCTCCAGTGTGAATTCTCTCGTGCTTTTTCAAGACACCCATTCGAGTAAACGACTTGTCACAATGAGAACATTTAAAGGGTCTTTCACCTGTATGAATTTTCTGATGACGTAGTAGAGAACTTTGAGAAGTGAAGCTCTTCCCACAAACACAAACATAAGGTCTTTCTCCAGTGTGAATTCTCTCATGAATTATCAGATGAGATTCATGAGAGAAGCGTTTCTCACAGTGTGAACACTGAAAGAGTTTCTCCTCTGTATGTGTAGTTTGGTGTGACTTTAGATCAGTTTGTTCTTCAGCGTGTTTCTTCTGATGAGTCTGAAGACTTCTTAAATAAGTGAATCTCTCGCCGCAGATCGAGCACTGATAAGGTTTCTCTCCGTTATGAATTCTCTGATGTACTCTAAAAGAACTTGGCCGAGTAAAGCTCTTTCCACAATAAGGGCAGAGATAAGGTCTTTCTCCAGTGTGAATTCTCTGGTGTCTCAGTAAATGGTTTTGACTTTTAAAACTCTTCCCACAAACACTGCACTGATAAGGTCTCTCTCCAGTGTGAACTCTCTGGTGTCTCACTAAATTATAATGTTGATTAAAACTCTTCCCACAAAGACTGCACTGATAAGGTTTCTCTCCAGTGTGAATTCTCTGGTGACTCAGTAAATGGTTTTGACTTTTAAAACTTTTCCCACAAACACTGCACTGATAAGGTTTCTCTCCAGTGTGAATTCTCTCATGAATCATCCGATTAGCTTTACGATGGAAGCGTTTCTCACAGTGTGAACACTGGAAGAGTTTCTCCTCTGTATGTGTTGTTTTGTGTGACTTTAGATCAGTTTGTTCTTCATCGTGTTTCTTCTGATGAGTCTGGAGACTTCTTAAATAAGTGAATCTCTCTCCGCAGCTCGAGCACTGGTAAGGTTTCTCTCCTGTATGAATTCTCTCGTGGCGTTTCAAGACACTCATTTGAGCAAATGACTTGTCACAGTGAGAACAATTAAAGGGTCTTTCCCCGGTATGAATTCTCTGATGTTTTACAAGGCCAGTTTGATGAGTGAAACCCTTCCCACAAAGATTACAGAGATAAGGTCTTTCTCCAGTGTGAACTCTCTGGTGTGTCACTAAATGATTATGTTGATTAAAACTCTTCCCACAAACACTGCAGTGATAAGGTCTTTCTCCAGTGTGAACCCTCTGGTGTCTCACTAAATGATTATGTTGATTAAAACTCTTCCCACAAACACTGCAGTGATAAGGTCTTACTCCAGTGTGAACCCTCTGGTGTCTCACTAAATTATTATGTTGATTAAAACTCTTCCCACAAACACTGCAGTGATAAGGTTTCTCTGCAGTGTGAATTCTCTCATGTATTATCTGATTAGCTTTTTGATGGAAGCGTTTCTCACAGTGTGAACACTGAAAAAGTTTCTCCTCTGTATGTGTTGTTTTGTGTGACTTTAGATCAGTTTCTTCTTCAGCGTGTTTCTTCTGATGAGTCTGAGGACTTATGAATGTCTTCTCACACCGTTTTTCTCCAGTGTGAATTCTCTGATGAAGAACAAGATTTGCTTTGGTGCTGAAATATTTATCACATTCACTGCAGTGGAAAGACTTTTCAACGCTGTGTGTCCGCACGTGAACTTTTAGACGAGAAGACGAGCGAAAATTCTTCCCACACTGCTCACAGTGAAAGTGTTTCTTGTCTCTGTGCTCTTGTGAATGAAGTTTCTTCTCTTGTGAGGTAGGAAAGCTGATGTTACATCTGGTGCAGGTGAAGAGTTTCTGTTCTGTGTGTTTTCTCTCACGTGTCTTGAAACGTCTCTGTGAACTGAATGTCTTCCCACAGGTGATGCGGGAAAGAGTTTGTGCTGTCAGTCGCTGTTTTGACGTAGAGGCCATTTCTCCATCACAACATGAATCACTCCTCTCATCTGAAACAAACACGACAGCAAATATGAAACTACATCAGTGTTTGTTGAGAATGAGAAACTAACTTCATTGTGGTTTTCTCAAGTTACCAAAAACATATTTTATGAATAAGCATCTCACATTACAGATGAAACATACCTGAAGGTATAAAATCATCATTCTCATGTTCTTCAGTCGGTTCTCCCTCTGATTTGGGTTCTGTTTTTATTTCCAGACTTACTGAAGGAACAAAATCCTCATGATTCTCCTCTTCATCAGTTTGATCTTTCTCTGCTGTGGGTTCTGTTTTCATCTCCATCAGTTTCCTGCAGTCCGTCAGTTTGACAGAACACATCTTCAGTGGTATGGTGTTCAGGGTCTGCTGTTCTCCAGCGTTACAGACGGAACCCAGAGACTCTGTGGAGGTTTGATCAGTAGATTCATCCTGATTCAAGGTGTGATTACTGTCACACGCAGTGTCCTGAGCGTCTGTGGGGTTTGTGTCAGTATAACAGAGTAAAGTGAGGCTGGATTTCTGTTCAGAGAGTTTGTCCAGCAGTGGCTGTGGTGTGATCTGATCTCTGCTGCTCCACATTGAATCCAGAGATTCTTTGAAGCTCCCATCATTAACACGCACTGAAGATTGACTCCACAAAACTGCAGACACATCCTGACAAACACACAACACAACACTGGAGCTTTATATTTCATGTATGTGTGATATGTTATTTTAATTTAATTTGACTAGAATGATGGTATATAAACAGTCAGAGTGATTGAGGTAAATGATGTTGAATGTGTCCAAACCTCTGTGTTGAGTTCATCTCCTCTTGTCCGCAGCTTTTCCTCCAGTAACTCCACTTCTTTCTTCAGCTGACAGATTTCTGTGATGAAATCATCAATATCCAGCATAGACAGATCAGTTCCTACTGATTTACAGCACATCACATCCACCCGTGACGTCATCCTCAACATCTGAAGAAATAAAAACTAAAAACATTGTTTTATTATAATTTTAAATTATAGGGGCTAACTTACGACAAAATATAAAACAAGCATGTACATAATCAGATGTTAGAAAAGTTACTACAATATATGAACATCTTCATTTAACAGACAGATTTTGTTGGTCATCTAGTGTCCTGCGTGTTCAAAAATTGGACTTACTGGACTTCGGATGAACAAAAGTTGAAGTTTATTGATTTGAGGCTCAGCGCTGGGCTGTCTCACACACTCACTCTACGCACAGAGTATTACCAGAGATCAGCCCCGCTTCAAAAGTTTACATCATTTTTATATGTATGTGAGAGAGTGTATTTTCTTTCTTCAGAGCTCCGCCTCGTCTTTCCTTCATTCAGCTTCATTCCCCTTTGTCTGCAACACATCACATGATACCGCAAAACACACATTCTATTCTCCTCGTTTTCTGCAACATATCATGAGACATATCATGAGACATATCATGAGACATATCATGAGACATATCATGAGACATATCATGAGACATATCATGTGGTTTGTTTCTTAAAACCCTCGCTATATGGGTATGTGCGAAAACACCATCCTGCACCCTAATATTCTTCCTTACTCTTCCAACCCTTTAAGCACACATTTTATTCGCAATTGTTCACACTAATACACACATTCTACTATTGATTATATGTAAGCCATAAAAGAAATAAAATGTAATAAAACGTAGATTGTAATTAAATGAACATTGTAATACAAAACATAACTTTAAAACCCTTCAATTTACACACCTCAGAATTAAACACGATATTCTCACATTTCTTCTCGTTTCCTTTGAAACTGTCAATGACTCAAAGCATCCAACGCAAAAAATCGAGAAAACCTTCATGTACCGTAAATATAACACAAACGCGTCTAAATCACAGTTATTTATAACGTTACACGCAGCGCTTGATGTTTGACTTTCTTTCTTTCGTTCTTTAGTGGGTTTATCGGCGGACTAAAGAGCTTCTTCTTCTTCTTCTGGTGTTTTATGGCGGTTTGGCAAATCCACGAAAAGGCGCATTACCGCCACCTATCGATCTGGAGTGTGGAGAGTACTTAGTTTTGGAAAAGAAAAATACTAAGAGAGGAAAAACAACAAAAAAACCACCGTAATTTCTATATTCTATATATTGTTCTTGTGTTTTTCAGGTATTTAAATAATATTTTGTGTACTCTTGGTCCGTGTACGTTTTATTCATTTGATATCCTATTTGAAATAAATTATCGGAAACTGAAAGATGAGTCGTTTTTTGTTTTTTTGTTTAGTTCACCAAACGAAAAATAACATTTCGGCCCGAATTTTCATTTTTCGTTTGCCGTTTAAAAAAAAGGATTTTGGACTCAATATGGGATTCGCATGTGGGCGGTTCATTAACGCCCCTTTCACCCGATTGGTCAAATCGCTCACCATTCTGTACGGACTTGATTCTACACAGCAGATTAAGAGTCTGTACGAGTGCGACATTGACAAGTGTTATCACTTTAATATATGTTTACTTGAACCACCAGACAGCCTCGCACATCTTAGGCCCGCTAGGTTAAGAGGGACGCGCACACTGGACTTTCTCTTGTTTGCTCTGCACCCTGTCACACAGCAGTTTTAGTCTTGTTCCGTTTTTTGTTATAAATCAGAAATAGCAAGGAGGCATTTTCCCGCAATAGAAAGTCGGTTGGATTGTTCCCACCGTGCGTGGGCGTTGGCGTGGCCTAAATTCGCTCTCTCTTAATGCGCTAGCTCAAGTTCAAAGTGTACTCCTGATACAAGTTGGGCCAATTTTCACTTATTTTAATGTTCATTGTTATAAAAAAATTGAATGAATAGGCTCTATATCACGAATTTGGATACAGATCATTTAGATCAAACTCCAAAAATATCATGACGACAGTCTCTTACAATCTACTTGATCCACTCTCCGTACAGATAAAGTAACAAATATATCTATACATTTAATCTGCACTGCCATGAATATGTCGTAGCTGTATGTCTGAGAACAAACAACACACATAAGGAACATCAATGAATCTGCTCAGTTGGGAGCCTGCATGCAGATGTGTATGTTAGTTTGTAAAACACAAACCAAACGAAATGTGACCTGAAATGTTTTAGGAATTTGAGTCAATTTATCACTAATAATTTACTTTCAACAGCAACAATAGTGTTTATAGTGCAAGTTTATGAACATTGCTGAACTAAAAACAGCATTCTGTAATGATGATTGGGAACATTCTTTAAGCAGAAATAGTTCACACCATCTGTAAAAAACATGTGAAGGGTTGGATTCCTTAGCTCCAACTATATATATTCAATTACATCCTTTTGTGTAGTTATGATAAATAAATAAATTATTGATCAGTTATATTCCAATAATAAATAATTCAATCAATATTCTTCTGCCCAATAATTATTGTGATCTGAGTAGATTATACGTACAGTATGCATGTATGTATGTACAGTGAGGGAAATAATTGTTTGATCCCCACACTGATTTTGTAAGTTTGCCTGCTTACAAAGAAATGCAGGATCTATAATGTTTAGGTTTATTTTAACTGATAGACCCTGAAAATCAACCAAAATATCAGTGGAAATAAAGGTTATAAATTGATTTGCATTTCAGTCAGTGAAATAAATATTTGATCCCCTACCAACAAGCAAGAATTCTGGCCCCAAAGATAGGTTATGTGCCTACATGGCCCACAGATTAGTCCTGTCACTTTAAGACAGTACTCCTAAATCATCTTGTTATGTATATAAAAGAGGCCTGCCAACAGAATCTGTATCTCCCATTTCAACCTCTCCACCACTATGGTCAACCAAAGAGTGGCTTAAGGAGACGCACATTAAATGTCCTAGCCAGTCTCTAGACCCTAGTAGTCCTATAGAAAATCTGTGAAGGAGGCTCACAGACACACACACACACACACACACACACACACTCACACACACACAAACACACACACACACATACACACACACACACACAAACACACACACTCACACACACACACACACACACATACACACACTCACACACACACACACACACACACACACACACACACACACACACACACACACACACACACACACACAAACACACACACACTCACACACACACACAAACACACACACACAAACACATACACACACTCACACACACACACACACACACACACACACTCACACACACACAAACACACACACACACAAACACACACACACACACACACACACACACACACACACACACACAAACACATACACACACTCACACACACACACACACTCACACACACACAAACACACACACACACACACACACACACACTGCTCCCTTAAACTTAATCTCAAACATTTCCAAAACATAGTGATATGTACATTCTCACAACCAGATAAAGCTCTTATTTTAAACTGGAAACAAAGAGTCAATGCCTAAACTAAAAACTAAAACAAAAGACAAATGCTAAAACTATTGTTAATCATACGTACAGTGAGGGAAATAATTATTTGATCCCCTGATGATTTAAGTTTGCCTGCATACAAAGAAATAAAGGGTCCATCATTTTTATGGTAGGTTTATTTTAACTGATAGAGACAGAATATCAACAACAAACAATCTGGGGAAAATGTTATATAAAGGTTATAAATTGATTTGCATTTCAGTCAGTGAAATAAGAATTTGATCCCCAAGCAAAACATTACTTTGTACTTGATGGAGAAACCCTTGTTGGCAAGCACAGAGGTCAGACATTTCTGATAGGTGGTCACCAGGTTTGAACATGTGTCAGGATATTATTGAGTCCACTCATCTGTCAATCTTTAAGGTTTCTTGGCTGTCGCTCAGTAAATTGTAATTTTAGCCTCCTTCACAGATTTTCTATAGGACTAGGGTCTAGAGACTGGCTAGGACATTTAATGTGCGTCTCCTTAAGCCACTCTTTGGTTGACCATAGTGGTGGAGAGGTTGAAATGGGAGATACAGATTCTGTTGGCAGGCCTCTTTTATATACATAACAAGATGATTTAAGAGTACTGTCTTAAAGTGACAGGACTAATCTGTGGGCCATGGAGGCACATAACCAATCTTTGGGGCCAGAATTCTTGCTTGTTGGTAGGGGATCAAATATTTATTTCACTGACTGAAATGCAAATCAATTTATAACCTTTATTTCCACTGATATTTTGGTTGATTTTCAGGTTCTATCAGTTAAAATAAACCTAAACATTATAGATCCTGCATTTCTTTGTAAGCAGGCAAACTTACAAAATCAGTGTGGGGATCAAACAATTATTTCCCTCACTGTACATACATACATGCATACTGTACGTATAATCTACTCAGATCACAATAATTATTGGGCAGAAGAATATTGATTGAATTATTTATTATTGGAATATAACTGATCAATAATTTATTTATTTATCATAACTACACAAAAGGATGTAATTGAATATATATAGTTGGAGCTAAGGAATCCAACCCTTCACATGTTTTTTATAGATGGCGAAAAAACTATTTCTGCTTAAAGAATGTTCCCAATCATCATTACAGAATGCTGTTTTAAGTTCAGCAATGTTCATAAACTTGCACTATAAACACTATTGTTGCTGTTGAAAGAAAATTATTTGTGATAAATTGACTCAAATTTCTAAAACATTTCAGGTCACATTTCGTTTGGTTACATGTGATGTTGTGAGAATAAAATAAACGTTTTTGCAGAATTAAATTTTGTGTTTTACAAACTAACATACACATCTGCATGCAGGCTCCCAACTGTGCAGATTCATTGATGTTCCTTATGTGTGATGTTTGTTCTCAGACATACAGCTACGACATATTCATGGCAGTGCAGATTAAATGTATAGATATATTTGTTACTTTATCTGTACGGAGAGTGGATCAAGTAGATTGAAAGAGACTGACACCCCCTCTTGTGGACAGTATTAAGAATTATGGTCGTCATGGAATTTTTGGAGTTTGATCTAAATGATCTGTATCCAAGTTCGTGATCTAGAGCCTATTCATTCAATTTTTTATAACAATGAACATTAAAATAAGTGAAAATTGGCCCAACTTGTATCAGGAGTACACTTTGAACTTGAGCTAGCGCGTTAAGAGAGAGCGCATTTAGGCCACGCCCACACCCGGGGAACAATCCAACCGACTTTCTATTGCGGGAAAATGCCTCCTTGCTATTTCTGATTTATAACAAAAAACGGAACAAGACTAAAACTGCTGTGTGACAGGGTGCAGAGAAAACAAGAGAAAGTCCAGTGTGCGCGTCCCTCTTAACCTAGCGGGCCTAAGATGTGCGAGGCTGTCTGGTGGTTCAAGTAAACATATATTAAAGTGAAAATACTTGTCAATGTCGCACTCGTACAGACTCTTAATCTGCTGTGTAGAATCAAGTCCGTACAGAATGGTGACCGATTTGACCAATCGGGTGAAAGGGGCGTTAATGAACCGCCCACATGCGAATCCCATATTGAGTCCAAAATCCGTTTTTTAAACGGCAAATGAAAAATGAAAATTCGGGCCGAAATCTTATCTTTCGTTTGGTGAACTAAACAAAAAAACAAAAAACGACTCATCTTTCAGTTTCCGATAATTTATTTCAAATAGGATATCAAATGAATAAAACGTACACGGACCGTACACGGACCTTTAATGCTTTCTCTGCTAGCAAGTTTACTTCTTCATTTCGACTAAAGAGCTGCAGAGCGACTCCTGCTGGACTGGAGACACAAGACACTCGCCACTAAATTCATCATCGAGATCATTTTACATTCTGTTCATCATTACCAGTGTTGTGGAGAAACAGATCACATGTAACTGAACTACAGTAATCAGATATACACATTTGGTAACTTGAATCCTTTACAGTTACATGAAAAAGACTAAATAATAAGATTACGGTTACCAACATTAGTAAAAGATTTGATTATAAACAGGATTACAATTGTCTCTACAATTGCACAAGGGTTAAACTATTTTGCTTTTCCCTCGAGTTTACTTACACCGTGTGACCCAAAAGTGATCTAAAAGCTATCAGACTACATTACTTTATACTGTGATACTTGAATTACGTTATTGATTGCATTTTTTTATATAAATAAGTAATTTGTAAATATACTGGAATACATTTTTAAAGTCACCCTCCCAACCCTGACACTGGTTATGTCATCACACTACAGATTGATGTGATCTAATAACATTGTTGTCACTTTTGTGAAATTTAAAGGGTCACAAACACGCCCACAGTCTCTTATGTGTTATTGACAAATATACATAACTACAAGAAATGTAACATTCTTATAATAACGAGATCAGAAGTGGACAGTCGAGTAGTTCTGATGTCATCCACACACTTCCAGACAAACGTATTTCATAACTTCAAGTGCATCCTAATTTGAGGCTTTCACAAATTTTCCAGTTAAATCTGCTAATATTGGACCTGGAGTGAACATGTGTCCACCAGTCACCTCACTAGATACAATAAAGAATTATGTTGTGAGGATTCCATAGAGAACAGTGCTTACGGATTATGAGCATGAACAACATGCAACTTAAAACAAGACTTTATTGACTAGACTAGACACATACTAATATAACATACATCAGAATCAGAAAGAGCTTTATTGCCAAGTATGTTTGCACATACAAGGAATTTGTTTTGGTCATAGTAGCATCCAGTACACAGAATGAGCAACAACACAGAGACCATCAAACAATACAAAAACAGTTACACAGATGATTTAAATAAGGGCCTATGGGTATAAAAATTAAGAAATACAATACAATAAACATAAGAGTTAAGCTATAGAGAGTAAAGTTATGTGTGTATGTAAATATGTACAAGTAAAAAATAGAATAGACTATTTCAGTAAAAGGTATGCGTTATATACAGCAAGCTGAATTTTTTTTCAAAAATAAATTAACTGTTCAAGAGGTAGATGGCATGAAGGAAGAAGCTATTTTTATGTCTGTTTTTTTTGGTGCTCAGTGCTCTGTAGCGCCGACCAGACGGCAGCATTGTGAAGAGATGATGGCTTGGATGTGAGAGGTCCAGGGTGATTTTCTGAGCCCTTTTCCTCACTCTGGATGTGTACAGTTCTTGGAGGGTGGGCAGGGGAGCACCAATGATCTTCTCAGCAGTCCGAACCGTCCTCTGTAGTCTTCTGAGGTCTGACTTTGTGGCTGAGCCAAACCAGACAGTGATGGATGTGCAGAGAACAGACTCTATGACTGCTGAGTAAAACTGTTTTAATAGAGTTTGTGGTAGGTTGAACTTCTTCAGCTGATGTAAGAAGTACAACCTCTGCTGGACTTTTTTAGCAATAGAGCCAATGTGATTGTCCCACTTCAGGTCCTGAGAGACCTACATTCGCACACATACAGCTTAGCATTGGAAGAGGTTGAAGTTGGCAGCATTTGAAATCCAGCAGATCAACAGCCTGAACCAGACCATCAGTTTCTTCATTCTAAGACATCTTTGTGAAAAGGATTCATGATGAAATGTTTAATAAGCCTCATTATGATACTCGCCCATCAAAGGAAAGAAATTGTCCTGATGCAGTTTGTTGAGGCTTCAGTTGATCTTGGGTGGAGGTGTTGTGCCTTTTTCTTTGTTTGTAGAAAATACTCTTCAGTCACAAATTTTGATGCCAAAAGATGGACTTTATTATCAGGGACACCAAGGGCAGTGGAGTTGGTTTGCAAAAGAACTAACTTCTCTTCCTTTGAGCCAGCTTAAATACACATCTTCTCATTATTTATCTCATTGGGTATAAAATCTTCTACAGAGGTTGTAGCCTGGCACAGACTTGGGGGTCTGGGTCCTTGTAGAAGTGACACAGGCCAAGTGAAGCAGAAAAAGAGGACCTGAGACTATTGTCTCTTTAAACTGTAAAGATGACCCAATCAGAGGATGTCACTTTGGGAAGAAAAGTGAACTGTCTTTGTCTTCCAGTGTGGTGGTTTGTAGAGAATTGGAATAACTCGAATGTGAATAATTGACGACAGAATTTTCATATTTGGGTGAACTATCCCTTTAATATCTTGTGTGCGCTATTATCTTGACTAACTGAGCCTTGTTTGAATCATGTGAACTAAAGCTAAACTTTATGAAACCCATTTAAGCCTGATTGATTAGTCCAGTTCATTCAGGTCTGGTTTCAGACCTTAATTCCCGCCTTTCTAAGCCACTTTTATGAAACAGCCCTCAGGATAAAAAAACCCACTAAAGTGTGTAGAGCATTAGCATCTGTAGCACCTGACCTCTGGAATAGTCTTCCTGATACTATTCGAGGGTCAGACACACTCTCCCAGTTTAAATCTAGATTAAAAACACATCTTTTGAGTAAAGTCTACACATGATGCATTCCAGTATTATCATTACAAGTAATGAACAGCAACTACGCTGATGATTCTCTTTCTGTCCTCCTCCCCTATCCGGAGACAACCACAGATTATGCCTCTCAAGTACGACCACCTTGTGTCATCCTCCTCATCTTAACTACAAACTGTCATAAGCACAAGTTAATAATCAGACAAACAACATAAAACAGATTTATTTTCATTCGTACATGAGGAAAGACATGCACTGTAAGGTGGTGAAAAATGTGAGAAAAGAAGAACCAGCAACCACCCACTGCCCCAATGGCGGAGTCCAAGTGGCATGGCGAAGGCATGCGCGCGTTCTGTCTTTCCAGCGCTCTGGGCTGCTACGGTTATCGTTATTTTAACATTACGTAATTTATCTGACTCCAAAACATAAAAAGGAAAACCTCGTTGAATGATATTATTTGTATTTGATTATTATGCATGATAATAATCATGCAATTTGGGTCACTGTTGGATTATCCCGCTTTACTCTAAACTATATTCACTCATCCGATTCTCATGTCGCTTAGAGTCTCGCGCCGCCCGTTTATACGTGGATCTCACGGTCACAAACTCGCCAGTCTTGGTCATATCCAGAGGTAAGAGACCAGTAACATTTAGGTGCCTGCCCCCTGCAACTCACTACTAAAGGCACCTTTTTTTGTTAGCCTAGATTATTAACACCTAATAACAAGCAACAATTATTTTCAGCCAGAGGTCATGACCACTCCACAGCGATAGATAGACCAATCTTACCTTCTCTAATGGCAGCTTTATATAATCATGCCATGGTTTCCCATGCATACTTAACTGGAATAATATTACTGTAATCAGAGTCTGAGACTTATCCTATTTAGATTGGTCAGACAACCCTTGTGTTGTTCTTAACGGAAATTCACATGTACAGCCTCTAAGATCTAAGTACACTTCAACTAATGCCAAGTTGTTAGCCGGATCTCTAAAATTCTCAGCTGGTGTGTCTTTGCCACCTAGACAGGATTCTAGTCCGTTACTAACCTGAGCGGGGATTTGCGGTAACAAGGATTTAACGGGATACAATATAATTAATATACCGAATACATAATAACGTGTCTATAAATTCAGAATACTGCGGAACAATTTCAAACATAAAAATGTATTAGTCAGGTAAATGTAACTTGCCAATTACAATTCAATGAATACGAAAACAAAACGTCAAATCCTCAAAGATTAGTCTACGAGTCTAAGACGCATACCTGACAGTAGAAAAAGATTAGATCGGAAAAAACACAGTGCTGTGTGTCTGAAGGCTCACACACAGCACTGTGGGGTTCATCATAGTAAGAATTCCCCAGAACATTTTGCCACCTTCCCTTAAATACCCAGACCAGAATACCCTTCCTCCACACAACAACAATTTACATTGTAAAGGACTCTGTCCTGGATCTGATCAGGCCACAAATGGGCATTTGCATGAAGACACAACCTCAACAATGTGCAGAATATCTTTGAAGCCTCAAACCTATGTTATGATCGGCTCTACTGCTGTGGATATGAGACCATTGTACCAATCGCACGAACACATTTCAAAAGACACCAAATATGCATATGAAGATTCAATGTTCATATAAGATATGGTATTTATGTCAAATCCAGTTCATGGGTGAGCTTTGAATTGTTCTGAGTTCAGTTGGAGAGAGAGGAGAGGGGGAGAAGAGAACAGATGTAAAGGTGTGAGTTGGTAATCATCTTTCATTGTTATGAGCTGTCTGAGATGGAAATGCAAACCCCGTGGGGAGTTCATTGTATTGGATGAAGTTCTGTGTTTCCCGGGACATGGTGACCTTTTGGTGTGGACACCTTGGCACCAGCCTTACAGCACAATAATTTTTATTGGAACATAGTACACAGAAAAATACTGCAAGTAAAACTATTACAGGTTATAGACGCTATGATGTTTCCAGAGCAGTTTGTTCTTCAGCGTGTTTCTTCTGATGACTCTGAAGACTTCTTAAATAAGTGAATCTCTCTCCACAGCTCGAGCACTGATAAGGTTTCTCTCCGGTATGAATTCTCTTGTGGTTTTTCAAGACACTCATTCGAGCAAATGACTTGTCACAATGAGAACATTTAAAGGGTTTTTCACCTGTATGAATTCTCTGATGATTTAGTAGGCTAGTTTGTTGAGTGAAACCCTTCCCGCAAAGAATGCACTGATATGGTCTCTCTCCAGTGTGAACTCTCTGATGAACTCTAAAAGAATATGGATGAGTAAAGCTCTTTCCACAGCTCGAGCACTGGAAGTTTCTCTCCAGTGTGAATTCTCTCATGAATCATCCAATTAGGTTTATGACGGAAGCGTTTCTCACAGTGTGAACACTGAAAGCGTTTCTCCTCGATATCTGTAGTTTGGTGTGACTTTAGATCAGTTTGTTCTTCGGCGTGTTTCTTCTGATGAGTCTGAAGACTTCTTAAATAAGTGAATCTCTCACCAAAGCTCGAGCACTGGAAAGGTTTCTCTCCGGTATGAATTCTCTCGTGGTTTTTCAAGGCACTCATTCGAGCAAATGACTTGTCACAATGAGAACATTTAAAGGGTTTTTCACCTGTATGAATTCTCTGATGATTTAGTAGGCCAGTTTGATGAGTGAAACCCTTCCCACAAAGACTGCACTGATATGGTCTCTCTCCAGTGTGAACTCTCTGATGAACTCTAAAAGAATGTGGATGAGAAAAGCTCTTTCCACAGCTCGAGCACTGGAAAGGTTTCTCTCCAGTGTGAATTCTCTCATGAATCATCCGATTAGCTTTAAGACGGAAGCGTTTCTCACAGTGTGAACACTGAAAGCGTTTCTCCTCGATATGTGTAGTTTGGTGTGAATTTACATCAGTTTGTTCTTCATTGTGTTTCTTCTGATGAGTCTGAAGACTTCTTAAATAAGTGAATCTCTCTCCACAGCTCGAGCACTGATAAGGTTTCTCTCCGGTATGAATTCTCTCGTGGTTTTTCAAGGCACTCATTCGAGCAAATGACTTGTTACAATGAGAACATTTAAAGGGTTTTTCACCTGAATTCTCTGATGATTTACTAGGCCAGTTTGATGAGTGAAACCCTTCCCACAAAGACTGCACTGATATGGTCTCTCTCCAGTGTGAACTCTCTGATGAACTTTAAAAGAACTTGGATGAGAAAAGCTCTTTCCACAGCTCGAGCACTGGAAAGGTTTCTCTCCAGTGTGAACTCTCTGGTGTGTCACTAAATTGTGTTGACTATTAAAACTCTTCCCACAAACACTGCAGTGATAAGGTTTCTCTCCAGTGTGAATTCTCTCATGAATCATCTGATTAGCTTTATGATGGAAGCGTTTCTCACAGTGTGAACACTGAAAGCTTTTCTCCTCGATATGTGTAGTTTGGTGTGACTTTAGATCAGTTTCTTCTTCAGCGTGTTTCTTCTGATGAGTCTGAAGACTTACGAATCTCTTCTCACACCGTTTTTCTCCAGTGTGAATTCTCTGATGAAGAACAAGATTTGCTTTGGTGCTGAAATATTTATCACATTCACTGCAGTGGAAAGACTTTTCACCGCTGTGTGTCCGCACGTGAACTTTCAGACGAGAAGACGAGAGAAAATTCTTCCCACACTGCTCACAGTGAAAGTGTTTCTCGTCTCTGTGCTCTTGTGAATGAAGTTTCTTCTCTTGTGAGGTAGGAAAGCTGATGTCACATCTGGTGCAGGTGAAGAGTTTCTGTTCTGTGTGTTTTCTCTCAAGTGTCTTCAAATGTCTCTGTGAACTGAATGTCTTCCCACAGGTGATGCGGGAAAGAGTTTGTGCTGTCAGTCGCTGTTTTGACGTAGAGGCCATTTCTCCATCACAACATGAATCACTCCTCTCATCTGAAAAGAAACACGACAGCAAATATGAAACTACATCAGTGTTTGTTGAGAATGAGAAACTATCTTCATTGCGGTTTTGTCAAGTTACCAAAAAACATATTTTATGAATAAGCAACTCACATGACAGATGAAACATACCTGCAGGAATAAAATCATCATTCTCATGTCCTTCAGTCGGTTCTTCCTCTGATTTTGGTTCTGTATTTATTTCCAGACTGACTGAAGGAACAAAATCCTCATGATTCTCCTCTTCATCCGTTTGATTTTTCTCTGGTGTGGGTTCTGTTTTCATCTCCATCAGTTTCCTGCAGTCCATCAGTTTGACAGAACACATCTTCAGTGGTATGGTGTTCAGGGTCTGCTGTTCTCCAGCGTTACAGACAGAACCCAGAGACTCTGTGGAGGTTTGATCAGTAGATTCATCCTGATTCAAGGTGTGATTACTGTCACACGCAGTGTCCTGAGCGTCTGTGGGGTTTGTGTCAGTATAACAGAGTAAAGTGAGGCTGGATTTCTGTTCAGAGAGTTTGTCCAGCAGTGGTTGTGGTGTGATCTGATCTCTGCTGCTCCACACTGAATACAGAGATTCTTTGAAGCTCCCATCATTCACACGCACTGAAGATTGACTCCACAAAACCGCCGTCACATCCTGACCAACACACAACACCAGCACTGGAGCTTTATATTTCATATATGTCTAATATATAATTTTAATTTCGCTTGACATGAATGATGGTATAAAAACAGTCAGAGTAATTGAGGTAAATGATGTTGAATGTGTCCAAACCTCTGTATTGAGTTCATCTCCTCTTGTCCGCAGCTTTTCCTCCAGTAACTCCACCTCTTTCTTCAGCTGACAGATTTCTGTGATGAAATCATCAATATCCAGCATAGACAGATCAGTTCCTACTGATTGACAGCACATCACATCCACCCGTGACGTCATCCTCAATATCTGAACAAAAAACCTAAAATCATTGTTTTATTATAATTTTAAATTATAGGGGCTAATTTACGACAAAATACAAAAAAATATATATCTGCATAATCAGATGTTAGACTAAGTACTACAATATATGAACATATTCATTTAACAGATTTACACACCTCAGATTTAAACACGATATTTTTCCATTTCTTCTCGTTTCCTTTGAAACTGTGAATCACTCAAAGCATCCATCGCAAAAAAATCGAGAAAACTTTCATGTATCGTAAATATAACACAAAAGAGTCGAAATCACAGTTATTTGTAACGTTACACGCAGCGCTTAATGTTTGACTTTCTTTCTTTCGTTCTTTAGTGGGTTTATCGGCGGACATAAGAGCTGCAGAGCGACTCCTGCTGGACTGGAGACACAAGACACTCGCCACTAAATTCATCATCGAGATCATTTTACATTCTGTTCATCATTACCTGAATTTAATTACGTTATTGATTGCATTTTTTTACATAAATAAGTAATTTGTAACTGTACTGGAATACATATTCAAGTCACCCTCCCAGCCCTGACACTGGTTATGTCATTACACTACAGATTGATGTGATCTAATAACATTGTTGTCACTGTAGTGAAATTTAAAGGGGTGTTCTTGACAAGTGAGACAGTCAAGTAATTCTGATGTCATCCACACACTTCCAGACAAAAGTATTTCATTACTTCGAGTGCATCATAATTTGAGGCTTTCACAAGTTCTCCAGTTAAATCTGCAAATATTAGACCTGGAGTGAACATGTGTCCACCAGTCACCTCACTAGATACAATAAAGAATTATATTGTGATGATTCCATGGAGAACAGTGTTTACGGATTATGAGCATGAACAACAAACAATGTAAAACAAGACTTTATTGACTAGACTAGACACATACTAATATAACATACATACGCACACATACAGTTTAGCATTGGAAGAGGTTGAAGTTGGCAGCATTTGAAATCCAGCAGATCAACAGCCTTAACCAGACCATCAGTTTCTTCATTCTAAGACATCTTTGTGAAAAGGATTCATGATGAACTGTTTAATAAGCCTCATTATGATACTTGCCCATCAAAGGAAAGAAAGTGTCCTGATGCAGTTTGTTGAGGCTTCAGTTGATCTTTAGTGGAGGTGTTGTGCCTTTTTCTTTGTTTGTAGAAAATACTCTAATGAGAACTACAGACCTGTATCACTCCTCCCCCTTCCCCAGCTAACAGGGAACGTTCCCGTAACTTTGGCTAACGTTCTCTGAAGGTTCTCTCAAAGTTATCAAAAGCGTTCTTGCAATAACGTTTGTAGAACGTTTTCTTAACGTTCTCCGCAATTATAAACCTTCTTAAAACGTTAGCATTAAAAACGTTATAGTTGCATTGTTAGCAAAACGTTCTAAAAACATTAGCATTGAAAACGTTACCTTTGCGTTTTTAATGTAATGTTCTTAAAACGTTAGCATTAAAAACGTTATAGTTGCATTGTTAGCAAAACGTTCTAAAAACATTTGCTTTGAAAATGTTACCTTTGCGTTGTTAATGTAACGTTCATAAAACGTTAGCATTAAAAACGCTATAGTTGCATTGTTAGCAAAACGTTCTAAAAACATTAGCATTGAAAACGTTACCTTTGCGTTGTTAATATAACATTCTTAAAACGTTAGCATTAAAAACGTTATATTTGCATTGTTAGCAAAACGTTCTTAAAACATTTGCTTTGAAAACGTTACTATTGCGTTGTTAATAGAACGTTTTTAAAACGTTAGCATTGAAAACGTTATAGTTGCATTGTTAGCAAAACGTTCTAAAAACACTAGCATTGAAAACGTTACCTTTGCGTTGTTAATGTAATTTTCTTAAAAAGTAAGCATTAAAAACGTTATAGTTGCATTGTTAGCAAAACGTTCTAAAAACATTAGCATTGAAAACGTTACCTTTGCGTTGTTCATGTAACATGCTTAAAACGTTAGCATTAAAAACGTTATAGTTGCATTGTTAGCAAAACGTTCTAAAAACATTAGCATTGAAAACGTTACCTTTGCGTTGTTAATATAACATTCTTAAAACGTTAGCATTAAAAACGTTATAGTTGCATTGTTAACAAAACGTTCTTAAAACATTAGCATTGAAAATGTTACCTTTGCGTTGTTAATGTAACATTCTTAAAACGTTAACATTAAAAACGTTATAGTTGCATTGTTAGCAAAACGGTTTAAAAACATTAGCATTGAAAACGTAACCTTTGCGTTGTTCATGTAACGTTCTTAAAACGTTATCATTAAAAACGTTATAGTTGCATTGTTAGCAAAACATTCTAAAAACATTAGGCTTGAAAACGTTACCTTTGCATTTTTAATGTAATGTTCTAAAAACTTCCCACCCAGCACCACAGACGTATTTTCAACGACTTTTTCCCGGGTGGGTTAAGCATCACAAAAGCTATAATTGTATTGTTAGGGGGACATTAAAAAAAACATTAGCAATGAGTGCCATCAATCAGCCGGACATGGTTCTTTGGTCCAGCGCCAGTCGGACAGTCCTCATAGTTGAGTTTACTGTACCTTGGGATGAGGTCATTAACAAAGCATTTGAAAGAAAGAATCCACAGTAATCCCAACTTGTCAGCGGAGGCTGAAGATCGGAGATGGACATCGAAAGTGTTCCCCGGTGGAAGTGGGCTACTTGGGCTGTGTTTCCAATTCCACTATAAGGCTGCTTAAGAAAGTAGGGATCAGAGGACATACCAAACAAACACTAGTCAAAGAACTTGCCCCTGTCGTTGAGAGTTGAAGCCACTGGCTCTGGTTGAAACAGAATGACGGAATATGGGCTGCCAAGTGACCACATAATAAAATAGTGTTGTTTTGTGATGCCATATGGGACCAGGGGCTCCGAGCTAACATTACCGGAGCCAGTGGGGCTATAACAGCCTTAGCCAATGGTTTGGTGCATATGGTTGCGTTGATTTTGGTAATGTGTGGTAATGGTATGCCATACAGGACTGTGGGGGGACTTAGCGCGCATTAACGGTTTGGGTAGTCTTGGCCTAATGGTTAGAGAGTCGGAATCATGACCAGAAGGTTGCCGGTTCGATTTCTCAGGGCCACCCGGTAACGACTGTGGTGCCTTTGAGCTGCTGTGATAGGTGCACACTGCTTCTGCCAGATGACCTTGTAACAATGTGATATACACCCATGTCTGATTAATCTGCGGTGTGCCTACCTTGGCTGTGGGTGTCATGTGATAAAGGGCCGAAACAGCCAATGAGTCTGAGGTGCACAACTGACGATGTGTCGCATTGATGGGAACCATACAAGGGCACTATCAGCAGCACCTCACCAAAAGGCATGGTATTGTGATGAAATTGGGACACACAACTCATGAGATGTCTCTCTGATAATGGCAATGAAAGGTAAGTATGCCATGTATTATAATCATTTATGCCCTGACACAGAAGATGCCTACCCGACGAACCAGTGCAACCTCAGACATCCTTTCCTCTATTCATATTCTTGACTGCTTCCCTCTGTATAAGGCATGGGAAATGTCTTAGTGGGCAATTCAACTGTGCTGTAATGCGATAATAACAACTAGTCCTATTAAGCGAATCTGTCAGGAGATTTTTCTCGCTCAGTCGCTTGCTCATATTTCAGATCTGAAATACAATTCTCAAAACTACTTATTGAAACTCCACAACTTTTCTCAGCAGCAGAAGTTGTAGTGAATGGGAGAGTACCACAAATATTTTTTTTCCATTCCCATTTGCTCAAATAGCCAAAAATAGCCACAAAATAGGAAAAAATATAGAACTGAAGGCAGTCAGCAGAGAGAATGAAATCAAATTTACAGAAGCTGCATTGGAAACACCCCCACATTAGCATTAACTAGTTTTTTTTCTTGTAATTTGATAAAAAGGCAGGATAATACAAAAAATAGTATTGTAAATGTACATTAATTTAAAAATATATAAATAAATATGAAAAACGTTCAAGGATTTACGATGCTGATGACCGTGGTAGTATGGGCGTGGTTTAAGAGAGCACACCACGTGCTAAGAGCATTGTCGGTCCTGGAGGGCCGCATTAGAGTTTATAGCTCCAACCTTAATAAAACACACCCTAAAAAAGTCATCGGTGTATTCGGGATTAACGTTATTAACCCAGATAGCAAGACTTGTGTTTGATAAGGGTTGGATCGAGTTAAACTCTGCTAGAGCGGCCCTCAGTACCGACGTTGCCTGCACGGGTTAGGTTAGATGACCGGAGGAACAAGCCGCGCATTTTTTTCCCAAAGCGTTAAAGTTAGTTTGACGTTTGATATTCATTAGACATTTAGGCATTTGCGCGTGTTATGTTTTTATATACGGTACTGAATCCATGTTTTTATGTTTAATATACTGTACTTAAATACATTTAACTCTGCCACCGTTTCAGATAAAGTTATCAAACCAACTGTCAAATTATCAGAATATTATACCCTATAACGCATCAGGTTTTTTTCAGAATAATTAATTAGTCTGTTTTTCTCATTTCTTTGACAGTGGTAATTTCACAAAATATATCCCTCATGGAGTCTGACCGGGACTGGGTATGTACATTTTGTTCCCCCTTTTAGAGCATGCTGGTTTGTTTTTAAATTATTTTTTATATTTAAATTCAATTATTTTCAATATTTGCCATGTTAAAAATATCTTTATAATATTATTTTGTGCAAGGTAGAAAATCATTTTTAAAACTCTTGTTTATAAATAATATTTTTAACGATACAATAGCAAGACTATTTTGATGCAGTAATGCTCAGTGTTTGAATATTAGTAGTAAATACTAATGAAGAGTTTGTTCCCCAGATGAGAGAACTCCGTTTTCAATTTTCAAAAATCATGTTTTTTTATGATGTGTCATTGTGTTAGTTAGCTGTATTTTTTGAGTTAGTATGTCTCAAATCAAAACAAACAAACTGCAGTTTGATTGATATCACTCAAGTGGAATGATCAATACATTTTTTTAAACATAACTTTATTTTGGAATTATTGTTATCTCATTTTGGAACATACTCTTCAAATACTAACTTAAAGGAACACCTGTCCATAACTCTGACTAATCATTAGTTCATCATACTTGAGCATTAAAATAAATATTCTCTCCTTTTTTTATAAGATCTTCTGCATGAGCAACTTCAGCGTTCCAGTTATTTTATACTAAATCTCACCTCACTTAAAGGGGAAGTTCACCAAAAATTATACTTCATGTGATTTTTTTTTTACTCACCCACATGGCGTTAAACATTTTTATACAACTTCCGGCATCTTCGGAGCACAAATAAAGATATTTAGGTGACATTCGAGAAATTTTCAGGCCTCCTCATTGACATCATAGTGTCAGTTTTGCTAAGGTTCAGATGAATTTTATTGAAGCGACGAGAATGCTTTGTACAAACAACAAACCAAAATACAGATTTAATCAATACATTCTCCTCTGTCTTTTCAGTGTATTCACAAGAGCACTTCTTCATCTTCTTCTGCTTGGATGAGAGCATTTTGACGGATGCGTATTAGTTTTGTGTGCCGAACAACGCATGGGGCTTCCCCCTATTGAGCATTCTTACTCATAACTCGGAAGCGCAACTCTGTGTTTCTTCTTGCAGAAGAAGTGCTCTTGTGAACGAGTAGCATACACTGACATTCATCAGACACTGACACAAAACGGTAGTTTGGCTCGTTTTTCAAACATAAAGCATTCTTGTCGCTTCAAAAAAATTCAATTGAGCACTATGCACGGGTGGACTAATTTAACAATGTATTTAGTACTTTGCTGGACTTTGGCCAAAACTGACACCATGATGTCTATGAGGAGGCCTGGAAGTCTCTGGGATGTCACCTAAATATCTTCATTTGTGCTCCAAAGAAGCCGGAAGTTCTCTAAACCTGTTTAAAGTCATCTGGGTGAGTAAAAAAATCACACAAAATGTATTTGTGGGTGAACTTCCACTTACAATACTGTTGTCTTTTTGTCGTTCCAGTATCTCCCGACATTCTCTGAAGCTTAGGTCCACTCAGATGTCCCGTTGATTGAAGCTGAAATGGAGTCACGGTGACATCCTTAAAAACAGTTGTCATGTATAATATATCTCTGCATCTTTAAATATTTCTCTGCATCTTTAAATATTTGTTTATTTATTTTTAGTCTATGTTTTAGATTTAAGTGTTTAAGCTGTTTTCATGAAAACATATTGCCATTTCTACATTTTCATTAATGTTCTAAATATTTTGAATAATTTCAATCCATTTAAAAATCTTAAAGTTCTTAATTTTGTTTTGATTGTTTTATATTGATGTGAACTGGAAATACTGTTTGATCTGCAAGTTAATTATAACATAAACTGAATATGACTAAAATATAAAGTATACATTTAATTGATGCTTTGTATATGTCATTGATTTTGTATCCATACAATCTATACATTTGACCCATACAATGTATTGTTTGCTGTTGCTACAAAAGAACCAGAATAGTATTTTTAGTTTCCTAATGTTTTATATAACGTTCTTAGAACATTTTTATAACAAGAGACTGGAACGTTCTCAAAATATTTTAATACCTTTCTTATAAACAAACAATAACGTTAATACAATGTTTTAAACTGGTAGCTTTGAACGTTCCAAGAATGTTTAAACATAATGTTTTTATAACTTACTGTGAACGTTTGTATAATGTTCTTACAACCAAACAATAACGTTAATATAACGTCTAAAAAACTGGACGTTTTGAACGTTCTAAGAATGTTCAAACATAAACGTTTTTAAAACTTTGTGAACGTTATAAAAACGTTCTTAGAATATTCATATAATGGCAAATGGAACGTTTTAATAACATTTAAAAAACGTTCTTAGAACATTTTTATAATGGAAAATGGAAGGTTTTTAAAACGTTCTTATAACCAAACAATAACGTTAATACAACATCTAAAAAACTGGACGTTTTGAACGTTCTTAGAACGTTAAAACATAAACGTTTTTAAAACTTAATGTGAACGTTAGGAAAACGTTCTTATAACATTCATATAATGGCAAATGGAACGTTTTAAAAACGTTCTTAGAACATTGTTATAATGGCAAATGGAATGTTTTTATAACGTTTTTAAAAACGTTTTTAGAACATTAATATAACAACAAATGGAACCGTTCTAAAAACGTTTTGAATAACGTTCTTATAACCAAACAATAACGTTAATACAACATCTAAAAAACTGGACGTTTTGAACGTTCTTAGAACGTTAAAACATAAACGTTTTTAAAACTTAATGTGAACGTTAGGAAAACGTTCTTATAACATTCATATAATGGCAAATGGAACGTTTTAAAAACGTTCTTAGAACATTGTTATAATGGCAAATGGAATGTTTTTATAACGTTTTTAAAAACGTTCTTAGAACATTAATATAACAACAAATGGAACCGTTCTAAAAACGTTTTGAATAACGTTCTTATAACCAAACAATAACGTTAATACAACGTCTAAAAAACTGGACGTTTTGAACGTTCTTAGAACGTTAAA
The DNA here is from genome assembly GCA_008369825.1 of Triplophysa tibetana. Classification (NCBI taxonomy): domain Eukaryota; kingdom Metazoa; phylum Chordata; class Actinopteri; order Cypriniformes; family Nemacheilidae; genus Triplophysa; species Triplophysa tibetana. The sequence continues at coordinate 5,722,047 of CM017917.1, read as the reverse complement.
ACATAAACGTTTTTAAAACTTAATGTGAACGTTAGGAAAACGTTCTTATAACATTCATATAATGGCAAATGGAACGTTTTAAAAACGTTCTTAGAACATTGTTATAATGGCAAATGGAATGTTTTTTATAACGTTTTTAAAAACGTTTTTAGAACATTAATATAACAACAAATGGAACCGTTCTAAAAACGTTTTGAATAACGTTCTTATAACCAAACAATAACGTTAATACAACGTCTAAAAAACTGGACGTTTTGAACATTCTAAGAACGTTAGAACATAAACGTTTTTAAAACTTAATTGAAACGTTACAGGAACGTTTTTATAACGTAAAATTGTTAGCTGGGTCATTGCTTAAATGAGCAGTGTGGTATGTAACCAGCTCTCATCCTTTCTCACCCAGAACAACCACCTGGACAGCAACCAGTCTGGTCTCAAGACCAGTCATTCCACTGAGACTGTGCTGCTCTCTGTCAATGAAGCCCTGAGACTGGCAAGAGCTGCCTCCAAATCATCTGTACTTATCCTACTAGATCTATCTGCTGCCTTTGACACCATCAATCACCACATACGCCTGTCGACCTTCAAAGCTGTGGGTGTCGCTGGAGTGGTGCTACAATGATTCATGTCTTACCTCTCAAGTAGGTCATGTAGAGTATCCTGGAGAGGTGAGGTCTCTTAGTCCCAACATCTCGACAAAGGGGTGCCTCAGGGCTCATTGCTTGGTCCGTAGCTATTTTCTCTATACATGACATCTCTAGGCTCTGTCATTCGGAAACATGGCTTTTCCTAGCACTGCTTTGCGGATAATACACAACTCCCCCTGTCATTTCAGCCTGACGATCCGTCTGTTTCTGCAGGCCTTTAAACATGCCTAGCCGACATTTCGCTCTGGTTGAACGATCATCACCTGCAGCTGAACCTAGCAAAGACAGAACTGCTTGTAATCTCGGCCAACCCTGGCTGACGCTACCATTCACTGGAGTTTCCCAGTTGGCCTTGCAGTCAGCTACCTCACTCTGGAATCGCTTGGACTTTAACTCACGGATGTCTGTGGAATCTCTGGGTCTAACGCTGGACTGTAGCCGCTGTTCATTCCATTGGAATCTTTAGACCATACGAACTGTGACCTTTGTGTGTGCTTCATAAATATTGGATTATTCTACCTGCAATTGAGTCTGCTCCGTTGATGAATCATGACAGATCTGCATGCTGCTACAAGATCAGCAGATTCTGTAGCCATCTTTAAGAATCAACTGAAGACACATTTCTTTAGTAAACACCTGACTGATCAGTTCAGACTTCTATCTCGTTTCTACTCATAAAAAAAAACGTTAGTTCTGTATACTGTGATGGGCTATATGAGACCAGTTTTCTTTTACTGCACTTATGCTTTTTGTTGTGCTTTTGTTGTTCCAATTGCTTCCATTGTTTCACTCGTCTGTAAGTCGCTTTGGATAAAATCCTCTGCTAAATGACTAAATGACTAAATGTACTCTTTCGTCACAGGTTTTGAAGCCAAAAGATGGACTTTATTATCTGGGACACCATGGGCATAATACACATCTTCTCGTTATTTATCTCGTTGGGTATAAAATCTTCTACAGAGGTTGTAGCCTGGCAAATATATTAATTTGGAAAAGAGGTTCCAAAACCTATTAACAGGAAATGGATAGTTCACCTTCTAAATGAAAATGCAGTCATCATTTTATGGAGAGAAAATTGTGCTAAAACTTAACAAACAAATCCAGCGTTCTGCAAACAAAAGTAACTTAACTCAGAAACAAACAGAAAGCGTTTTACAAATACATAATGCAATTCGAGAGAAAATGCAAAGGTGTAACATATGAATGTATTGTGTTTTAGTCTCACCATTTTTGTGAGAGTTTCTCAGCTTGATTTTCTCACAAATATGACTGTGCAGATTTTCTCACGAATAACATAATTTAAATTTTCTCCCAAATGCATGTGCAACTTCCTCTTACAAAACAGCAGGTGGTGCTATTGGGAATTTTAGATTCAAACGGAAAAAGTTTTGAACATTACCTTGCATCCCACCCTTGCCAGTGCAAGAAACTGAATTAAGACAAATTTCATTCGTCAAGTTTCATTCATTTTGTCTCATTAATTTTATTGAAACTGTTAATAATAATCAGTTGCTGTTCTTAATGATAAACAAGAAATTATGCATTCGTTTTTATAAACAAATAGCGTACAACAAACCTGGATGCATTTGCAATGTTGTCACCCCTTCCACCCCATCTCATTCTGTTGTCCTTGTTTCCCAACTGTTTATGAAAACACACTGCTTTCACAATGGTAGTTTCTTTTATTGGGATTTTGACACAATTTTGTGTCTATATAAGGGCTTGCTCTAGGCATGTGCAGGGGTGGGCTGAACCCACGTAAATGTTTGTCTTGCCCACACCATGAGAATCAAAAAGTAACACTAAAATTGCTGTATTTTCTAGTGTTTGAAATAGAAGAGATGTTGCAGGTAAGAAGTCTTGCTTATTTATATGTGGTAGGGCTGATACGTCTTCATGGCGCCGATTGGTGGATCTGATCATTAGCTGTCCTATCAGTTGATATGCGGGTGTATATATATCCCGTGTTAAAGGGGTTTTGATTCTAGTAGTCCCGCCCCTTTCTTTTGCTTCGGTGTTACATCCGGTTAATCTCTTCACAGGAGCTGAGTGGCGAAGGCGGGCGGAGTTTGGTGTGGTGGTGTTCCCCACGAGTGCTGTGGTGTGTGTGTGAGCGTGTGTACCCCGGTGTAACCAGTGTGAGGTGTGGTGTGACCTAGTGTGTTCCTAGACCCCGCTGTCAGATCTCAGCTCCTGCTCTATCTTTGTTTGGCCTATTTTGAGGGGCTTGTTGTCTCAGGTGGCTTAGGCTGGTACTCTTCCATCCTAGTCTTTTCTTTGTTTATATTTTTATATTTCTTTATTTCCAAGTGATTGTGTGTCCGAATCTTTTTAATAAAAGTATATATATTTCTAGGCTCACGTCTCCTGCCGCTTCCTGAAGTGAACCTGTGTGCTTTAAGTTATAAGAATCTTTATTTCTGTCCCTGGCAAGTATCCAGGGTGGCGTAGTCGCTCCATTTTGTGGTCGATTGGCGTCAGGTCACATATAGGCTGACTCACTTGGCCAGTAGAGTGGAAGCCATGATTACTGATTGCGAACCAGCCGGGTTTGATTATATGCTCCGGCTCCTCCCTAACTTTGTTTATAAAACATCATTTCACGAGTTCACCTATGCAGATAATAAAGGTTAGCAGAAGTGTAAAAGATATGTGTGTTTGGCGTAATGTCCGGGGAGCGGGCTCCGAGCTCGCCGGTTCCCTCCGAACCCGGAACACTCCCCCCGCTAGGGTGAGTGTCCCGAGCTCGGAAAGGGCCGAACCCAGAGCAAACCCCCGAAGGGCGTAGAAACTAGACAGCAGCCGGACAGCGCATCCCCCAAAGGCGAGGCTAGAGGCTGCGTGGTGTGCGAGTGGGTAGTTGATGTGAGCTCTGGCGAGAGTGGATGGAACTGCGGAGGAAGGGATGACGCTCTTCATTGGGCAAGGTTCCTGCTGAAATTACTTGCTCTAACGTGGATGGTAGCTGGCCTGATGTGCTGAAATAGCTGGGTTGGAAATGGGAACTAATTCTTTTGCGTGGGAGGGTGTGAAGGCAGGGCGAGCCCCCTGTGGGGGGAAAACTGGGGTGGGGAGGCTGAGGACAGTTGTGACTGCTGCGGCATAGCACGAGGAAGAAGCACGGGCCCCTGCGGCGATACTGGGTTCAGGAAGGTGACTTGGTGAAGGAGGAATTGGATAGCGGTTGTGACTGCTAAGGCATAGCACGAGGAAGAAGCATATCTGATAGCCCACCCTTCTGCACCTTGCAGGAACTGGGCCTGGTTTATACTTAGATTTTTAAATAAGATGACGTGGGCAGTCGTGGCCTAATGGTTAAGGAATCGATTGTAAGGTTCAATTCTCAGAGCCGGCAGCGGCGGGTTAAGACTGAGGTGCCCTTGAGCAAGGCACCTTACCCCTACTTGCTCCCCGAGCGATGCAGTGATAGCTGCCCACTGCTCCGGGAGTATGTGTGTTCACCACTTGCTGTGTGTGTGTTCACTAGTCTCTGAAAGGGTTAAATGCAGAGGTCACATTTCGGGGTATGGGTCACCATATCTGACTAATCGGTCACTTTCACTTCAAGGCAGTGAAAGAGATTTCAGTATAGTATCTGCGCTCTTTCTAAGATGCGACTGTTTTTTTAAAAATGTTCTGCATTAAAGAGTTGCATGGATGCTGTCACTTTTATGATATGATGACTTTTGTCCAAATAGCAACTCGCAGATAAAAAGTATTTAACATTATGTCTAACATTTCGTTGAGGAGCTTTATGCTGTACTGTAATGCTTAAAGTTTAAACACCTTGTTGTAAATGTTGTTTTCTTCACACTGCAAACAATGGAACGCATTTGGTTATCGTTGCTGTTTTAAACCTCAGCCTGTGAAATTCTTGCATTCTGCAGTCAAAACATATTTATTGTAGTTGCAAAAGTGAGCAACTCGTCTGTTCTGTCGACCCTTTAGCAGAGATATTCTCTTCAGAAGTCGATGACCACTTCATCATTAGCATTGAATGCGCCTCTCGCACCCGGCTTTGGTGATAAATAAACAAATGGTAAAGAGAGGGCTGGTGAAAGGGAGTGAATGGATGCTCTGCTTGAAAAATGTAACATTATTGCGCATTAAAGTTAAAATATATGTTCACAATTTTGGCAGCTGCACCAGTGCAACCATTAGGAAAACTTGTCGTATTGATTGAAAACATAGTTGCAAAATGCAACCATTTGGTCACACTCGGGCATAGAGAGTTGTCAGTTGTCTACATTATTCAGTTGCCATTAGTCTATTCAGGTTTAAAATTAACGCTGCAATTTTTTTGGCTATTTGAAGCGAAATGGCCAATTTTTGCAATAACCAGACAGATCTCACCCCCATCAACTTCCATAATTGGAAAAATTACTTTATCATTTCTTTTGTTCTATTTTACTCTGATGATTCTCTTTCTGCACTCCTCCCCTATCCCGAGGCAATCACAGATTATGCCGCTCAAGTACGACCACCTTGTGTCATCCTCCTCATCTTAACTACAAACTGTCATAAGCACAAGAATTCAATAATCAGACAAACAACATAAAACAGATTAATTTCCAGTCGTAAATGAGAAAAGACATGCAGAATAATTTTTATTGGCACATAGTTCACAGAAAAATACTGCAAGTAAAATTATTCCAGGTCATAGACGCTATGATGTTTCCAGAGCAGTTTGTTCTTCAGCGTGTTTCTTCTGATGAGTCTGAATCTTTTTCCGCAGATCGGGCACTGGTAAGGTTTCTCTCCGGTATGAATTCTCTTGTGGTTTTTCAAGACACTCATTCGAGTAAACTACTTGTCACAATGAGAACATTTAATGGGTCTTAACCTGTATGAATTCTCTGATGCCTTACCAGACCAATTTGTTGAGAGTAACTCTTCCCACAAACACTACAGAGATAAGGTCTTTCTCCAGTGTGAACTCTCTGGTGTGCCACTAAATGGTTCTGACAATTAAAACCCTTCCCACAAACACTGCAGTAATTTCTCTCCAGAGTGAATTCTCAGATGAACTCTAAAAGTACTTGGATCAGTAAAGCTCTTTCCACAGTGAGGGCACTGGTAAGGTTTCTCTCCGGTGTGAATTCTCTCGTGGTTTTTCAAGGCACTCATTTGAGCAAACGACTTGTCACAGTGAGAACATTTAAAGGGTCTTTCACCTGTATGAATTCTCTGATGATTTACTAGGCCAGCTTGATGAGTGAAATCCTTTCCACAAAGATTACAGAGATAAGGACTTTCTCCAGTGTGAACTCTCTGGTGTGTAACTAAATTATTATGTTGATTAAAACTCTTCCCACAAACACTGCACTGATAAGGTCTTTCTCCTGTGTGAGTTCTCTCATGAATTATCTGATGAGATTTATAACGGAAGCTTTTCTCACAGTGTGAACACTGAAAGCGTTTCTCCTCTGTATGTGTAGTTTTGTGTGACTTTAGATCAGTTTGTTCTTCAGCGTGTTTCTTCTGATGAGTCTGAAGACTTACGAATCTCTTCTCGGACCGTTTTTCTCCAGTGTGAATTCTCTGATGAAGAACAAGATTTGCTTTGGTGCTGAAATATTTGTCACATTCACTGCAGTTGAAAGACTTTTGACCGCTGTGTGTCCGCACGTGAACTTTCAGACGAGAGAATATTCTTCCCACAGTGCTCGCAGTGAAAGTGTTTCTTGTCTCTGTGCTCTTGTGAATGAAGTTTCTTCTCTTGTGAGGAAGGAAAGCTGATGTTACATCTGGTGCAGGTGAAGAGTTTCTGTTCTGTGTGTTTTCTCTCACGTATCTTGAAATATCTCTGTGAACTGAATGTCTTCCCACAGGTGATGCGGGAAAGAGTTTGTGCTGTCAGTCGCTGTTTTGACGTAGAGGCCATTTCTCCATCACAACATGAATCACTCCTCTCATCTGAAACAAACACAACAGCAAATATGAAACTACATCAGAGCTTATTAAGAATGAGAAACAAACTTCATTGTTGTTTTCTCAAGTTACCAAAAAACATATTTTATGAATAAGCATCTCGCATGACAGATCGGACCATCCCAGCTCAGACCAAAACACCCCCAACAAAGAGCAAAGATGGACTATTTGTCTCATTAATGCTGAAGTTACAATATTTGGTATTGAATGCTAAACTTAAATCACATGTCAGCAGTTTGAGTGCAGCTATGACACGTCAGAGGGGATCTGGCCCTCCCGGTTGAGCCTGGTTTCTCCCGAGGTTTTTTTCTCCATTAATCAATCATTGGAGTTTGGGTTCCTCGCCACAGCAGGGCAGTGTTGGCCTGCTCACCGGGAGACTGCATTTATTTATTTATTTAGAAATTATATATTAGTATGATCTTACTCGTTGTATAAATACAATGCACTGTGCTGTGTTTTACCTTTTCTGTTTTTCCTGTTTGCCCTGTAAAGCTGCTTTGAAACAATACACATTGTGAAAAGCGCTATATAAATAAACTTGAATTGAATTGAATTTAACTGATTTACAGCACATCACATCCACCCGTGACGTCATCCTCAATATCTGCACAAAAAAAAACTAAAAACATCGTTTATTATAATTCTAAATTATAGGAGCTAATTTACGACAAAATATAAATAAAAATGCATGTGTATAATCAGATGTTAGACTGTTTACTACAATATATGAACATATTCATTTAACAGATTTACACACCTCAGATTTAAACACGATATTCTTACATTTCTTCTCGTTTCCTTTGAAACTGTCAATGACTCAAAGCATCCATCGCAAAAAATCGAGAAAACTTTCATGTACCGTAAATAAAACACAAAAGAGTCGAAATCACAGTTATTTATAACGTTACACGCAGCGCTTGATGTTTGACTTTCTTTCTTTCGTTCTTTAGTGGGTTTATCGGCGGACTAAAGAGCTGCAGAGCGACTCCTGCTGGACTGGAGACACAAGACACTCGCCACTAAATTCATCATCGAGATCATTTTACATTCTGTTCATCGTTACCAGTGTTGTGGAGAAACTGATCACATATAACTGAACTACAGTAATCAGATAAACACATTTGGTTACTTGAATCCTTTACAGTTACATGAAAAAAACTAAATAATAAGATTACGGTTACCAACAATTAGTAAGAGATTTGATTATAAACAGGATTACTATTGTCTCTTCAATTGCACAAGGGTTAAACCATTTTGCTTTTCTCTTGATTTTATTTACACATGCTATCAGACTACATTACTTTATACTGTGGTACTTGAATTACGTTATTGATTGCATTTTTTATATAAATAAGTAATTTGTAAATATACTTGAATACATATTTAAAGTCACCCTCCAAACCCTGACACTGGTTATGTCATCACACTACAGATTGATGTGATCTAATAACATTGTTGTCACTCTAGTGAAATTTAAAGGGTCATAAACACGCCCTCAGTCTCTTATGTGTTAATGACATATATACGTAACAACAAGAAATGTTAAATTCTCATAATAACGACATCAGAAGTGGACAGTCGAGTTGTTCTGATGTCATCCACACACTTCCAGACAAACGTATTTTATTACTTCAAGTGCATCCTAATTTGAGGCTTTCACAAATTCTCCAGTTAAATCTGCTAATATTGGACCTGGAGTGAACATGTGTCCACCAGTCACCTCACTAGATACAATAAAGAATTGTGTTGTGATGATTCCATGGAGAACAGTGCTTACGGATTATGAGCATGAACAACAACAAACAATGTAAAACAAGACTTTATTGACTAGACACATACTAATATAACATACATACGCACACATACAGTTTAAGATTGGAAGAGATTGAAGTTGGCAGCATTTGAAATCCAGCAGATCAACAGCCTGAACCAGACCATAAGTTTCTTCATTCTAAGACATCTTTGTGAAAAGGATTCATGATGAAATGTTTAATAAGCCTCATTATGATACTTCCCCATCAAAGGAAAGAAAGTGTCCTGATGCAGTTTGTTGAGGCTTCAGTTGATCTTGGGTGGAGGTGTTGTGCCTTTTTCTTTGTTTGTAGAAAATACTCTTCAGTCACAAGTTTTGATGCCAAAAGATGGACTTTATTATCAGGGACACCGAAGGCAGTCGAGAGGGTTTGCAAAGGAACTGACTTCTCTTCCTTTGAGCCAACTTAAATACACATCTTCTCATTATTTATCTCATTGGGTATAAAATGTTCTACAGAGGTTGTAGGCTGGCACAGACTTAGGGGTCTGGGTCCTTGTAGAAGCGACACAGGCCAAGTGAAGCAGAAGAGACGGAACAGAAAAAGAGGACCTGAGACTATCGTCTCTTTAAACTGTAAAGATGACCCAATCAGAGGATGTCACTTTTGGGAAGAAAAGTGAATTGTCTTTGTCTTCCAGTGTGGTGGTTTGTAGAGATTGGAACAACTTGAATGTGAAAAATTGACGACAGAATTTTCATATTTGGATGAACTATCCCTTTAATATCTTGATCGTGCTATTATCTTGACTAACTGAGCCTTTTTTGAATCAGTAGGATCATGTGAACTAAAGCTAAACTTTATGAAACCCATTTAAGCCTGATTGATTAGTCCGGTTCATTCAGGTCTGGTTTCAGACCTTAATTCCCGCCTTTCTAAGCCACTTTTATGAAACAGTCCTAGGGATAAAAAAACCCCACTAAAGTGTGTAGAACATTAGCATCTGTAGCACCTGACCTCTGGAATAGTCTTCCTGATACTATTCGAGGGTCAGACACACTCTCCCAGTTTAAATCTAGATTAAAAACACATCTTTTCAGTAAAGTCTACACATGATGCATGCCAGTATTATCATTACAAGTAATGAACAGCAACTACGCTGATGATTCTCTTTCTGTCCTCCTCCCCTATCCTGAGACAACCACAGATTATGCCGCTCAAGTACGACCACCTTGTGTCATCCTCCTCATCTTAACTACAAACTGTCATAAGCACAAGAGGTTAATAATCAGACAAACAACATAAAACAGATTCATATTCATTCGTACATGAGGAAAGACAAGCACAATCATTTTTATTGGAACATAGTACACAGAAAAATACTGCAAGTAAAATTATTCCAGGTTATAGACGCTATGATGTTTCCAGAGCAGTTTGTTCTTCAGCGTGTTTCTTCTGATGAGTCTGAAGACTTCTTAAATAAGTGAATCTCTCTCCACAGCTCGAGCACTGATAAGATTTCTCTCCGGTGTGAATTCTCTCGTGCTTTTTCAAGACACCCATTCGAGTAAACGACTTGTCACAATGAGAACATTTAAAGGGTCGTTCACCTGTATGAATTTTCTGATGACGTAGTAGAGCACTTTGAGAAGTGAAACTCTTCCCACAAACAATGCACTGATAAGGTTTCTCTCCAGTGTGAATTCTCTCATGAATTATCTGATGAGCTTTACGATGGAAGCGTTTCTCACAGTGTGAACACTGGAAGAGTTTCTCCTCTGTATGTGTTGTTTTGTGTGACTTTAGATCAGTTTGTTCTTCATCGTGTTTCTTCTGATGAGTCTGGAACCTTCTAAAATAAGTGAATCTCTCTCCGCAGCTCGAGCACTGGTAAGGTTTCTCTCCTGTATGAATTCTCTCGTGGTTTTTCAAGGCACTCATTTGAGCAAATGACTTGTCACAGTGAGAACAATTAAAGGGTCTTTCCCCGGTATGAATTCTCTGATGTTTTACAAGGCCAGCTTGATGAGTGAAACCCTTCCCACAAAGATTACAGAGATAAGGTCTTTCTCCAGTGTGAACTCTCTGGTGTGTCACTAAATTGTGTTGACTATTAAAACTCTTCCCACAAACACTGCACTGATAAGGTCTTTCTCCAGTGTGAACCCTCTGGTGTCTCACTAAATGACTATGTTGATTAAAACTCTTCCCACAAACACTGCAGTGATAAGGTCTTTCTCCAGTGTGAACCCTCTGGTGTCTCACTAAATGACTATGTTGATTAAAACTCTTCCCACAAACACTGCAGTGATAAGGTTTCTCTCCAGTGTGAATTCTCTCATGTATTATCTGATTAGCTTTTTGATGGAAGCGTTTCTCACAGTGTGAACACTGAAAAAGTTTCTCCTCTGTATGTGTTGTTTTGTGTGACTTTAGATCAGTTTCTTCTTCAGCGTGTTTCTTCTGATGAGTCTGAAGACTTATGAATGTCTTCTCACACCGTTTTTCTCAAGTGTGAATTCTCTGATGAAGAACAAGATTTGCTTTGGTGCTGAAATATTTATCACATTCACTGCAGTGGAAAGGCTTTTCAACGCTGTGTGTCCGCACGTGAACTTTCAGACGAGAAGACGAGCGAAAATTCTTCCCACACTGCTCACAGTGAAAGTGTTTCTTGTCTCTGTGCTCTTGTGAATGAAGTTTCTTCTCTTGTGAGGTAGAAAAGCTGATGTTACATCTGGTGCAGGTGAAGAGTTTCTGTTCTGTGTGTTTTCTCTCACGTGTCTTGAAACGTCTCTGTGAACTGAATGTCTTCTCCCAGGTGTTGCGGGAAAGAGTTTGTGCTGTCAGTCGCTGTTTTGACGTAGAGGCCATTTCTCCATCACAACATGAATCACTCCTCTCATCTGAAACAAACACGACAGCATTAAGAAGAAGCTTAAACAAATATGAAACTACATCAGTGTTTGTTGAGAATGAGAAACTAACTTCATTGTGGTTTTCTCAAGTTACCAAAAACATATTTTATGAATAAGCATCTCACATTACAGATGAAACATACCTGAAGGTATAAAATCATCATTCTCGTATTCTTCAGTCGGTTCTCCCTCTGATTTGGGTTCTGTTTTTATTTCCAGACTTACTGAAGGAACAAAATCCTCATGATTCTCCTCTTCATCAGTTTGATCTTTCTCTGCTGTGGGTTCTGTTTTCATCTCCATCAGTTTCCTGCAGTCCGTCAGTTTGACAGAACACATCTTCAGTGGTATGGTGTTCAGGGTCTGCTGTTCTCCAGCGTTACAGACGGAACCCAGAGACTCTGTGGAGGTTTGATCAGCAGATTCATCCTGATTCAAGGTGTGATTAATGTCACACGCAGTGTCCTGAGCGTCTGTGGGGTTTGTGTCAGTATAACAGAGTAAAGTGAGGCTGGATTTCTGTTCAGAGAGTTTGTCCAGCAGTGGTTGTGGTGTGATCTGATCTCTGCTGCTCCACACTGAATCAAGAGATTCTTTGAAGCTCCCATCATTAACACGCACTGAAGATTGACTCCACAAAACTGCAGACACATCCTGACAAACACACAACACAACACTGGAGCTTTATATTTCATGTATGTGTGATATGTTATTTTAATTTAATTTGACTAGAATGATGGTATATAAACAGTCTGAGTAATTGAGGTAAATGATGTTGAATGTGTCCACCCACATGGAAAGAACCTATATGAGGATATATGCACATATATGAAACCTATATGCAGTATATATGCACATATATGCTCATATATATGCTGCATATATGAGTATATATGCTGCATATATGCTGCATATATGCGTATAATTGCTGCATATATTCTGCATATATGCGTATATTTGCTGCATATATGCTGCATATATGCGTATATTTGCTGCATATATGCTGCATATATGCGTATATTTGCTGCATATATGCTGCATATATGCGTATATATGCCACATTTAGGCAAAATGTAGGTGCATATATGTGCATATACAGGCCATATAGGTCTCCTGTATTGCTTCTTTATATCCACCTATAAGCCCTATATGTACATACAAGATATGTCTCCTATATAGCTCATGGCAGGATCTGGTGATTTTGTAGCTCATATCCCACACGGAAGAAACCTATATAAACCCATATGTTTTATATATATATGTTTTGATATAGGTTTTTAATATATGTGACATATATAAAACTGGCCGTTTTCCTATGTTATATGTGCATATGTGCACATATATGCATACATATATGGACATATATGCGTACATATATGCGTACATATATGCACATATATGCGTACATATATGCGCACACATATGCGTACACATATGCACATATATGCGTACATATATGCTTACATATATGCACATATATGCGTACATATATGCATACATATATGCTTAAACATATAATCATATATGCAGCATATATATTAGCATATATGTGCATATATACTGCATATAGGTTTATATATGTGCATATATCCTCATATAGGTTCTTTCCATGTGGGATCTCTCTTTGGCACCTGTCATACATGATGCCTAGCTTATATTTTCTAAAATCAAGGCAATAAGTAACAAACTAAAAAAAAAATTGCGAACACGTGAAATTGGTATCACATGCAGTTGCCATGTTATGGAAATTAACTATGGCAAATAAGTGAGAGGAGATGGAAAGCTATGTCTACACGTTTTCATGAAACATTTAAGGTCAATTCTTTCTTGAATAAAGATAGTGGAAAGGAAGGAAATGTACATCAAAATGGTTTTTCGTTTTTTATTTTGTCAATCAATTCTTTTTTTCAAATTTCAAGTACCTTCCAGATTCACATTACAGCTCATACACATCCACACATTCACCGTTACGTCCAACGAATGCAATGCAAAATGCAATGTTTTCTAGTTTGTGACGTCATCCGCATGCGGCGTAGTTGATGACGTCATCCGCATGAACGAAAGACACCGGCTGGGAGAAAAAATGGCGACATCAACATTGGAGATCCGCTATGTCTTACTTGAATGGAATGAGGGTGAGGATAGAGGGGCCTATACTATTTTGGCCCTCGACTGTGTCCCGGATTTTTCGTTTAAAGATTTTCTTGAAAGGACTGATAAAAACCGAGAAGCTGGTGGAATGGCGAAGAGGCCGCAAACCTTTGCTGGTGCACCGAGCGAGAATTTTTGACGTGGCAAGTATGTTACACCCTAACTTTACCTGACGTTACGTAGTTACATACCACATTAAATGGTTTTGCTCGTACTTAAAGAAGTGTAAAATGGATTTTGCTAGGTACCTGGCTAGCAGTAGCTTAGCTTTCTGGCTCATGTTAGCTACCTACTTTGCTAATGTTAGCGAAGTCCAATTGGGACTAATGTTAGATTTGGTAATGTTAAACATGAATTGACAAACGTTTGCAGTTCATGATAACATTTCAATTTTATTGCAACAGAATTTGAAAAAACTCTCCAAATTAAACTGTGTGCAATCGAGATGGAGAAGGAGGACACACAAGGGCAAACAAAACGTCCTCACATCCCAAAATCAAAGTACAGTGAGCAGCATGGGCAGACTGGGAAGGCTTCAAAGAAAAGGTAACTGACTGCACCAATTGGTGCTTTACTTAAAGTTATCTCCCCCTCTCTCTCTTGTTTCTTAATGTGCAGGCGTGTGTGTAGGTTTGTTATTGTGTCATCTATGAGTGATGTTAATGTGTAACTTAAGTTAATGAGAGTTGGGCTAAAAGTCAGTCTGTCTCTCTCTGTCTCTCAAGATCGACAATAAAAAGGGAGGGGCTTGCAAATATAAGCACCAGGAGGGTGAGAAGCAGAAGGAGGGTCATGACAGACTTTCAAAGAACAAGGTACACTACCAGTCTGCATCCTGTGTGTGTGGTGTAACACTTCATTCATGATGAGTAAGATTTGTATGGGGGATAAGGGAATCTTATTTGTATAGCGCTTTTCACAAGACACACAAGTCACACCCAAAGCACTTCACACATGAAAGGGGGGGTTCATTCACTCCATGCTGATGGTGGTAAGCTACGATTGTAGCCATAGTTTCCCATGGGTTAGACTGACAGAAGTGAGGCTGCTCACATCTGTGCCAACGGTCCCTTTGACCACCACGAACCATTCACACATAAGGATTGGGTGAAGTGTCTTGCCCAAGTGCCTTGTCACACAATGACAGTCTGCACCTGCAGGAGCCGGGATTCAAACCCCGACCTTCGATCATGGGACGATCCGCTCTCCCATCTGTGCCACTGTCGCCATTAAATTGCTTTTTCTTTTTCCTCTGTTTCTCCCTCTCTCTCCGAAGGATTGCGTGAAGAAGAGATGTCCTTCTCAATACAACCACGTGGAGGAGGAGGCAACGAAAAAGGTACACTACCAGTCTGCCAACAACTGCAGAAGTTGTACTTTACTTGTGTTTTAAGCAAACCAAAAAACGCAGGAGTGGCTTAATTTTTCTTATCCAAGAATTTTCTCTGCTTTGGATGCACATGATTAAAAATAAAAAAATAAAAAATTGGGGATGATGTTTCCAATTAGAATTTCTTTCAGATTTAGCAGAATCCAATCAGAATCTTCCATCTGACGTGTTTGCATGACGCATTATTATGATCAGACCTTTATCCAAAATATGTGTCCAATTGTAGCTGTACTATAAGCAGTTTGGGTTCCTCATGAAGCACTATATTATTAATATTATTATACTGTCTTATTACTTTTGTCTTCTCTAGATGCTACATTCAAGAAGTGGCCAGCAGCCACCCGAGGGCAGATAGGCACGTCTATCAATTCGGAGTTCACGGAGCTGAGAAGATCATCAAAATAAATGTTTGTCTTATTTTTGTTCTTGTACAATTTGATTGTTTGTAAGTAAATAAAAAATGTAAATTTCTACATTGTGGGCTTTTATTTATGTTGTCTAGCAGCTATGGATTTTAATAATTTTACTAATATATAGGTAAACATATAAGTGGACATATACGTGCATATATACACAAATATATACATGCATATATGTACCTATATAGGTACATGTATGCACATATATATGTACACATATATGTGCATGAATGTACACATATATGTGTATATATGTACGCATATATGTACGCATATATTTAGGCATATATGTAAGCATATATGTACGCATATATGTAGGCATATATGTAAGCATATATGTGCATATATTTACGCATATATGTAGGCATATATGTGCATATATGTACGCATATATTTAGGCATATATGTAAGCATATATGTGCATATATGTACGCATATATGCAGGCATATATGTAGGCATATATGTGTGCATATATGTACGCATATATTTACGCATATATGTAGGCATATATGTACGCGTATATGTAAGCATATATGTACGCATATATTTACGCATATATGTGCATATATGTACGCATATATGTGCGTATATATGTACGCATATATGTGCGCATATATGTGCATATATGTACATATAATATAGGAAAACGGCCAATTTTATATATGTCACATATATTACAAACCTATATCAAAACATATATTAAAACATATAGGTTTATATAGGTTTTTTCCGTGTGGGCAAACCTCTGTGTTCAGTTCATCTCCTCTTGTCTGCAGCTTTTCCTCCAGTAACTCCATTTCTTTCTTCAGCTGACAGATTTCTGTGATGAAATCATCAATATCCAGCATAGACAGATCAGTTCCTACTGATTTACAGCACATCACATCCATCCGTGACGTCATCCTCAATATCTGAACAAATAAAACCTAAAATCATTATTTTATTATAATTATAAATGACTAGGGCTGCAACAACGAATCGATTAAATCGATAAAAAGCGATTACTAAAAGAATTGGCAACGAATTTCATAATCGATTCGTTGTGTCGCGTGACGCGAGACATTTGATTATTAAACATTTTTTTTTAGCGCGGAGCAGAGTGAACACAGTCGGTCTCTCTCGCGCACTGATGCTAGCAGATTTCGGCGCCTCATAGACAGGGCGGAGCAAAAATAAAATAAAACGAGCGGATACATGGCGGGGGCTGTGAAATCCAAGCGAAACAAGACATTCAAGGTATGGAAGCATTTCACACTAAATAAACAGAAAAAGTGCGTTAACTGCAAAATATGCAAAAGCGACATGGCATGGCACGGGAGCAACACGGCAATGATCCAGCACCTGAAACGCAAACATGTGTGAGTCTTTGATGATGAGGAAGGGAGTTCAACAGCAGGTTAAGTCACTATACAGAATCCTACTTTTGTTCCGTTTTGAAGTGAGGATCGTAATGTCCCTTGTGCTGGTGTTTACTCGTTATCCAGCTTGACAAGCGTGACAAGTTAGCGTTAGCTCGTTAATAACACTAGTAAAGCAGGGGTGATATAGTTACTGTGCACTTTGCATGGCAAGACTAAAGTCAAGTTTTTATTCACTCGCCTTTTTTGGACCATTAATTTTTCAATCTGTTTAGCAACACTGGAAAAATAGGTTTTCTAATTAGTCATTTTGTCTCGTTTCCAGTCCAAATATCTAAAAATCTTAAATCAAGATTACTGGACAAGAAAAATGTCATGAGAAAATTATGTGATGATTAAAACCTCTGTTTGAGATTTCTCACCCCATTGGCACATAATTTTGCTCGTTATAAAGAAAAGAATCACTAAATTTTGATGTGTTTTTTTTCAGAAAATAAGACATAATATCTTATGCTATTTCATGTTTCTAGTAAATGTATCTTGATTTAAAATTTTTATGATATTTGAACTGACAACAGGACAAAACTACTAAGTTAGAAAAGTGTTTATTCTGTGCTTTGTCTCATAAGGGTTATTAATGACAAATATATTTGTACTATGTGTTTCATTGAGTCTAACGCAGTTTTGTTTCCTTTGTTTGCGTCCGCTGAGTCACGCGCTGTTAGTTTGCATTTGTTTGTGTGTTAATATTGGGACATTTGGAAGGCGTGTCCTGCTGAATTCAATTGCGTGATTGAATAGGGTATTTAAATGGGATTGACCACCGCGTGCAGCCCTCATCGCGTGAAGACCGAAGAGAGTAAAGACCATCGACTCTACCTGTGCGACTCCACCGAGCAACGACACAGACAAGGCACTTGAGTACTACTGTTTGCACTTCGACTATTGCACTTTATCTATTATCTTTATACAATTTTCTTTATTTGTCTTGTACATTCCTTCATTTTTTCACTATGTGTTTTCAAATCCACACTGTCATTACATCTCGTAAACCAACGGTAACTCGCAGAAGGCCACGCACGGCTAATGCTAACAACCTGCGTACTCTTTCAGCATCCACACTTCTCTATTTCCTTTCCAATTGGCTTATGGAACTGCCAATCCGCTGTAAACAAGGCGGATTTCATCACAGCTATTGCAAAACATTCTAGTCTTTCTCTTTTAGCACTTACTGAAACCTGGATCAAACCAGAGGACACTGCCACACCGGCTGCCCTCTCTAATAATTACACTTCCTCCCACAGCCCACGCATATCAGGGAGGGGCGGAGGAACCGGTCTACTTATTCCAAACGACTGGAAATTTAAACAGCTGGCACCCTCATGCAACAACACCGCCTTTGAGTTTCATGCTGTCACTGTCATCCACCCTGTTGTAATGCATGTTGTAGTTCTCTATTGCCCCCCAGGGCACCTTGGACTCTTCCTGGAGGAATTGGATACACTTCTGTCATCATTCCCCGAGGATGGTACTCCTCTGGTTGTACTTGGAGACTTCAACATCCACCTGGAAAAACCACAGGCTGTTGACTTCAACAACATGACTGCATGGTTTGACCTAAAGCGAGTCCCCACTTCAGCAACACATAAATCTGGTAATCAACTTGATCTCATCTACACACGCTATTGCTCCACCCATCACTCCCAGGTCACCCCACTGCACACGTCGGATCATTTCCTCATCACTCTTGATCTCGACTTAACTTCTCCAGACACTACACATGCCTCCCCACTGGTCACATTCCGACGCAACCTACGATCACTCTCTCCCTCCCGCCTATCCTCTGCAGTCTCTGCTACTCTCCCACCCCCTAAACAGTTCTCTCTCCTTGATACTAACACCGCCACCCACAGCCTTTGCTCCACACTAACCTCCTGCTTAGACATCTTATGCCCTCTGAGATCTAAGCCATCTCGTGCATCTCCTTCTGCCCCCTGGTTATCTGATGTTCTCCGTGAGCATCGCGCCTCTCTCAGGTCTGCTGAGAGAAAGTGGCGCAAATCAAAAGAACCCACTGACCTCTCTCTCTACCAGTCTATTCTCTCTTCCTTCTCTGCGGATGTCTCCTCTGCGAAAACCCAATACTACCACACTAAAATCAACAACTCTCCTGACCCTCGTACTCTCTTTAAAACCTTTTCTGCTCTCCTTTGCCCACCTACCCCCTCACCTCCTTCAGACCTAACAGCTGACGATTTTGCATCGTTCTTTGTAAAGAAAACGAACACCATCAGCAATCAATTCTCTGCACCACCACCTCTTGACCACAGTCAATCCCCAGACACATGCTCGTTCCCCTCGTTCTCTCTCCTATCTGAAGAGGAAGTTTCCAAGGCAATTTCTTCTAACCACCCGACTACCTGCCCTCTAGATCCCATCCCCACCCATCTCCTCCAGGCCATCTCTCCATCAGTTGTACCCTCTCTGACTCACATTATCAACTCGTCCCTCACCACTGGCACATTTCCTACTCTCTTCAAAGAGGCCCGTATTACCCCACTACTAAAGAAGCCTACTCTTAATCCTGCACTGTTAGAAAACTACAGACCGGTATCCCTACTCCCCTTCGCTGCTAAAACTCTTGAACGTGTTGTCTGTAACCAGCTCTCATCCTTCCTCATCCAGATCAACCTCCTGGACAGCAACCAGTCTGGGTTCAAGAGCGGTCATTCCACTGAGACTGCGCTGCTCTCTGTTATCGAAGCACTGAGACTGGAAAATGCTTCCTCTAACTCATCTGTTCTCATCCTACTGGATCTATCTGCCGCCTTTGACACTGTTAACCATCACATCCTCCTGTCCACTCTCAAGGCTATGGGGGTCTCCGGAATGGTGCTACAATGGTTCAGGTCTTACCTCTCAGGTAGGTCATTTAGAGTATCTTGGAGGGGTGAGGTGTCTGAGACCCAACATCTCGACACAGGTGTGCCTCAGGGCTCAGTGCTTGGTCCGTTGCTATTCTCTGTATGCATGACATCCCTTGGGTCTGTCATTAGGAAACATGGCTTTTCCTATCACTGCTATGCGGATGATACACAACTCTACCTGTCTTTTCGCCCTGAGGATCCGACTATCTCTGCACGCATCTCAGCTTGCCTAGCCGACATCTCACTCTGGATGAACAGCCATCACCTGCAGCTGAACCTTTCAAAAACAGAACTGCTTGTAATCTCGGCTGATATAAAGACTTATCACAACCTTTCCATTCAACTGGGCTCATCAACCATCACACCTTCCAGAAAGGCAAGAAACCTGGGAGTGGTGATCGATGATCAGCTCAACTTCACAGATCAAGTTGCCAGCACCACCCGGTCCTGTAGATTCATCCTCTACAATATCAGGAAAATTAGACCCTTCCTATCAGAGCATGCTACGCAAGTCCTAGTACAGGCTCTAGTCCTGTCCAAACTGGACTACTGCAATGCACTACTGGGAGGACTTCCAGTTTGCACAACCAAACCTCTACAGATGATCCAGAATGCTGCGGCAAGAGTTATCTTTAATGAACCGAAGAGAGCACACGTCACTCCTCTACTCATTAAGCTACATTGGCTCCCTATGGTCGCTCGCATCAAATTCAAGACTCTGCTCCTGGCCTACAAGACCACCACTGGTTTGGCACCACCATATCTTCTCTCAATAATGCAGACATATGTACCCACCAGATCCCAACGCTCTGCAAACGAACGACGTCTTGTGGTGCCATCCCATAAAGGTAGAAAATCTCTCTCGCGCACCTTCTCCGGATCTGTTCCCCCTATGTGGAATGATCTGCCTGCTGCTACAAGATCTGCAGATTCTGTAGCCATCTTTAAGAAACGCCTGAAAACCCATCTCTTACGCCAACATCTTACTGTTCTGTTCTGACTCAAGTTTCTTCTTTACTCTTTTCTTCTCTACTCGTTCTTCTCTACTCTGAGAAAAAAAAAAAGAAATGTATGAATGAATGTTTCTGTATTCTGTGTTAGGCTATATGAAACCAGTCTTCTTTTTGATTGCACTTATGCTCTTGTTGTACTTATGCTGTCCTAATTGCTTCCATTACCTACCCCACTTGTAAGTCGCTTTGGATAAAAGCGTCTGCTAAATGACTAAATGTAAATGTACTTTTTAATTTAATTTTAAAGTTCTTTTATAGCACTTGGACATCTTAAGCTGTCTTTAAATGTGGTGTATAAATGAACCTTGCACTTACTACAATGATGGTAATAATTTAATGAATAAGCTTCAATTGAACTTGATAGAGAGAGTGTGTGTGTGTGTGTGTGTGTGTGTGTGTCAGTGTGAGAGTTTGTGCATCTGCGAGTGTGTGCGTCTGCAGTGTAGTGTAGAGAACAAGTTCTGACATTCAAATAAATCCTGTTAAATTTTCTGATTTGTATTGTTATTTATTTTTATAATTTTTTTATTGTTCTGGCAGCTCAGGTGGCAGTTTATTAAAAAAAAAACGTCCATATATTTGGCATATGTAAAGCATACATGTGTATGTTTTTGTGTTAGTCCATTTTTATTTTATTATTATTATTATAACACCTCAGGGATGTTCAAGGACCAAAATCTATGTGTACTTTCTTTCTCTATTTTAGTTCTGTTTTTTAAATAAAGGTTTGGAAATTAATGCTTTTTTTAATCCGATTCATCGATTAATCGAAAAAAAATATCTACAGGTTAATCGATTATTAAAATAATCGTTAGTTGCAGCACTATAAATGACAGGGGCTAACTTACGACAAAATATAAAAAGCATGTGTATAATCAGATGTTAGACTAGTTACTGCAATATATGAACATCTTCATTTAACAGATTTACACACCTCAGATTTAAACACGATATTCTTACATTTCTCCTCGTTTGCTTTGAAAAACTCTGAATGACTTGAAGAATCCAACGCAAAAAGTCGCGAAAACCTTAATCTACCGTAAATATAACACAAAAGAGTCTAAATCACAGTTATTTATAACGTTACACGCAGAGCTTGATGTTTGACTTTCTTTCTTTCGTTCTTTAGTGGGTTTATCGGCGGACTAAAGAGATGCAGAGCGACTCCTATGGGATCAGAATCCCGCCATAAGTATTGCGGGCATATTTAAAAATATAATAAGCGTAAATCGAAAAATTTCAACCGTGAGTCAGAACTTTAAACTTATTTTAAATGATATTGGACAAAATTAATACATACAGACAAAGTTGTTCAAATCGCAACCAAAATAAAGTTCTCCTTGGTTGTTTTCCTCATTTTTGTGTTCTATGATATTTTCTGCTGATATTTAATATTTTTCTACGTATGCGTTATTTTTTCCCTCGCTTGTTCTTCCACGTTCTGCGCTTGCTTTCCCAAATGCTGCAGTTCGAGTTTCATGATAATTAGGGCGGGCTTTTGCGTCACCATCGGTCCACTAGTTCTAGATTGACAGCTCCTCTTCTAGCCAATCAGTCGAAGATGGTGTTGACGTCACTTCATACGCGACTCGCGGCATATCCTTGGAGGTGGATTATAACCGTCATCTGCAGATCCCGGACAAGGTTCATAGGTAATTGAACATAATTATATCATTATTGAGAGTCAGACACACTTCTTATATCTGTTATAAGTACGCTTTGCCCGGTTTAATAAGAAGTTTGTTGTCAGATTCCAGCATATAGTCACATATTATTTTAACATACATGTATCCTTTTAGCTGGGTTTAGTCAGCGGTGCTATAGTTTGCAGTTAACGTTACTCTATTAAATTATTTTAGATTATTGGCTGTGTATATAGAAAAAGACTGAATTCGTGTAAATGCGTGTGTTGCTACCTCATAACAATAACTATGATTATGCCATGCGTAACTTAACTCATTTAGACGAGCACATCGTGTAACACTAGCGTCTTTTCTCACGCTTTTCTGGGTGAAGGTAACTTTAGTTGACAACTGTTGAGACATTCTGGCAGGTAACCATCTATCAGTAATAAACGTTATCCAGGATAACTGCCATTTAAATGTTATTGCAATGGTTTCATAATTAGACCCATTTTAATTTACGTTGCAGTCTTGTGCTCAAATTGTTTACAACACTTGTTACAACTTAAACACATTCAAAAGATATTTATTAGTAGTTTTGCTTTTTTACGATTCATGTCACTTGTTTTTCTCTAGGAAAGCAGTTGTTCCCCATGCAACATTTTGAGTTGCATCAGTGCTTGGCCTCTTGGATCAAGACATCCACTTCACGGTTTGCTGGATATGTTAATAATGGAAAGGATCTCAGCAAGAGACAGAACCGTAAGTTAAATTTCTTTACCAGCATTGTCTTTTTGAACACGTTTTTGATTCTGTCGACTTGCATTTTGCATTTTTTCCAGCACGATGTTGACACTATCCTCAGCCAAGCTTCTGAAATTAGGGCAAGAATGAGTTCCACAGCTTTGTTAAAACGGATCATAAGCTACTGTTAAATATGTCCTTCAAGAAACATGGAGGTGGGCTTTGCATTGTATACTGCATCTAAAAAGACTTAAAGGCTATCCAAGATATGACTTTCCTCATCAGAACAGCATGAATGATTTCACCTAATACAAGTGCATGACCATCAATTTAAGATTGTCAAAAACTAATTTTAACATTTATTGAGTGGAGTGGATCAGTGAATCTATACATTTCAGTAAAAACAAACCTGCTAACTAAAACTTGAACTCTGATATGTTGTTGTGTCATGACCAACCGTTTCAGAAAGCTGGCAGATGAAGTTGAAACTTTTTTACAAACATTGATTGATTAAACTTGTGTGGATAACTTGAATGGACAAATGTGAACTTTTAAACCACCAAAAAAGACAATTCTCTTGCAGTTGTAATACTTTTTCTCTTTTTTATTATGGTTTTTAGTATATTGTATTAAAGTACTCTATTTAACCAGTCTCATTACGTTCCTGTAGTGATGTTTGCTTTTTTAATCACCTTTGTAATGGTCTTAAATGACACAAAAATAACACAAATTACATTAATAAAAGTCTGATGCTTTAAGATTCAATTTGCAATGGACTGCTTCACAAAATTGAGCTAAATCGAAGTAAATATCTCTGAATTGTTAGATTGGTCGTCATGAACTGAGCCATATCATGATAACGTACACTCAATCACATAAGGGTCTGTTCCTCTAGTGTTTTTGCTCCTCCAATGAGTCCTCAAGCACTGTCTTGCTCCAAAAGGTCCTAGGATAAAAAATATACAAGTTGAAGTAGGCATTGTTCTGTGCGTTTTTAATCATAACATGGACACCTGGTTTCAAAGCTGATTGGGTTAAGATTATGCTTAAAACAATGACCATCTTTTTTTACACACTTTGTCTATTAAGACAGACCGTTTTAAATGTTTAGATCGTTTCCTATACACATTACACACTAGTGTAATCTCATGCTCTTTGACATTATTCCTTGCACCGGAGCAAAAATCACAAAACTGACAAAACACATCTGTTCCCGGTAACAAAACGTTCAATTAGCACTTATTACTGATTGAATGCACTACTGTGAGAAAAGACGCTGCATCATGTGCTCGTCTAAATGAGTTAAGATACGCATGGCATTATCATTGTCATGAGCTAGCAACATCATCACATTTACAACAATACAGTGTTTATTTCTAAATACACAGCCAATAATATTAAATAACTTAATAGAGTAACTGTAAACTATAGCAACGCTGACTAAACCCAGCTAACGGGACACATGTATGTTACTTTATCGGACTATAAAGTGGAATCGGACATCAAATTACTTGGTAAACCTGGCAGAGCATATTCATAACAGAAGTGTATCTGACACTTAGTAACGATATTATTATGTTCAATTACCTATGAACCTTGTCCGGGATTTGCAGATGATGGTTATAATCCACCTCCAAGGATATGCCGCGAGTCGCGTATGAAGTGACGACAACACCATCTTCGACTGATTGGCTAGAGTCAATCTAGAACTAGTGGACCGATGGTGACGCAAAAGCCCGCCCTAATTATCATGAAACTCGAACTGCAGCATTTGGAAAAGCAAGCGCAGAACGTGGAAAAACAAGCGAGGGAAAAAATGTATGTCCCCACTTGTAAGTCGCTTTGGATAAAAGCGTCTGCTAAATGACTAAATGTAAAATGTAATGTAAATGTAAAAATAACGTATACTTAGAAAAATATTAAATATGAGCAGAAAATATCATAGAACACAAAAATGAGCAAAACAACCAAGGAGAATTTTATTTTGGTTGCGATTTGAACAACTTTGTCTGTATGTATTAATTTTGTCCAATATCATTTAAAATATGTTTAAAGTTCTGACTCCCGGTTTAAATTTTTCGATTTACGCTTATTATATTTTTAAATATGCCCACAATACTTATGGCGGGATTCTGATCCCATACTATAAGACTACATAACTTTATACTGTGATACTTGAATAACGTTATTGATTGCATTTTTTATATAAATAACGTTATTTATAAATATACTGGAATACATTTTTAAAGTCACCCTCCAAACCCTGACACTGGTTATGTCATTACACAACAGATTGATGTGATCCAATAACATTGTTGTCACTGTAGTGAAATTTAAAGGGTCTGTAGTGTTCTCCTACAGTGTGTTGTAACTCTGACTAAACACGAAGTTAAACCGTAGCCAATGAAGACAGAGCCGTAGTAAGATTTATCATTTACTGTCACTCTTTATCACTAGCATGTTGCATGATGCATGGTGAAAACTGAAATAAAACAATACAACAATATTCAATGACTACATATTCCTTAATCATACACATATAAATGAATGTAGCATTCTCAGCTGTAATAGCTATAACAGAAATTAGCATCACTGTTAGCTCGTATGAAATGACTTATCAAACAACATTGCTATAACAAAATCCTAACACATATGTAGCCGCTGCTGGCTATAGCAGTGGTGACTACGCCACCCCTTGGACCAGACTGGTAAAAGCAAGGGGACTATTTTACAAGAAGCACGCACAGGCTTGGCTAACAAAGTAGAAAAGTACGATCTTTATTCTTGTTACAGGAAAACATTGAGTCGCTTTTGGGTTTCAATAAATACCACACACAAATTCATCCCTTAACATAACGATAAGCCATAAGGGGTGCAAGGGGCCACTGAAGTACAAGTTGATCAGGCCTAAGTTTCAGTACCACGCGTGAGCTAGGGCACACCACTTTAGAGTAGAACAAACACTACAAACTCTGCACCACAATGACAACTAGGCTCTTTGAGCTATGTCTAAGAATACACACTTCACAGCAGTACACTGCACACGTCGTGCTAAATGAGTGAAACACGCTAAGGAAACCAGGCAGGAGCCCGTTGGAAAGTATATCCAGTGGACCCAACCCACACGAGGCTACTGTAATGGGTGAAGACAAACAAACAAACAAAAATGTATATATAAACCGCTAGCCGGTGGCCACCGTCAATTCACTACACACGGATATTGCAGCCCCCCGGCTAGTGGGGAAAAAAAAGAAAGGAAACCAATGAGTGTCTAAAAAGCAGCACCTGCCGATTCATTCAAACACACTCAAGAGAACAGCAGCAGACAATCGGATTGGCTGAAGACTCTAAAACAAAGAAAAAGAACAAGAGCTCTAATTGAGTGCTCTATACACCTACAATTCATAATCAGTATCCATATAGCTACTAACACACACTCGCTGAACACCAGGCCCATTAATCGAATGAACGCTTTACTTTTTGCCCAATACGTTATAATCAGAACCATAACGTACCTTTCTGCAATAGCGATTGGATGAGTAGACAGTGATCCGACGCTCCAAGCATTCACCCGTCACAAATGCTAGCGAGCATAACAACAGAGCCCTATTACACCCAAAGCAGTAAACGAACAGGATACGCTAAAAGAGCTAGATAAAAGTACCTCCTCTGTGCTCGTCAGTCCAGACATTCCATACGCGTTTCGGAAGCGCACACACACACAAACAGTAGCGCCGTTGGCAATCACTGTGCAACCCCTTGCGCTACCAACGCGCCCCGGAACACTGCTGCACTCTGATGGACATCAGCAGCTATATGGGTATGTGCGATGCATGTGCAGCGTGCTTTCCTGCACGGAATGCTGCACACACACATACTCCCAACCCCCACATCCTGTTGAAAACATCATCTTGCACCCTAATATTCTCCCTTAATCTTTCAACCCTTTAAGCACACACTTTATTCGTAATTGTTCACACTAATAAACACATTCTACTATTGATTATATGTAAGCCATAAAACAGATAAATGCAATTAAAAACATAGACTGTAATTAAATGGACATTGTAATTAAAACATAAATTGTAGTTAAAACCCTTCAATCCCTCTCTTGACCTCGAATAGAGGTCACACATCATTCTCATCGTCACCACTGTCATCTTCATGGTCAGGTGTCAGTAATGGCATATTATATGGGGGTGGCATGACTCTTTTTTCAATGGCCGTCACTATCAAACGATTACACAATGACCTGCTGCTTGCCTGTTGCCATTTTTCAATCCCAAATATTATACTCACTATAGTGACAGAGATGACAATGAGAAGTCCCATACACGGCCAATTTTCCCACAACCTCATGTTAACTCGACACTTTTCAAAGGTACAATAAACAATAAAATAAAATTTACAAAGAAAGACAAAAGTTATAAAAGTCCAAAAGAGAAATCTTATACATGTAAAGAAGTTAAAATGATTATATCGAGTATATGGTTATTGTCATACTCATTCCTGCAAACACCTCACTTAAAATATTCTGAACTTTCTGAAAATCCAATCTGTCCAGCCCACACCCCAGCCGGGGTATAGACACACTCTTCACTCCATGTTCCACACACCAATCTCTCATGCATATCAGGCTCTTCGTGAAATTTTCATAAGTGGGGAGGTCAGTGCTTCTTACCTTTGTAATTAAGTGAAAGACAGTTCTACCGTCTTCTTCATGAGTGATTACACACTCACCCACTATTTTGTTTTGCTCTCGTACTTTTTCCACCCCATACCTGTTTCTGAATGATGTAGCAATACCCGCCCCGTATGCACAATCCTCACTCACACAGTGTGCTAGAGGTTCACCTGGTGGACTTGAGAAAAGGTCACCTTTTTCATGGTGTATCTGCAGTGTTCCTGTTGTTATGTCTTGTGGAAGTTCATCAACTCCCTCTCTGCACTGTACCTCCCTCTCTTGGGCCCTTTGTGACCAGCAATCGATTTGCAGGTTGCTTTGTGGATCGCTGGAATCTTCCCTCTCTTGGACCTGAGTCCTCAGGTCCAAACCAGTGTCATACAGCGACCTGTTGGGTGGAGCACAATTAACACAAGATGACAAATGATACCAGGTGTTGCCTTTTCCTGAAAGACGAACACAGTGAGATGTCCTCTCAATGACTCTTAGTGGAGGAGACCACCGAGTCTCGTTCCATTTTCTGTGGAACTTCTTCAGGCGAACATACTGTGAGGGGGCAGAAATAGACTCAGGATCACAGTCCACAGGGGCCTGCTGAGAAAATTGTTTGATTAGAGCAGTAAGTTTGTCAAAATACACACAGGGCCCTATCTTGCACCCAGCGCAATTGACTTTGTACACCGACGCATGTGTCATTCCTATTTTGCACCCGCGCGAAGCGCGCTTTTCCCTCCACAGAAGCACGTCGCTAAACTAGTGAATGAACTTGCGCTCCCTGGGCGGTTCAGCGCAAAAAAGGAGGCGTGTTCCGGCGCAAACAATCCCTGGTGCTATTTTGCTGTTCCGTTAAACAATTGCGCCACTGACCAGAAAAAACCTAGTCTAAAGTCAGTGGCGCATTGCGCGGTGTTCATTATGCTATTTTAAGGGCGCATGCTCGACCATAATGTATAGCGTGCACAACGCGCATACACTTTGCTCATGTAATCTACACAGATGCAACAGTTATTTTTGCAAATCATAAATTGTTACACTAAAAAAATATTAACACATGAGATGACGGAAATCATTATGGTGTGCCACGAAGATGTGAAAAAATAGGCATAAATCTAGCTTGCAAATTATTCAGGCAAATTGTAGTAATTAAGGATCAGACCTGTTTGCCCAATAGTGGCAAGACATATATGTATATAAGGACATCTGACAAATTGGTTTGTCCGTCAAGAACCAGGAAAAAAAATCGACTGAAAAACTGAAAAAACTGAAAGACTGAACATCAGTCTCCTCGGCTGTGAACCGCTCCTGGCGTGCGCCTGGTAAATACGCCATAATAATAGCAATCCATAATGGAACTTGCGCACCTGCTTTTAAAGGGAATGTTGGATGACGCTCTGATTGGTTTATTTCACGTTACGCCCAAACCACACCTATGAATAATGAAGCTACTTCACATCAACCCATTTTAGATTTGCGCCGGGCGCAAGAGCCATTTATCCCGCCGGGAAAATAGCAACAGCGCCGAGACCCGCCCACAAAGTTACTTGCGCTTCGCGCTTTGACACTTGCGTTTCAGATCGTTAAAATAGGGCCCACAGTGTGATATTGGGCCGCATGAGTCAGAAGTCAATGGTTTAGATGGACCTGGAAACGAACGTCCTGTGAGTAATTCAAAAGGCGTGAAGCCAGAGATTCTGTTGGCAGAAGAACGTACAGACATCAACGCAATTGGAAGTGCTGATGAAAGCCATGACAGTTTGGTCTGTGCACAGATTTTTGCCAATTTCAATTTAAGTGTCAGGTTCATACGTTCGACTTTCCCTTGGGATTGAGGGTGATAGACTGCTCCAAAGGCATGCTGTAGACCCAGCGACTTTTCTACCGTTTGCAAATGTTCATTCTTGAAATGAGAACCGTTATCTGACCTAATTCTCCGGGGAAAACCATGATGTGGTATGTAATGATTGATAAGACACTTGATAACTGCAGTGCTGTCTTCTTTGCCAGTTTGGTAGGCTTCTGGCCAACCAGTGAATTGGTCAACAATCACAAGTAAATATCTTTTCCCTTGTACCCTTTCTGTCATGTCAGTAAAATCTATGACAATTTCTTCACCTGGCCCTTTGAGAGGTGTGAATGAACCCCTCAACGGTTTAAGCGTTGGTTTGGGATTATGTTCTTGACAGACAGTACATGACAAAACAAAGTTGGAAATAGTGGCGGTGAGAAAGGGGTGCCACCAGTATTGCAGCGTTTTGGCCATTTGTTTGCTGCCAACATGTGCATGGGTGTGTGCTTGGGCCATGATTGACGGTGTTAAATTTAGGGGCAGAGCGGGGCGTCTATCCGGCGCCTGCCACAGGCCATCATGGGCCTTTATAGCTCCATGCTCCCTCCAGACTGACAGCTCTTCTGGAGAACATTTGTTGTGCTCATTTACCAAAGCGGACCTGCTGAAAGGTGGCAACAGGTTATCAGTGTGTTCTGTTGTCTGTATCATCATTTTGTAGTGGTACCCGGCTGCCTGTTTGGCAGCCAGATCGGCCGCATCATTCCCCCTAGCTATCTCTGAGTCCCCTTAATCATGTCCTTGGCATTTAACGATAGCCAATGCCTCAGGAATAATGAGTGCCGCTAACAGTGCCTTTGCTTCTTTTTCATGAATGATTGGCCTGCCTGATGTGGTGACAAAACCACATCGTTGCCAGACTGGGAGCTCGACATGGACAGCTCCTACAACATATGCAGAATCTGTGTAAATGTTGACTCGTCGTGTGCCTGCAAACTCCAAGGCTTCGGTGACTGCAATGAGCTCTGCTCTCTGAGCAGATTGTTTACCCTCTAGCAGTTGTGCATGTCGGGTGATAAACTGATCACCTCGAGCTTCCACTACAGCGTAGGCAGATGTAAGCGTGCCATCATCCTTGCGAAAACAACAGCCATCCGTAAACAGCGTCAGTACATCCGCAAGGGGTTGCAATGGTGTGGCAGTCAGGTTTTGTCTGACCCTTAAGGCCTGTTCTGTGAGGGGAGCACAGTCAAGTGGTTCTCCTGTGGAGAACAGGTCTGCCATGTTGATACCCTCGTGTGTGTAGGTAACATGGGGGGCACTCAAACATTTTGACAGTTTTCGTTGTCGTAGTGGTGAAAAAGTAAATGATGCTGAGTTGACAAACGCTATGACTGAATGCGTAGTCAGGACGGTGAGTTTGTGACCCATGACAACATGTGAAGTTTTGTCAATGATTTTGGCAAGGCCAGCCGCAAAACGTGCGCATGCCGGTTGGCGTTGTTCGATTTGGTCCAGTAAAATGCTGATGTATAACAGTACCCTGCGAGTACCTAAATGTTTTTGGAACAGGACACCATGTGCACTTGTTTTTGTTTCTGATGCGTCCAGGAAGAAAGGCAATGTGTAGTCTGCGCTATGCAGGTGCGGGGCATGTGACAACTGCATTTTTAGATCAATGAATGACTTTTCAGCCTCAGGGGTCCATGTCAAACGTCCTGTTAGGTTACGCATGCCCTGTTCTTTGACCATTGCCCGCAGTGGGTTGGTAATAGCCACATACATGGGAATGTAGTTTCTGCTAAACCCAGTGAGGCCCAGGAAGGAAAGCATGTCCTTCACCGTTTGTGGTTTAGGGTGACTGAGAATGCCATCACGTTGACGGTGAGAGAGTCTTGATCCCTGACCAGTGATTAGTCTGCCCATAAATGTAACGGCTGGTCGGCAGATTTGTAGTTTTTCTTTGCTCACCTTGAATCATGCCTCCCCCAATTTGCTCATGATGGCTTCAGTGGCCATCAGGCAGTCTTCCTCAGAAGCTGCTGCCAGCAACAAGTCATCAACATACATTATCAATACACATGATGAGGGCAGGATGCAATGCTGTAATTTGTCTTTTAACACCTGATTGAAAATTCCTGGTAACAATACAAAACCCTGGGGTAGTCTGTTATACGAAAACTGTGTACCTCTGTATGTAAATGCCAAACATGATTTACACTCGTCTGCAATGGGAATACAGAAAACGCATTAGCCAAATCAATACCTGTAAACCATTGGTGTTCTGGAGCCAGGCTAGAAATCGCTGTGTATGGATTGGGTACAGAGAGGGTGGGAGTTGTGACAAGTTCATTAATTCGTCTTAGATCGTGTACCAGCCTGTACCTGTCAGTACCCGGTTTCTGGACAGGAAAAATGAGAGTATTCCACGGGGAATGCCACTGTGAAATAACCCCCCTTTCACACAGTCCCTGTACTGTGCTTGCAATGCCTTCCTCAGCCTCAGGTCTATTACGATATTGGGGAATCCAAAGGGGTTCCCTGGGTCTGATTGCAAATGTGATAGGGGTGATGTCGCACAGGCCCACATCTGTAGGGCCCTGTGACCACAGGGAGGCTGGTTGCCTGGCAATCAGCTCTTTTGCTCCCTCCCCATCAGTCAATTCCCTACTATGCGTTCTTGAGAGCTGATGTTGTATCAGCATCCCAGTGTCATCGGTGTTCTGATTGATCCAATATGCGTCATTTGATTTAGAATATAACACGCCTTCAATGTCACAGAGCGCCCAATCTCGAGCTTCCTTAAGAGTTTTAGTCATGCCTCCTAATTCCCTAGCTTCATGACCGGGGTGGAGTGCTAGTGAAATGTGTGGTGTTGCTGTGTTTGACATGCGGTACCACTGTGACTGGTCAGGGGTTAGGTCAATCATGGCTGCCACACCCTGTTTTCCCACAAACAATCCCTCCCCTTGTAATCTCCACATGTGTCCTTCTATTTGCTGGAAAGACTCTTGATACAGTAAATCACCGGTTCTGTCATAATAAAGTGTGCAGTGTAGAGGGTCAATGGGAGGAAGGAATACTGCCAGATCTTTTATCCATGGCAGATGTCGGTTGTACAGAGACACGACCCCGTTTCTGGGGGTAGCAGCATCCAATTCTACCCAGTAAATGTCAGCCATCTCCACTAGGGGTCCTCCTAACAGGACATGTTGTGACACTATGCTTTGATTCTGTGAGCAGTCTATGCTAGTTCCATCTGGGAAAGTAACAGTGACTCCTTTTGAGGAACACAATATGCTTGCACGCAACTTTATCAGTAAATCTCGTCCCAATAGGGGGACGGGCGCGTTGGAGGAGTATAGAAACTTATGTACAAGCCTCTGATTTGCCACCTTGGTGGTAAGAGGGGTGGTGAAAGGCCAATATTCTAACCCGCCAGAGAAACCCATTACTCCCACTGTTTTATCACTGATTTGTGCATAAGTGATGTGGCATCTTTGTACAGTGGAGTATGTTGCTCCGGTGTCTACCAGAGCTTTTAGTGATCTTCCATTGACCACTATCTCCATGAGAGGCTCCCCCGTACCTCTCGTGGGTTCTCTGTGTGGGCCCCTTCAACAATCCCCTGCGTCTCCCCCAGAGCCCCAATCTGGGTAGCACTCTTGGTGCATGGGCGCTTGAAAGCTGTGGGGAGCCGAGTGCTGTTGCCCCTCTGGTTCCACCACTTAGATGTACCCATCCCCCTGCAGGTGGTCCCATGGCCTGACTGCCCTGACGATGTGGGCATTCACCCCTCCAATGATCAGGACTTCCACACCCCAAACATACCCCTCTGGTGCGTCCCATTTGGCCTCTGCCTCTAAAATTTTGGTACCCACCTCTTGGCCTAGACTGCTGCCATGGTGGTTGCTGCACCCTCCCTGGTCGTATCCGAAATAAGGGGGTATGATCGAGGGAGCGGGAGGAGTCTGGTTTCCCATCTGGCCTGGCTGACTGACTTCCTGATGTGGGGTGTTCTGTGACATTTGTTTAGGTTTCTTACCTCCCTTTGCGGCCTCCAACTGTAGCTTTAACAGTTGTGCCTTGGCTACTTCCAGCTCATCTAATTCTTTACAGTGTTTATCCACATGCCTATCAATGTGAAATACTAAATTACGTTCCCACGTTTCATTTGAGGCTGCCTGCATGTCAGGGTTGTTATCCATGGCCTGTTTAACTCCGTTGGAAGCTCCGGACATTACAGCGGTTCTAAAAATGTCTTTAGTGACAGGGTTGTTTAGGCTATTTTCCTCCACCATCTGTTCCCACTCCGCAGCACATCGGAAATAATACTCAGCTCCAGTCTCACCAGGTTTAATGCGGAACTTAATGTTTTGGTACACTGTGGGTGGTGTGGGGAACATACTCCGCATGGCTTTGGCCACATCGGTGGACACACGTGTATATGGTTCCTCGTGTAGTACCCCTGCTAAACCAGTATTTTGCTCAAAGGCCACCATTTGAGATACAGTGAAAATCTGACCTAACAGGCACCTTAAATCTCCCACTGCCAAGGTGGTTCCATGACACAGGGCATGTAGCTTGGTCAACCATCTTCCTCCCCCGGATGTAATGGGGGGAAGTTTAGCCAATACAGCTGTCATGTCGCTGTGGCTGAAGGGCTGATATTTTTGTGCCCCCTGTGCTCCAAGCAAAAGGGGGTGTTGCCCGACTAACTCTCGTTCCTCCCTTTCCTCATCCTCATGTACGCTAGATGTTGCTGCTGTTAGCTGTGACATTGGATTACCCTGTTGGCCTGATATGTCCTTCCAAAATCCATCTGGCATTTTCGGGGGAGTAACTCCTCTCTTTTTTGCCTTATTGGCCCTGGTACCCTGATACACTGAACTGTTTCCTCCTAATACATGTTCAGTTTCCGTTGTCATGACTCCTTTTATAACAACGTTTACTCCTTCCTCGTCTTTAACTCCTTTGCTATGTCCACTACGTATGCTTTGCCCATCACCTAGTTGGCTATTATCGTCATCTTCATCGTCTTCCTCACTTTCCTTCTCCATTAATTATTTTACCTGTTTAGCTATTATTCCCATCTGA
Source organism: Triplophysa tibetana (assembly GCA_008369825.1). Taxonomy (NCBI): domain Eukaryota; kingdom Metazoa; phylum Chordata; class Actinopteri; order Cypriniformes; family Nemacheilidae; genus Triplophysa; species Triplophysa tibetana. Next base: position 5,687,602 of record CM017917.1, on the reverse strand, counting down.
TCCACTAATTGGTCTAACATAGGGACATCAACCTCCACAGAATATTTTACTGTAACCTGCACTTGTTGATTACTAGGGGGGGGCGTATGGAGGAGGCTGGCCCATTTCTAACAGATCCGGATAAAGGCGGGTCTATGAGGGGCGTGTGCTAGATACTGACTGTTGATCGCTTCCCTTTTTAGTCACAGGCTTTTTCTGCTCTGTCCCCTGCACTTCCTCTCTCTTCTTTTTTGGAGGGCTCAATACTGTGGCTGTTAGAGCCAGCTTGGTCCATTGCCGTAATTCTTCACGGAGTTCTCTGCCTACTTTCTCATGTTTTCTTTTCTCCATAAATTTGATCTTGTCTTTTTTTCCTTCATGCGCTTTAACGTGCATGTGTGCTCTTTTCTCCATATCTCGTATCTTGGGTGCCAAGGCACACGTGGTGGTTTATCCCACCCATTTTCAATACATATCTGACTCCATTTTTCACCCATTAATTTTGTTTCTCTCTTATGGTCTTTTACCTCTGTCTGAGCTAATACCATATGCATCACCCGTTCCCATTGTTCGTCTACTGGAAAACACCCATATTCATCGCACTCTCTATCAAATTCACCCTCCATTGTAATAACGTACTTTATACTTCTATAATTTCTAAACAAGTTCTTTTCTTCTTATATATTCTAACACAGTTTATTATTCAAATTAACATACACAGACACGTCGTAATATATCAGGGGGACCAACCACCCTTAGTAACAATTTTCGGGGGACCAACCACCCGTGTTTTAATTTCGGGGGACCAACCGCCCTTAGTAACAATTTTCGGGGGACCAACCACCCGTGTTTTAATTTCGGGGGACCAACCGCCCTTAGTAACAATTTTCGGGGGACCAACCACCCGTGTTTTAATTTCGGGGGACCAACCGCCCTTAGTAACAATTTTCGGGGGACCAACCACCCGTGTTTTAATTTCGGGGGACCAACCGCCCTTAGTAACAATTTTCGGGGGACCAACCACCCGTGTTTTAATTTCGGGGGACCAACCACCCTTAGTAACAATTTTCGGGGGACCAACCACCCGTGTTTTAATTCAAATTAACAAACTTCAATTGTTGTTAAATTTGGTTTAATAATGATCAGGAATATTGCAATTCAACACAAACAATTTAGAGTAGTCAATTAGCAGATGTTTGGTAAAACAGGTCTCTGCCTACCTTTTTTAATTCAGCCGGCTGTTGTGTTGAACCCAAGATGTTCCCTCTCCGTTTTGTCACTCCGTATTCTTTAAGGATTGTCCGAAATGTCCCTTTTTAGCCAATCACGCCGGCGTCACCATCTGATGGTCATCAGCTGTCCTGCATATTCAAAAATTGGACTAAGAGATTCGGATGAACAAAAGTTGAAGTTTATTAATCAGAAACTCAGCGCTGGGCTGTCTCAGACAAAACGTCTTCACAGAGAGTCAGCCCCGCCTCAGTGCTGAGTTTCTGATTAATAAACTTCAACTTTTGTTCATCCGAATCCCTTAGTCCAATTTTTGAATACGCAGGACAGCTGATGTCCATCAAGAGTGAAGAGCAAATGTGATGGCGGTTTGGATTTTTTTGCATTTGATAACTTAAATATTATCTCCTCAAAGTAGAAATTCCTGACAGCCCTACAGAGCGTTGGAAGGTAAAACGGGTGTCTACGAATTATACTAATAATAAATTGAATGAATTCAAGAAATTCTGTGTGTTTCATAAATACAGACTTTGTTTTTCAAAACTTTTTTTTTATTTGTTAAAGTATGCTAAAATATGTACAGCATAATTTATAAATAAAACACACTTTACTGAATGGTGTCTAACAATTGTAAACTATTAAGTTAGATTTTTATTTTACAATTATTTAATTGGGGTAAAAATATTTATATTTTATAAATTAAAAATATTTCTCACTCATGACACATCAGTTTTTTATATTATATTTTCGTAAAATAAAATAAAAAAATAACAGAATAAATAAATATAATGAAAATAATAAAGACTATTTTCCGCTCTTAAAAGGCTAGTGTAGCCTATTCCTCGTTCAGCTCATTTCTCCAAACCATTACAGATTGTAATTTGTTTAATATCTTTTTATGTTAGGTGCAATTTTTAATAAAGAGTTTATAAAAAAAATATTCCCGGTATGGAACGAGTTGTGTCAAACGACCTTTTATTTTTTTTAATTGCCGTAAATTGTTTCGGCCGGAAGTAGACGCCCTTTCGCGCATGCGCGGAACAAATCGTGTTTCCGGGACGGATCGGGTAGCGACAAGCACTAACCGGAACTCACCGGAAGTAACTTAACCGGAAGTGATCTCATCGCATAACGTAATAACAATTTTACAAATGAGGTAAATTCACAGAAAATTACTTATAATGTTCTCATTTCACCTGAGTATATGTAAATACAAAAACAAAGCACATATGAGAAAGTCAATTTTCTTAAAGGGCAACACAGGGTCATAAACACGCCCTCAGTCTCTTATGTGTTATTGACATATATACATAACTAAAAGAAATGTTAAATTCTCATAATAACGACATCAGAAGTGGACAGTCGAGTAGTTCTGATGTCATCCACACACTTCCAGACAAACGTATTTCATTACTTCAAGTGCATCATAATTTGAGGCTTTCACAAATTCTCCAGTTAAATCTGCTAATATTGGACCTGGAGTGAACATGTGTCCACCAGTCACCTCACTAGATACAATAAAGAATTCTGTTGTGATGATTCCATGGAGAACAGTGCTTACGGATTATGAGGATGAACAACATGCAACTTAAAACGAGACTTTATTGGCTAGACTAGACACATACTAATATAACATACATACGCACACATACAGTTTAGCATTGGAAGAGATTGAAGTTGGCAGCATTTGAAATCCAGCAGATCAACAGCCTGAACCAGACCATCAGTTTCTTCATTCTAAGACATCTTTGTGAAAAGGATTCATTATGAAATGTTTAATAAGCCTCATTATGATACTCGCCCATCAAAGGAAAGAAAGTGTCCTGATGCAGTTTGTTGAGACTTCAGTTGATCTTGGGTGGAGGTGTTGTGCCTTTTTCTATGTTTGTTGAAAATATTCTTCATTCACAAGTTTTGATGCAAAAAGATGGACTTTATTATCAGGGACACCAAGGGCAGTGGAGTTGGTTTGCAAAGGAACTGACTTCTCTTCCTTTGAGCCAACTTAAATACACATCTTCTCATTATTTATCTCATTGGATATAAAATCTTCTACAGAGGTTGTAGCGTGGCACAGACTTAGGTGTCTGGGTCCTTGTAAAGCCACACAGGCCGAGTGAAGCGGAAGAGACGGAACAGAAAAGAGGACCAGACACTAATGTGTCTTTAAACTGTAAAGATGACCCAATCAGGGGATGTCACTTTTGGGGGAAAACTGAACTATCTCTGTCTTCCAGCGTGCTGGTTTGTAGAGATTTGGAACAACTGGAATGTAAATAAATGATGACAGAATTTTCATGTTTGGGTGAACTATCCCTTTAATATCTCGAGCGTGCTATTATCTTGACTAACTGAGCCTTGTGTGAATCAGTATGATCATATGAACTAAAGCTAAGCTTTATGAAACCCATTTAGTTGATTCCGATTCCACTTCCTGGTTTGGGAATGAAATGAATCGATTATTGGAAACTGCGGTTTTCGATTCCTGGTCAATTCCCTGTTTTACTACAGATGTTTATTTATTATTAAAAAATACACATTTTTAATGCATTTCAATTTTCTAAGCTATCACTTTTTACATTAGTTCATTGTTTGTTGTTTCTTTAAAAAACCTAACTCTATTTCCAATATATTATTAATAATCTAATTTACTAGCTGTTTTCAAAACTAAAGCACCTCTCAAATGACTATTTTTCAGATTTCATACTTTAGAAATATAGACAGACAGATCGATAATCAGTTCATTGTATTAAAATGTCTAAGAATACTATAATATAACTGTTAAATTTAAGTAGGGCAGACATGTGTTGTCCAGCTTTAAACACATGTTCAAGTAAAGATTATGTTGTGAGACTGTGCTTTATATACATTTAATTCTCTTCACGCACATACTGAGCTCATCGAGGGTAAGAGAAGACTGTCCGTGTGAAAACAACTATATTTATAGGATTTTTTAAATGTGTGGATACATGTAACTATATCTGCAATGTGTGTTCAAAGTTTTTGCTTTTACGGATGCAGAACATTTAATGTTATTTCCACAGCTCTATACTTCATCCCTCAGTTTTTTTAAAAGTCTAATGTGTTTTAGAATTTAGACAAGAATTAAATGTGATTTAGTTGAACAATGACATCAGCTAAGGAGTTGGGCTTCAGCTTATGAATGCTCTTAAAGAGGAATCCAACCATTGGAATCGACTCTCAATTCTCAACGCCTTGGAATCAATTATTTTTGGAATGGATTCCCGGGGCCTCCTCAGGATAACAGCAGCTACGCTGATGATTCTCTTTCTGTCCTCCTCCCCTATACCGAGACAATCACAGATTATGCCGCTCAAGTACGACCACCTTGTGTTATACTCCTCATCTTAACTACAAACTGTCATAAGCACAAGAAGTTAATAATCAGACAAACAACATAAAACAGATTCATTTTTATTCGTACACAAGAAAAGACATTAAAAATAATTTCACTTGGCACATAATACACAGAAAAATACTGCGAGTAAAATTAGGGTAAGAGTTAGGATAAGAGCTGTGTTGTTCGGTGTGACTTTAGATCAGTTTGATCTTCAGCGTGTTTCTTCTGATGAGTCTGAAGACTTTTTAAATAAGTGAATCTCTCACCGCAACTCGAGCACTGGTAAGGTTTCTCTCCGGTGTGAATTCTCTCGTGGCTTTTCAAGACACTCATCTGAGCAAACGACTTGTCACAATGAGAACATTTAAAGGGTCTTTCACCTGTATGAATTCTTTGATGATTTACTAGGCCAGCTTGTTGAGTGAAATCCTTTCCACAAACATTACAGAGATATGGTCTCTCTCCAGTGTGAATTCTCAGATGAACTCTTAAAGCACTTTGATCAGTAAAGCTCTTTCCACAGCTCGAGCACTGGTAAGGTTTCTCTCCAGTGTGAATTCTCAGATGAACTCTTAAAGCACTTTGATCAGTAAAGCTCTTTCCACAGCTCGAGCACTGGTAAGGTTTCTCTCCAGTGTGAGTTCTCTCATGAATTATCCGATAAGCTTCATGACGGAAGCGTTTCTCACAGTGTGAACACTGAAAGAGTTTCTCCTCAATATGTGTCGTTTTGTGTGACCATATATCAGATTGCCTTTCACTGTGTTTCTTCTGATGAGTCTGAAGAGTTCTTAAATAAGCGAATCTCTCACCGCAGCTCGAGCACTGATAAGGTTTCTCTTCGGTGTGAATTCTTAGATGACCTCTTAAAGTACTTGGATCAGTAAAGCTCTTTCCACAGCGAGGGCAGTGGTAAGGTTTCTCTCCAGTGTGAATTCTTAGATGACCTCTTAAAGAACTTGGATAAGTAAAGCTCTTTTCACAGCTTGAACACTGGTAAGGTTTCTCTCCAGTGTGAGTTCTCTCATGAGTAATCAGATGAGCTTTACGACAGAAGCGTTTCTCACAGTGTGAACACTGAAAGCGTTTCTCCTTGGTATGTGTTGTTTTGTGTGACTTTAGATCAGTTTGTTCTTCAGCGTGTTTCTTCTGATGAGTCTGAAGACTTTTAAAAAAAGGGAATCTCTCACCGCAGATCGAGCACTGATAAGGTTTCTCTTCTATATGAATTCTCTCGTGGTTTTTCAAGGCACTCATTTGAGCAAATGACTTGTCACAGTGAGAACAATTAAAGGGTCTTTCACCTGTATGAATTCTCTGATGTTTTACTAGGCCAGTTTGTTGAGTGAAACCCTTTCCACAAAGATTACAGAGATAAGGTCTTTCTCCAGTGTGAGTTATCTGGTGTGTCACTAAATTGTGATGACTATTAAAACTCTTCCCACAAACACTGCACTGATAAGGTCTTTCTCCAGTGTGAACCCTCTGGTGTCTCACTAAATGATTATGTTGATTAAAACTCTTCCCACAAACACTGCAGTGATAAGGTTTCTCTCCAGTGTGAATTCTCTCATGTATTATCTGATTAGCTTTTTGATGGAAGCGTTTCTCACAGTGTGAACACTGAAAGCGTTTCTCCTCGATATGTGTTGTTTTGTGTGACTTTAGATCAGTTTGTTCTTCGGCGTGTTTCTTCTGATGAGTCTGAAGACTTACGAATCTCTTCTCACACCGTTTTTCTCCAGTGTGAATTCTCTGATGAAGAACAAGATTTGCTTTGGTGCTGAAATATTTGTCACATTCACTGCAGTGGAAAGGCTTTTCACCGCTGTGTGTCCGCACGTGAACTTTCAGACGAGAAGACGAGAGAAAATTCTTCCCACACTGCTCACAGTGAAAGTGTTTCTTGCCTCTGTGCTCTTGTGAATGAAGTTTCTTCTCTTGTGAGGTAGAAAAGCTGATGTCACATCTGGTGCAGGTGAAGAGTTTCTGTTCTGTGTGTTTTCTCTCACGTGTCTTGAAATGTCTCTGTGAGCTGAATGTCTTCCCACAGGTGATGCGGGAAAGAGTTTGTGCTGTCAGTCGCTGTTTTGACGTAGAGGCCATTTCTCCATCACAACATGAATCACTCCTCTCATCTGAAACAAACACGACAGCAAATATGAAACTACATCAGAACTTATTGAGAATGAGAAACAAACTTCATTGTGGTTTTCTCAAGTTACCAAAAAACATATTTTATGAATTAGCATCTCGCATGACAAATTAAACATACCTGAAGGAATACAATCATCATTCTCATGTTCTTCAGTCGGTTCTTCCTCTGATTTGGGTTCTGTTTTTATTTCCAGACTGACTGAAGGAACCAAATCCTCATGATTCTCCTCTTCATCAGTTTGATCTTTCTCTGCTGTGGGTTCGGTTTTCATCTCCATCAGTTTCCTGCAGTCCATCAGTTTGACAGAACACATCTTCAGTGGTATGGTGTTCAGGGTCTGCTGTTCTCCAGCGTTACAGACAGAACCCAGAGACTCTGTGGAGGTTTGATCAGTAGATTCATCCTGATTCAAGGTGTGATTACTGTCACACGCAGTGTCCTGAGCGTCTGTGGGGTTTGTGTCAGTATAACAGAGTAAAGTGAGGCTGGATGTCTGTTCAGAGAGTTTGTCCAGCAGTGAACTCACACACACTGAAGATTGACTCCACAAAACCGCCGACACATCCTGACAAACACACAACAACAACAACACTGGAGCTTCATATTTCATATATAATAAAAATTAGTTTGACGGTATAAAAACAGTCAGAGTAATTGAGGTAAATGATGTTGAATGTGTCCAAACCTCTGTGTTGAGTTCATCTCCTCTTGTCCGCAGCTTTTCCTCCAGTAACTCCACCTCTTTCTTCAGCTGACAGATTTCTGTGATGAAATCATCAATATCCAGCATAGACAGATCAGTTCCTACTGATTTACAGCACATCACATCCACCTGTGACGTCATCCTCAACACCTGAACAAATAAAAACTAAAATTATTATTTTATTATAATTATAAATAAGAGGGGTAAGTTACGACAAAATATTTAAAAAATAAGCATGTATATAATCAGATGTTAGACTACGTACTTCAATATATGAACATCTTCATTTAACAGATTTACACACCTCAGATTTAAACACGATATTCTTACATTTCTTCTCGTTTCCTTTGAAACTGTCAATGACTCAAAGCATCCATCGCAAAAAATCGAGAAAACTTTCATGTACCGTAAATAAAACACAAAAGCGTCGAAATCACAGTTATTTATAACGTTACACGCAGCGCTTGATGTTTGACTTTCTTTCGTTCTTTAGTGGGTTTATCGGCGGACTAAAGAGCTGCAGAGCGACTCCTGCTGGACTGGAGACACAAGACACTCGCCACTAAATTCATCATCGAGATCATTTTACATTCTGTTCATCGTTACCAGTGTTGTGGAGAAACTGATCACATATAACTGAACAACAGTAATCAGATATACACATTTGGTAACTTGAATCCTTTACAGCTACATAAAAAAAACTAAATAATAAGATTACGGTTACCAACAATTAGTAAAAAATTTTATTATAAACAGGATTACAATTGTCTCTTCAATTGCACAAGGGTTAAACTATTTTGCTTTTCTCTCGATTTTATTTACACGTGTGACCCCAGAAGTGATCCAAAAGCTATCAGACTACATTACTTTATACTGTGATACTTGAATTACGTTATTGGTTGCATTTTTTATATAAATAAGTAATTTGTAAATATACTGAAATACATTTTTAAAGTCACCCTCCAAACCCTGACACTGGTTATGTCATTACACTACAGATTGATGTGATCTAATAACATTGTTGTCACCGTAGTGATGTTTAAAGGGGTGTATTACAGATTCTCCAGTTAAATCTGCTAATATTGGACCTGGAGTGAACATGTGTCCACCAGTCACCTCACTTAGATACAATAAAGAATTATATTGTGATGATTCCATAGAGAACAGTGTTTACGGATTATGAGCATGAACAACAGACAATGTAAAACAAGACTTTATTGACTAGACTAGACACATACTAATATAACATACATACGCACACATACAGTTTAGCATTGGTAGAGGTTGAAGTTGGCAGCATTTGAAATCCAGCAGATCAACAGCCTGAACCAGACCATCAGTTTCTTCATTCTAAGACATCTTTGTGAAAAGGATTCATGATGAACTGTTTAATAAGCCTCATTATGATACTTGCCCATCAAAGGAAAGAAAGTGTCCTGATGCAGTTTGTTGAGGCTTCAGTTGATCTTTAGTGGAGGTGTTGTGCCTTTTTATTTGTTTGTAGAAAATACTTTAGAGAGAACTACAGACCGGTATCACGCCTCCCCCTTAATTGCTTAAATGAGCAGTGTGGTATGTAACCAGCTCTCATCCTTTCTCACCCAGAACAACCACCTGGACAGCAACCAGTCTGGTCTCAAGACCAGTCATTCCACTGAGACTGTGTTACTCTCTGTCAATGAAGCCCTGAGACTGGTAAGAGCTGCCTCCAAATCATCTGTACTTATCCTACTAGATCTATCTGCTGCCTTTGATACCATCAAACACCACATACTCCTGTCGTCCTTCAAAGCTATAGGTGTCGCTGGAGTGGTGCTCCAACATCTCGACACAGGGGTGCCTCAGGGCTCAGTGCTTGGTCCGTAGCTATTATCTATAAACAGTACATGACATCCCTAGGCTCTGTCATTCGGAAACATGGCATTTCCTAGCACCGCTATGCGGATAATACACAACTCCCCCTGTCATTTCAGCCTGACGATCCGGCTGTTTCCGCAGTTATTTATGCATGCCTAAGCAAAATTTCGCTCTGGTTGAACTAGGGCTGCAACTAACGATTATTTTAATAATCGATTAACCTTTAGATAATTTTTTTCGATTAATCGATGAATCGGATTAAAAAAAGCATTAATTTACAAACCTTTATTTAAAAAACAGAACTAAAATAGAGAAAGGAAGTACACATACATTTTGGTCCTTGAACATCCCCGAGCTGTTATAATAATAATAAAATAAAAATGGACTAACACAAAAACATACACATGTATGCTTTACATATGGCAAATATATGGACGTTTTTTTTAAATACACTGCCACCTGAGCTGCCAGAACAATAAAAAATTTATAAAAATAAATAACAATACAAATCAGAAAATTTAACAGGATTTATTTGAATGTCAGAACTTGTTCTCTACACTACACTGCAGACGCACACACTCGCAGATGCACAAACTCTCACACTGACACACACACACACACACACACTCTCTCTATCAAGTTCAATTGAAGCTTATTCATTAAATTATTACCATCATTGTAGTAAGTGCAAGGTTCATTTATACACCACATTTAAAGACAGCTTAAGATGTCCAAGTGCTATAAAAGAACTTTAAAATTAAATTAAAAAGTACAAATATATTTGTCATTAATAACCCTTATGAGACAAAGCACAGAATAAACACTTTTCTAACTTAGTAGTTTTGTCCTGTTGTCAGTTCAAATATCATAAAAATTTAAATCAAGATATATTTACTAGAAACATGAAATAGCATAAGATATTATGTCTTATTTTCTTAAAAAAAACACATCAAAATGTAGTGATTCTTTTCTTTATAACAAGCAAAATTATGTGCCAATGGGGTGAGAAATCTCAAACAGAGGTTTTAAGCATCACATAATTTTCTCATGACATTTTTCTTGTCCAGTAATCTTGATTTAAGATTTTTAGATATTTGGACTGGAAACGAGACAAAATGACTAATTAGAAAACCTATTTTTCCAGTGTTGCTAAACAGATTGAAAAATTAATGGTCCAAAAAAGGCGAGTGAATAAAAACGTGACTTTAGTCTTGCCATGCAAAGTGCACAGTAACTATATCACCCCTGCTTTACTAGTGTTATTAACGAGCTAACGCTAACTTGTCACGCTTGTCAAGCTGGATAACGAGTAAACACCAGCACAAGGGACATTACGATCCTCACTTCAAAACGGAACAAAAGTAGGATTCTGTATAGTGACTTAACCTGCTGTTGAACTCCCTTCCTCATCATCAAAGACTCACACATGTTTGCGTTTCAGGTGCTGGATCATTGCCGTGTTGCTCCCGTGCCATGCCATGTCGCTTTTGCATATTTTGCAGTTAACGCACTTTTTCTGTTTATTTAGTGTGAAATGCTTCCATACCTTGAATGTCTTGGTTCGCGTGGATTTCACAGCCCCCGCCATGTATCCGCTCGTTTTATTTTATTTTTGCTCCGCCCTGTCTATGAGGCGCCGAAATCTGCTAGCATCAGTGCGCGAGAGAGACAGACTGTGTTCACTCCGCTCCGCGCTAAAAAAATTTTTTAATAATCAAATGTCTCCGCGTCGCGCGACACAACGAATCGATTATGAAATTCGTTGCCAATTCTTTTAGTAATCGATTTTTATCGATTTAATCGATTCGTTGTTGCAGCCCTAGGTTGAACGATCATCACCTGCAGCTGAACCTCGCAAAAACAGAACTGCTTGTAATCTCGGCCGACACAAAGATTCATCACAACTTTTCCATTCAGCTGGCTCATCATCCATCACATCTTGCAGAACGGCAAGAAACCTGGGAGTGATCGACGATCAGCTTAACTTCACTGATCAAATTGCCAGCACCATCCGGTCCTGTAGATTCATCCTCTACAATATTGGGAAAATTAGACCTTTTCGATCTGAGTATACTACGCAAGTCCTAGTCCAGGCTCTTGTTCTATCAAGACTGGACTACTGCAATGGGCTACTGGCTGGACTACCAGCTTGTGTAACAGAGGCAAGCTAGTGTAGAGCTGTGCAGTATGTAAACGACCGGTTCGAGGCCCGCCTGGAGCAGGTGTGGTTCGTTCCGGTTACACTTGCACAACCAAACCTCTGAAGATGATCCAGAATGCAGCAGCAAGACTGGTCTTCAATGAACCGAAGAATTCACAAGTCACTCCTCTCTTCAATAAGTGACATAGTCTCCCTTTAGTAGCTCCGATCAGATTCAGATTCCTCTGCTTCTGGCCTTCAAGACCACCACTGATTAGGAATCCTCTTATTTTCACTTGCTACTGCAGACTTATATACCCACTTGAATCCTATGCTCTGCAAACGAATGACGTCTTGCGGCGCCATCCCAAAAAGGTAAAAAATCACTCTCGCCTTCCTTCTCGGGATCGGTTCCACATTTCTGGAATGATCTGTGTTGTGATCCCGGTCCTACGGCTGGACATCCGATCTCCCGACTCTAGAGATTCATCTGGTCCTCCGCCTCTCCGATGGCGCTTCCGAACGCTGGCTGACGCTACCGTACACTTGGGTTTCACAGTTGGCCTTGCAGTCAGCTACCTCCCTCTGGAATCGCTGGGACTTTAACTCACGGAAGTCTATGGAATCTCTGGGTCTAACGCTGGACAGTTGCCTGTGTTCATGCCATAGGAATCTTTAGACCATACGAACTGTGACCTTTGTGTATGCTTAATAAATATTGGATTATTCTACCTGCAATTGAGTCTGCTCCGTTGGTGAATCATGACAGATCTGCATGCTGCTACAAGATCAGCAGATTCTTTAGCCATCTTTAAGAATCATCTGAAAACACATTTCTTAAGTGAACACCTGACTGATGAGTTCAGACTTGTATCTCTTTTCCACTCATAAAAAAAACATTAGTTCTGTATACTGTGTTGGGCTATATAAGACCAGTTTTCTTTTATTGCACTTATGGTTTTTGTTGTGCTCATGTTGTTTCAATTGCTTCCATTGTTTCCCTCGTCTGTAAGTCGCTTTGGATAAAAGCCTCTGGTAAATGACTAAATGTAAATGTACTCTTTAGTCACAGGTTTTGAAGCCAAAAGATGGACTTTATTATCAGGAACACCATGGGCATAATACACATCTTCTCATTATTTATCTCGTTGGGTATAAAATCTTCTAGAGAGGTTGTAGCCTGGCACATATATTAATTTGGAAAAGAGGTTCCAAAACCTATTAACAGGAAATGAATAGTTCACCTTCTAAATGAAAATGCAGTCATCATTTTATGGAGAGAAAATTGTGCTAAAACTTAACAAACAAATCCAGCGTTCTGCAAACAAATGCAACCTTTTTTGCAAAAGCAACTTAACTCAGAAACAAACAGAAAGCGTTTTACAAATACATAATGGAATTCGAGAGAAAATGCAAAGGTGTAACATATGAATGTACTGTGTTTAAGTCTCACCTCTTTATGAGATTTTTTCAGCTTGATTTTCTCACAAATATGACTGTTCAGATTTTTTCCAAAATAACATAATTTAAATTTTCTCCCAAATGCATGTGCAACTTCCTCTTACAAAACAGCAGGTGGTGCTATTGGGAATTTTAGATTCAAACGGAAAAAGTTTTGAACAATCCCTTGCATCCCACCCTCGCCAGTGCAAGAAACTGAATTAAGACAAATTTCATTCGTCAAGTTTCATTCATTTTGTCTCACTAAATTTATTGAAACTGTTAATAATAATCAGTTGCTGTTCTTAATGATAAACAAGAAATGATGCATTTGTTTTAATAAACAAATAGTGTACAACAAACCTGGATGCATTTGCAATGTTGTCACCCCTTCCATCCCATCTCATTCTGTTGTCCTTGTTTCCCAACTGTTTATGAAAACACACTGCTTTCACAATGGTAGTTTCTTATATTGGGATTTTGACACACTTTTGTGTCTATATAAGGGCTTGCTCTAGGCATAAGCAGGGGTGGGCTGAACCCACCTAAATGTTTGTCTTGCCCACACCATGAGAATCAAAAAGTAACACTAAAATTGCTGTATTTTCTATTGGCTGAAAACAACATCACTGTTCAATTCACTGCTGTGGCTTTGAAACAGAGAAGCATACAGGTGGAAGCAAAATACTCTACAAAGGAATTTTAGACGCACTACACACTGCACAAAATTAATTGTGCTGTAAAATCAGAAACCTATATTAATTTTTGTGGTCTTGTTTTGTGCTGATAACAAACAGCTATTATTTGCTTGCAATATATAGGCTAGATTTTTACCTATCGACTTTCAGTAATGACTGAAAGATCCATCTTCCGAAGCTCCCGCTTCCACAATAAATCTGAGTCTCTCCATCTCAACACCCCAATTCACGCTGCAGGGGAAGGGAAACATTCATTGTGCAGTGTAATCAGATTAATTCATTAAACGAAATTAAACAGAAATCAGTGATCGTCTAGTGATGGGGAATGTTCTTAGCCAGCTTTCTTTTTTAGGATTCTATTTATGTCCAGTTAACAAAATCGCCTTATTTAGGACGTAAAACATCAATCAAATTAAATGCACTCTTACTATATAAAAGGCAATAATCAACAATAATTATTTTTTGTTTTAAACCGCAGTCTTCTTTAATGAATGCCTGATTTTTTCATATTTATAACATCATAAATCCTGCATGGATTGCGGTCATAATGTAGTATTGAATTCTAACAATCGCAATGCACAAGAGTGACAGTCAACAGCAATATGAAAGACCGAGTCAGGGTTATTTTATAAAACACATTTTTTTCATAATACGTGTACAAACATTAGTCTTGTTTTGTTTAAAACTAAATAAAAACTTGTTTTTTTGTGATGCTTCATTTTAAAGATGCAGATCATCTTTTCTGCTGTTATCTCCAGTTCATTTTCTGCAAATAAAGGCAAATACAAAAGTACATGAAATTTGGGAGAAAAGTTCACAGAAATAAACTAAAAATACAATTTTACCCAAACACATTCTTATCAGAAAAAAGGAAAATACTTTTGAAATGGTCTCTTAATTTATATACTGTCTGTGTGGTTGGGGTATATGCCCACCCAGGAAATCTGATAGCCCACCCTTCTGCACCTTGCAGGAACTGGGCCTGGTTTATACTTAGATTTTTAAATAAGATGACGTGGGTAGTCGTGGCCTAATGGTTAAGGAGTCGATTGTAAGGTTCAATTCTCAGAGCCGGCAGCGGCGGGTTAAGACTGATGTGCCCTTGAGCAAGGCACCTTACCCCTACTTGCTCCCCGAGCGATGCAGTGATAGCTGCCCACTGCTCCGGGAGTTGCTGTGTGTGTGTTCACTACTCTCTGAAAGGGTTAAATGCAGAGGTCACATTTCGAGGTATGGGTCACCATATCTGACTAATCAGTCACTTTCACTTGAAGGCAGTGAAAGAGATTTCAGTATAGTATCTGCTCTCTTTCTGAGATGCGACTGGTTTTTAAAAAAAATTCTGCATTAAAAAGTTGCATGAATGCTGTCACTTTTATGATATAAAGACCTTTGTCCAAATAGCAACTCACAGATAAAAAGTATTTAACATTATGTCTAACATTTCATCGAGGAGCTTTATGCAGTACTGTAAAGCTTAAAGTTTAAACACCTTGTTGTAAATGTTGTTTTCTTCACACTGCAAACAATGGAACACATTTGGTTATCGTTGCTGTTTTTAACCTCAGCCTGAGAAATTCTTGCATTCTGCAGTTAAAACATATTTATTGTAGTTGCAAAAGTGAGCAACTCGTCTGTTCTGTCGACCCTTTAGCAGAGATATTCTTTTCAGAAGTCGATGACCACTTCATCATTAGCATTGAATGCGCCTCTCGCACCCGGCTTTGGTGATAGATAAACAAATGGCAAAGGGAGGGCTGGTGAAAGGGAGTGGCTGGATGTTCTGCTTGAAAAATGTAACATTATTGCGCATTAAAGTTAAAATATATATTCACAATTTTGGCAGCTGCACCAGTGCAACCATTAGGAAAACTTGTCGTATTGACTGAAAAAAACATAGTTGCAAAATGCAACCATTTGGTCAAAATCTAGGCTCGGGCATAGAGAGTTGTCAGTTGTCTACAATGTTCAGTTGCCATTAGTCTATTCGGGTTTAAAATTAACGCTGCAATTTTTTTGGCTATTTGAAGCGAAATGGCCAATTTTTGCAATAACCAGACAGATCTCACCCCCATCAACTTCCATAATTGAAAAATTACTTTACCATTTCTTTTGTTCTATATTACGCTGATGATTCTCTTTCTGCCCTCCTCCCCTATCCCAAGGCAATCACAGTTTATGCAGCTCAAGTACAACCACCTTGTGTCATCCTCCTCATCTTAACTACAAACTATCATAAGCACAAGAAGTTAATAATCAGACAAACAACATAAAACAGATTCATTTTAATTTCATACATGAGAAAAGACATTAAGGATAATTTCACTTGGCACATAATACACAGAAAAATACTGTGAGTAAAATTAGGGCAAGAGTTAGGATAAGAGTTGTGTTGTTTGGTGTGACTTTAGATCAGTTTGTTCTTCAGCGTGTTTCTTCTGATGAGTCTGAAGAGTTCTTAAATAAGTGAATCTCTCTCCGCAGCTCGAGCACTGGTAAGGTTTCTCTCCAGTGTGAATTCTCTCATGTATTATCTGATTAGCTTTATGACGGAAGAGTTTCTCACAGTGTGAACACTGAAAGCGTTTCTCCTCGATATGTGTAGTTTTGTGTGACTTTAGATCAGTTTGTTCTTCAGCGTGTTTCTTCTGATGAGTCTGAAGAGTTCTTAAATAAGCGAATCTCTCACCGCAGCTCGAGCACTGATAAGGTTTCTCTCCGGTGTGAATTCTTAGATGACCTCTTAAAGTACTTGGATCCGTAAAGCTCTTTCCACAGTGAGGGCAGTGGTAAGGTTTCTCTCCAGTGTGAATTCTCAGATGACCTCTTAAAGCACTTGGATTAGTAAAGCTTTTTCCACAGCGAGGGCAGTGGTAAGGTTTCTCTCCGGTGTGAATTCTCTCATGTATTATCTGACCAGCTTTACGATGGAAGCGTTTCTCACAGTGTGAACACTGAAAGAGTTTCTCCTCGATATGTGTAGTTTTGTGTGACTTTAGATCAGTTTGTTCTTCATTGTGTTTCTTCTGATGAGTCTGAAGACTTACGAATCTCTTCTCACACAGTTTTTCTCCAGTGTGAATTCTCTGATGAAGAACAAGATTTGCTTTGGTGCTGAAATATTTGTCACATTCACTGCAGTGGAAAGACTTTTCACCGCTGTGTGTCCGCACGTGAACTTTCAGACGAGAAGATGAGAGAAAATTCTTCCCAAACTGCTCACAGTGAAAGTGTTTCTTGTCTCTGTGCTCTTGTGAATGAAGATTCTTCTCTTGTGAGGTAGAAAAGCTGATGTCACATCTGGTGCAGGTGAAGAGTTTCTGGTCTGTGTGTTTTCTCTCACGTGTCTTCAAATGTCTCTGTGAACTGAATGTCTTCCCACAGGTGATGCGGGAAAGAGTTTGTGCTGTCAGTCGCTGTTTTGACGTAGAGGCCATTTCTCCATCACAACATGAATCACTCCTCTCATCTGAAAGAAACACGACAGCAAATATGAAACTACATCAGTGTTTATTGAGCATGAGAAACTAACTTCATTGTGGTTTTCTCAAGTTACCAAAAAACATACTTTATGAATAAGCAACTCGCATGACAGATGAAACATACCTGAAGGAATAAAATCATCATTCTCATGTTCTTCAGTCGGTTCTTCCTCTGATTTGGGTTCTGTTTTTATTTCCAGACTGACAGAAGGAACAAAATCCTCATGATTCTCCTCTTCATCAGTTTGATCTTTCTCTGGTGTGGGTTCTGTTTTCATCTCCATCAGTTTCCTGCAGTCCATCAGTTTGACAGAACACATCTTCAGTGGTATGGTGTTCAGGGTCTGCTGTTCTCCAGCGTTACAGACAGAAGCCAGAGACTCTGTGGAGGTTTGATCAGTAGATTCATCCTGATTCAAGGTGTGATTACTGTCACACGCAGTGTCCTGAGCGTCTGTGGGGTTTGTGTCAGTATAACAGAGTAAAGTGAGGCTGGATTTCTGTTCAGAGAGTTTGTCCAGCAGTGGCTGTGGTGTGATCTGATCTCTGCTGCTCCACACTGAATCCAGAGATTCTTTTTAGCTCGCATCATTCACACGCACTGAAGATTGACTCCACAAAACTGCAGACACATCCTGACAAACACACAACACCAGCACTGGAGCTTTATATTTCATGTATGTGTGGTATGTTATTTTAATCTAATTTGACTAGAATGATGGTATAAAAACAGTCAGAGTAATTG
The DNA here is from genome assembly GCA_008369825.1 of Triplophysa tibetana. Taxonomy (NCBI): domain Eukaryota; kingdom Metazoa; phylum Chordata; class Actinopteri; order Cypriniformes; family Nemacheilidae; genus Triplophysa; species Triplophysa tibetana. Next base: position 5,669,809 of record CM017917.1, on the reverse strand, counting down.
AGGTTAATGATGTTGAATGTGTCCAAACCTCTGTGTTGAGTTCATCTCCTCTTGTTCTCAGCTTTTCTCCAGTAACTCCACCTCTTTCTTCAGCTGACAGATTTCTGTGATGAAATCATCAATATCCAGCATAGACAGATCAGTTCCTACTGATTTACAGCACATCACATCCATCTGTGACGTCATCCTCAACATCTAAACAAATAAAAACCTAAAATCATTATTTTATTATAATTATAAATGACAGGAGATAACTTACGACAATATATAAAAAAATAATAATGTATATAATCAGATGTTAGACTACGTACTAGAATATATGAACATCTTCATCTAACAGATTTACACACCTCAGATTTAAACACGATATTCTCAAATTTCTTCTCGTTTCCTTTGAAACTGTCAATGACTCAAAGCGTCGAACGCAAAGGATCGAGAAAACCTTCATGTACCGTAAATATAACACAAAAGAGTCAAAATCACAGTTATTTATAACGTTACACGCAGCGCTTGATGTTTGACTTTCTTTCTTTCGTTCTTTAGTGGGTTTATCGGCGGACTAAAGAGCTGCAGAGCGACTCCTGCTGGACTGGAGACACAAGACACTCGCCACTAAATTCATCATCGAGATCATTTTACATTCTGTTCATCATTACCAGTGTTGTGGAGAAACTGATCACATATAACTGAACAACAGTAATCAGATATACACATTTGGTAACTTGAATCCTTTACAGTTACATGAAAAAAAACGAAATAAAAAGAATACGGTTACCAACAATAGTAAAAGATTTGATTATAAACAGGATTACGATTGTCTCTTCAATTGCACAAGGGTTAAACCATTTTGCTTTTCTCTTGATTTTATTTACACATGTGACCCAGAAGTGATCCAAAAGCTATCAGACTACATTACTTTATACTGTCATACTTGAATTACGTTATTGATTGCATTTGATTATATAAGTAAATTATAACAGTACTGGAATACATTTTCAAAGTCACCCTCCCAACCCTGACACTGGTTATGTCATCACACTAAAGATTGATGTGATCTAATAACATTGTTGTCACTGTAGTGAAATTTAAAGGGTCATAAACAAGCCCACAGTCTCTTATGTGTTATTGACAAATATACATAGCTACAAGAAATGTTACATTCTCATAATAACGACATCAGAAGTGGACAGTCGAGTCATTCCGATGTTATCCACACACTTCCAGACAAACGTATTTCATTACTTCAAGTAATTCATAATTTGAGGCTTTCACAAATTCTCCAGTTAAATCTGCAAATATTGGACCAAGAGTGAACATGTGTCCACCAGTCACCTCACTATAGATACAATAAAGAATTCTGTTGTGATGAATCCATAGAGAACAGAGTTTACGGATTATGAGCATGAACAACATGCAACTTAAAACAAGACTTTATTGACTAGACACATAATATAACACATATGTAGACACACATACTAGACTAGACACATACTAATATAACATACATATGCACACTGTTGGACTTTCAGCCGTCCTGCATATTCAAAAATTGAAGGAAGATGATTTCCAATAAAATGAGGTTTATTAACCAGATCACAAAAAATTAGTGGTGGGCATAGATTAATTTTTTTAATCTAGATTAATCTAGATTAAAATGGCTCATTTGAATTCTGCCGAAGGCATTCAGAATATGTGTGTTACCCAAATAATGACTAAAAGTAAGTCTTTGAGAACGGGTTTCTCAAGCCAGGTGGCGCATTAGAGAAGGGGCTCATCTCCTGTTTCCAAAATGCATCACAAACTACTTGAGAAAGCTGTTCTACTATGATAATTTGTGATGAAAATTAAATTATGTTCAATAAGATTTACTTGTGTTTACTTCCGCATTAGCTAAGGGATGCTTTGAGTTTAGGTGGTACTTGAGACTGGAAGAGCTCCTACATTACATTTACATTTAGTCATTTAGCAGACGCTTTTATCCAAAGCGACTTACAAAGAGTTAGGGAGCAACAAGCGATATGTCATACAGGAGCCATAATACATTAGGTGCCAATACAAAGTTATTGGTTTCAACTAAAGCTAGACCACTACCTGTTGAGAGAAAGTTTTTTTTTTTAAACTAACTGTATGTAAACCAATTTCGTACAGTAAACCAATTCCACATTGCACAAGGTGCAAACAAGCTTAGTCTTGTCGAGGTTTCCATTGGGAAGCGTCTTAAAAATAAATGTTCCCTGAAGCAACCCGGCGGCTTCATAGCTGCATCCATGTTAGTACGTCACGTTTGATCTGGTCATTTCACAGTAACGTTATGTTGTGTTCAGACCAAACACGAGTGATGTACATGTTAAGTCAATGCAAAGAGGCGATAGACCTACTTGCTGCGCGAATCGCGCGAATGAAGCCCTGGTTATGAGATGATGAGGCGGCGCGAATGACGCGAATCACGCGAGTTGAAAAATCTCGTTCTCTTCCCCTACAGTGACATTAATCTATGTATACATCCGCGCTAAAATATCAAAGTGAAAGTCATCAAAGCTTGTGTAGTATAGACCCAGCTCCCAACCCGACTTTGAGAATAGATTAACGGCGACATTTTTTTTATCGCGCGATAAGAGTCTCACTGCGTTAACGCCGTTAACGGCCCACCACTACAAAAAATACAGCATGCTGGGTTGTTAGACGAACACTCCTCTGTCCTCTCAAAAACCAACAACCCCCAAAGTACATAGTCACACAATATATATATGGTATGTCACGACGATCTCTCTTCCACCAATCATCAACTTCTGCTTTGTCCTTTTGGTTCCTGCAAAACATTCCTGAAAAACAACATACCACATACCTCCCCCACCCTTCTACAGATACTCACATTTCCTGTTGCAAGCACATTGATATCCCACACAGTTTTTCACTGTTTTCACAGTGCAGATTATATGATGAATGAATGTATGACAAAACCTTACTGTCTAACTACAGACCTATATCAAATCTTCCTCTTATAGGCAAGATCATTGAAAAGGTTGTCTTCAATCAGCTGACCAAATTTTTGAACTCAAATGGCTACCTGGACAATTATCAGTCTGGTTTCCGTCAGCATCATAGCACAGAGACAGTGCTCATAAAGATAATTAATGATATTCGATTGAATTCTGATTCAGGCAAAATATCAGTTCTGGTTTTACTAGATCTCAGTGCTGCCTTTGACACAGTAGATCACACCATACTCCTAAATAGGCTGGAAAACTGGGTAGGGCTTTCTGGATTGGTACTTAAATGGTTTGGGTCATACCTTAAAGGGAGAGTGTGGAGTACAAGAAATGAGAAGACAAGAGACGAAGTCGCGTCGAGTCCGCTTAGTATCCACTTTAATATATCTCACTCCGAACAGCGAGTGAGATCAAAAACAACAACACACGTGAAAACCGGAACAACACTGAACTAACTCCTCCCTCCCTTAAAGGTACAGTACCCTGGTGAATGTCTCATAATAAACATAATACTTGTGGTTCGCCACACAGGCCCCCCCAGAATTCACCTCAACAAAACATAGGACTCTATACATAATAACAAAACAGAACAGATTTGACAGTTTTTTGGTAAGTCAACGTATAGTAGGGCGAATAAGGCGGCCATAAAGGCTTCGCTTAACAGGAGAAGGGCGAAGGGGCAGGGCAGGGGCCGAGGCTGCCGAAGGGGGGCGCCCTCGCCGTGGGGGCTGGGCCAGCTGAAGTGGTGCACCAATATCCAGATGAGCAGGCTTGAGACGGTCTATTGCCACCCGCTCAGGCCTGCCCCCCATATCCACGACGAAGTTCTTAGACCCCCCCACCAGGACACGGAAGGGTCCATCGTAGGGGGGCTGCAGCGGGGTACGATGGCCATTGTGGCGGATGAACACATACTTGGCCGACAGTAAATCCTTGGGCACGTAGGACTTTGGGAGGCCATGGTGAGATGTGGGAATAGGAACAAAAGCATCAGCAATGTCCCGGGACCCAGCACGATGAGAGGCCACCGACCACCGGGCCGCGGCATCAGGAAGAAATTCCCCCGGAACGCGCAAAGGCTGTCCGTACACCAGCTCGGCTGATGAGGCTTGAAGATCTTCTTTTGGGGCAGAGCGAAGGCCAAGCATGACCCATGGGAGGCGGTCAGCCCAGTCGCAGCTCGTAAGGCTGGCCCTAAGCGCGGCCTTCATGTCCCGATGAAATGTCCTTCATGTCCGCTCACAAAGTCCATTGCTCTGTGGGTTATAGGCCGTGGTACGGTGGACCTTCACCCCTAGGACCTCGGCAACCGCAGTCCAAAGCTCCGATGTGAACTGTGGACCTCGGTCCGAGGAGAGGTCGGATGGTGTGCCAAAACGGGCCACCCAAGACATAATGAACGCCCGGGCCACGTCAGCTGAAGTAATTGAAGACAGGGGAACCACTTCAGGCCATCTGGTGGTCCTGTCCACCATGGTGAGGAGGTAGGTGTAACAACGGGAGGGGGGAAGTGGGCCCACCAGGTCCACATTCACATGATCAAAACGTCTCTCTGGCACTTTGAACGGTGCCAAAGGGGCCTTGGTATGCCGGGTCACCTTTGCTCGCTGGCACGCCACACAGGCAGCAGCCCAGGCCCTGACGTCCCTCCGCAGGCCTGGCCAGACAAACTTGGCCCCCACCAGCTTTGTAGAGGCCTTCACCCCTGGGTGGGAAAGGCTGTGGATGGCGTCAAAAACCTTACGCCTCCAGCCAGCAGGTACCATAGGGCGCGGTTGTCCAGTGGAGACATCGCAGAGGAGTGTAGCGTTGGCCGTGTCAAAAACCACATCCTCCATGAGCAACGCTGTGGGGGCCGTCCTGTAGGCTTGCACCTCACCGTCCGTGGTCTGATTCACAGCCATCGTAGCGTAGTCAATGCCTAAATGGACGGACCCAGCAACAGCCCGGGAAAGGCAGTCTGCGACGAAATTGTCTTTACCGGCCACATGCTGAATGTCAGTGGTAAATTCGGAGATGGCAGAGAGCTGACGCTGCTGTCGACCAGACCATGGTTCTGAAGACTTCGCCATTGCAAACGTCAGTGGTTTGTGGTCAACGAAAGCAGTGAAACGCCGGCCCTCTAACAAGAAACGGAAATGACGGGTGGCGAGGAAAAGACCCAGGAGCTCCCTGTCAAAGGTGCTGTATTTCCTCTCGTTGTCCCGGAGCTTCCTGCTGAAAAAGGCCAGCGGGTGCCAGGCTCCCCCTACCCACTGTTCACACACAGCCCCCACGGTGTAATCAGAAGCGTCCGAAGTAAGAGCAACAGGGGCGGTCGGAGACGGGTGCTCCAGCAGAGCAGCGTTGGCCAGCGCGGTTTTGGCAGCATCAAAGGCATGAGTCATCTCTGGGGACCAATCCAACCCCGCAAGGCGTCGTATAAGGGTCGAATGAGTTGAGCCGGATGGGGAAGGAAACGGTTGTAGAAGTTCACCATACCCAGAAACTCCTGCAAGGACTTCACAGTCCGTGGGCGTGGGAAACTGGCGATGGTGTCCACCTTGGCAGGGAGGGGAACGGCCCCTAGCGGGGTGACGTGGTGGCCGGGAAAGTAATGGACGACCGGCCAAACTCACACTTAGCCGGGTTGAGGATGAGACCATGCTCATTGAGCCGGCCGAATAGCTGCCTGAGATGTGTCAGGTGGGCGTCTGCGGACGCGCTGGCCACGAGAATGTCGTCCAAGTAAACAAATAAGAAGGGCATGTCCCTCAGCACAGAGTCCATAAGGCGCTGAAACGTCTGCGCTGCACCCTTGAGGCCGAAAGGCATCCGCAGGAATTCAAAAAGGCCAAAGGGTGTGATGACTGCTGTTTTGGGGACATCCCGCGGGTGGACCGGCACCTGGTGGTAACCGCGCACCAGGTCCACCTTCGAAAAGATAGTGGCGCCAGCTAGGTGGGCAGAGAAATCCTGTATGTGTGGCACTGGGTAGCGGTCGGGGGTGGTGGCGTTGTTCAGGCGATGGAAATCACCACAGGGACGCCAACCGCCATCAGCCTTAGTCACCATGTGTAGGGGGGAGGCCCACGGGCTGTTAGAGCGGCGCACGATGCCAAGGTGCTCCATGTTAGTGAACTCCTCCCTGGCGATCGCAAGCTTGGCAGAGTCGAGGCGCCGGGCTCGTGCATAGACTGGGGGGCCAAATGTGGTGATGTAGTGCTCCACGCCATGCTTGGCCACCGCCGATGAAAACGTGGGCGTGGTGATGTCGGGGAACTCAGCAAGCAGGCGTTGATATAAGTCCCCGGTGGCAAGTGTGTTCGACAGACAAAGCGCCCCCACCCCTCCAAGCGTGCAGGGGTACGAAGCAAAAGACAGGGCGTCGATAAGGCGGCAGTTTGTAACATCCACCAACAGACGGTAAGCGCAGAGGAAATCCGCCCCCAGGAGCGACGTAGATACAGCGGCCATTACGAAATCCCAGCCGAAACGCCGCCCGCCAAAACACACTTTCACATACCTCGTGCCATAGGTACGAATGGGTGTGCCGTTGGCGGCGTCCATTGGGGGGCCATGCCCGCCAGCCATAGTGTCTACAGGCGTTGCGGGGAGAATGCTGCGTTGAGCCCCCGAATCGACCAGCAGCCGCCGGCCGGACAAGGTGTCAGTGATGAATAACAGCTTGCAGTCACGGCCAGCGCCCATAGCTGTTAATGAGCGCTGGCCCTGGCTTTTCCCAGGGCTCTAAAACTGCAAGGCTGGCGACACTGCTTGGCCTTAGCCCCAAACCTGGAATGGTAATAACACCACCCGTCCTCACGCTGTCGGCGGGCGTCACGGCGGCTTCAGTGTCCTGGTCGTCCTCCGGGGAGCCAAGCGCGGCAGACATGTGCTGGGGAGGCAACAGTGCATGGACAAACTGCTGCCGGTTGGCAAGAAAAATCCTGTCTGCCTCCACAGCCAGCGCCCGATAGTCTCTGGAGGAAGGGAGGGTTGAACTGGCCAGCGCAGTGCGTACGGGTACCGGAAGCTGCCGCAGAAATATGTGCGCGAAAAGGAACGAAGGATCCGCCGCGCCAAGAACAGCTAACATCCTCTCCATTAACTCAGATGGCTTGCTGTCGCCAAGGCGGTTCAGAGACAGCAGGCGGTCTGCTTTCTCCAGCTCCGACAGCTCAAAAAGTTGCAACAAGAACGTTTTGAGTGCGTTGTATTTACCGTCAACCGGAGGAACCTCTAACAGCGCCATAGCCCTGGCTGTCGTCGAGGCATCCAAGGCCGCTACTACGTGGAAATATTTTGTAACGTCCTGTGTTATTCCTCTCAGCTGGAACTGAGCCTCGATGTGTTAAAACCACGGGCGTGGGTTGTGCTGCCAAAAGTCCGGTAATTTGACGGTGGCGGCGCAGGTAGCACCGACATTAGCCGCGCCGCTAGCAGCAGCATTTTCACTACCGTCGTGTTGCGACATAATTCAGCCGTATCCTACACGCGTCGGGGTCACCAAATGTGGAGTACAAGAAATGAGGAGACTAGAGACGAAGTTGCGTCGAGTCCGCTTAGTATCCACTTTAATATATCTCACTCCGAACAGCGAGTGAGATCAAAAACAACACACGTGAAAACCGGAACAACACTGAACTAACTCCTCCCTCCCTTAAAGGTACAGTACCCTGGTGAATGTCTCATAATAAACATAATACTTGTGGTTCGCCACAAGAGGTTACTATGTGAACATAGGCAACCATAAATCTGACTGGACACCCATGACTTGTGGTGTTCCACAGGGCTCAATTCTAGCTCCGCTCCTCTTCAACCTGTATATGCTCCCACTTGGCCAAATAATGAAAAAGTACCAAATTGCCTACCACACCTATGCAGACGACACTCAGATCTACCTAGCCCTCTCACCCAATGACTACAGGCCTATTGACTCTCTTTGCCAATGCATTGATGAAATTAACAGATGGATGTGTCAAAACTTCCTTCAGTTAAATAAAAACAAACTGAAGTCATTGTTTTTGGTAACAAGGATGAAACTGACAAGGTAAACACATACCTTGACTTAAGAGGTCTAAAGACACAAAGCAAGGTAAAAAATCTTGGGGTCATTTTGGAGTCTGACCTTAGTTTCAGCAGTCATGTCAAAGCAATAAGCAAATCAGCCTACTACCATCTCAGAAACATAGCCAGAATCAGATGTTTTGTCTCAAGCCAAGATTTAGAGAAACTAGTTCATGCTTTCATCACCAGCAGGGTGGATTACTGTAATGGACTCCTTACAGGTCTTCCCAAAAAGACCATCAGACAGCTGCAGCTCATACAGAACGCTGCTGCCAGGATTCTGACCGGAACCAAAAAATCTGAGCATATCACTCCAATCCTCAGGTCCTTACACTGGTTACCAGTTACTTTTAGAATCAACTTCAAAGTATTATTAATTGTCTATAAATCACTCAATGGTCTAGGACCCAAATACATCTCAGATATGTTCATTGAATATAAACCAATCAGACTTCTCAGATCATCAGGATCAAGTCAGTTAGAGATAACAAGGGTTCACTCAAAACAGGGCGAGTCAGCGTTTAGCCATTACGCCACTCGTAGCTGGAATCTGCTTCCAGATGACATCAGACATTCACCAACAGTAGATACTTTTAAGTCCAGATTAAAAACACACTTGTTGTGCATTCACAACCTGAGCACTGTGCTACTTTACATCAACTGCACTTCTATTTCTAATTTATTTTTATTTTGCTCTTATTCTTTTTATATACTGTATACACTCACATTTTTAATCAATTTTATTGCTGTTTTATTGGTTTAAATAATTTGCATTTTAAATATACGTTTTATTCTTTCTGTCAATCATTTTATGTAAAGCACTTTGAATTGCACTTGTGTATGAAATGTGCTATATAAATAAACTTGCCTTTGCCTTGCCTTGCCTTGCCTATGAAACAAAAATATATCTTCACACCATAAAAAATATGTAATAAAATATGTAATAACAACAGTAATATCCCTCAACACATACAGTTTAGCATTGGAAGAGGTGAAGTTGGCAGCATTTGAAATCCAGCAGATCAACAGCCTGAACCAGACCATCAGTTTCTTCATTCTAAGACATCTTTGTGAAAAGGATTCATGATGAAATGTTTAATAAGCCTCATTATGATACTTCCCCATCAAAGGAAAGAAAGTGTCCTGATGCAGTTTGTTGAGGCTTCAGTTGATCTTGGGTGGAGGTGTTGTGCCTTTTTCTTTGTTTGTAGAACATTTTCTTCAGTCACAAGTTTTGATGCCAAAAGATGGACTTTATTATCAGGGACACCAAGGGCAGTGGAGAGGGTTTGCAAAGGAACTGACTTCTCTATCTTTGGGCCAGCTTAAATAACATCTTCTCATTATTTATCTCATTGGGTGTAAAATCTTCTACAGAGGTTGTAGCCTGACAAAGACTAAGGGGTCTGTGTCCTTGTAGAAGCGACACAGGCCGAGTGAAGCGGAAGAGAGGGAACAGAAAAAGAGGACCGGAGACTATTGTCTCTTTAAACTTTAAAGATGACCCAACCAGGGGATGTCAGTTTGGTAAGAAAAGTGAATTGTTTTTGTCTTCCAGTGTGGTGGTTTGTAGAGATTTGGAACAACTCGAATGTGAATAATTGACGACAGAATTTTCATATTTGGGTGAACTATCCCTTTAATATCTTGATCGTGCTATTATCTTGACTAACTGAGCCTCGTTTGAATCAGTAGGATCATGTGAACTAAAGCTAAACTTTATGAAACCCATTTAAGCCTGATTGATTAGTCCAGTTCATTCAGGTCTGGTTTTGGACCTTAATTCCTGCTTTTCTAAGTGACTTTTATGAAACAGCCCTCAGGATAAATAAAACCTCTATAGTGTCTAGAGCATTCTCATCTGTAGCACTGACCTCTGGAATAGTCTTCCTGATACTGTTCGAGGGTCAGACACACTCTCCCAGTTTAAATCTAGATGAAAACACATCTTCCAGTAAAATCTACACATGATGCATTCCAGTATTATCTTTAAAAGTAATGAACAGCAGCTACGCTGATGATTCTCTTTCTGTCCTCCTCCCCTATCCTGAGACAACCACAGATTATGCCGCTCAAGTACGACCACTTTATGTCATCCTCCTCATCTTAACTACAAACTGTCATAAGCACAAGAAGTTAATAATCAGACAAACAACATAAAACAGATTCATTTTTTTTATTCGTACATGAGAAAAGACATGCAGAATAATTTTATTGGCACATAGTACGCAGAAAATACTGTGAGTAAAATTGTTCCAGGTTATAGACGCTACAATGTTTCCAGAGCAGTTTGTTCTTCAGCGTGTTTCTTCTGATGAGTCTGAAGACTTCTTAAATAAGTGAATCTCTCGCAGCAGATCGAGCACTGATAAGGTTTCTCTCTGTATGAATTCTCTGATGTACTCTAAAAGAACTGGCTGAGTAAAGCTCTTTCCACAATAAGGGCAGAGAAAAGGTCTTTCTCCAGTGTGAATTCTCTCATGAATTATCTGATTAGCTTTTTACGGAAGCGTTTCTCACAGTGTGAACACTGAAAGCGTTTCTCCTCTGTATGTGTAGTTTGGTGTGACTTTAGATCAGTTGTTCTTCAGCGTGTTTCTTCTGATGAGTCTGAAGAGTTCTTAAAAAAGTGAATCTCTTTCCGCAGCTCGAGCACTGATAAGGTTTCTCTCCGGTATGAATTCTCTCGTGGTTTTTCAAGGCACTCATTCGAGCAAATGACTTGTCACAATGAGAACATTTAAAGGGTTTTTCACCTGTATGAATTCTCTGATGATTTAGTAGACCAGTTTGATGAGTGAAACCCTTCCCACAAAGACTGCATGATGTGGTTTCTCTCCAGTGTGAATTCTCTGATGAACTCTAAAAGAACTTGGATGAGAAAAGCTCTTCCACAGCTCGAGCACTGGTAAGGTTTCTCTCCAGTGTGAATTCTCTCATGAATCATCCGATTAGCTTTATAACGGAAGCGTTTCTCACAGTGTGAACACTGAAAGCGTTTCTCCTCGATATGTGTAGTTTGGTGTGACTTTAGATCAGTTTGTTCTTCAGCGTGTTTCTTCTGATGAGTCTGAAGACTTTTAAAATAGGAAAATCTCTCTCCACAGATCGAGCACTGATAAGGTTTCAATCCAATATGAATTCTTTCGTGGTTTTCAAGGCACTCATTTGTGCAAACGACTTGTCACAATGAGAACATTTAAAGGGTCTTTCACCTGTATGTATTCTCTCATGTTTTACTAGGCCAGTCTGTTGAGTGAAACCCTTTCCACAAAGATTACAGAGATAAGGTCTTTCTCCAGTGTGAATTATCTTGTGTCTCACTAAATTGTGTTGACTATTAAAACTCTTCCCACAAACACTGCACTGATAAGGTTTCTCTCCAGTGTGAATTCTCAGATGAACTCTTAAAGTACTTTGATTGGTAAAGCTCTTTCCACAGTGAGGGCAGTGATAAGGTCTTCACCAGTGTCATTCTCTCATGAGTTATCTGATGAGATTTAAGATGGAAGCGTTTCTCACATTGTGAACACTGAAACAGTTTCTCCTCGGTATGTGTTGTTTGTTGTGACTTAAGATCAGTTGTTCTTCATTGTGTTTCTTCTGATGAGTCTGAAGACCTACGAATCTCTTCTCACACCGTTTTTCTCCAGTGTGAATTCTCTGATGAAGAACAAGATTTGCTTTGGTGCTGAAACATTTGTCACATTCACTGCAGTGGAAAGACTTTTCACCGCTGTGTGTCCGCACGTGAACTTTCAGACGAGAAGACGAGAGAAAATTCTTCCCACACTGCTCACAGTGAAAGTGTTTCTTGTCTCTGTGCTCTTGTGAATGAAGTTTCTTGTCTTGTGAGGTAGAAAAGCTGATGTTACATCTGGTGCAGGTGAAGAGTTCTGTTCGTGTGTTTCTCTCACGTGTCTTGAAATGTCTCTGTGAACTGAATGTCTTCCCACAGGTGATGCGGGAAAGAGTTTGTGCTGTCAGTTGCTGTTTTGACGTAGAGGCCATTTCTCCATCACAACATGAATCACTCCTCTCATCTGAAAGAAACACGACAGCAAATATGAAACTACATCAGTGTTTATTGAGAATGCGAAACAAACTTCTTTGTGGTTTTCTCAAGTTACCAAAAAACATATTTTATGAATAAGCGTCTCGCATGACAGATGAAATATACCTGAAGGAATAAAATCATCATTCTCATGTTCTTCAGTCGCTTCTTCCTCTGATTTGGGTTCTGTTTTATTTCCAGACTGACAGAAGGAACAAATCCTCATGATTCTCCTTTTCATCAGTTTGATCTTTTTCTGGTGTGGGTTCTGTTTTCATCTCCATCAGTTTCCTGCAGTCCATCAGTTTGACAGAACACATCTTCAGTGGTATGGTGTTCAGGGTCTGCTGTTCTCCAGCGTTACACACAGAACCCAGAGACTCTGTGGAGGTTTGATCAGTAGATTCATCCTGATTCAAGGTGTGTGATTACTGGCAGTGTCCTGAGCGTCTGTGGGGTTTGTGTCAGTATAACAGAGTAAAGTTAGGCTGGATCTCTGTTCAGAGAGTTTGTCCAGCAGTGGCTGTGGTGTGATCTGATCTCCGCTGCTCCACACTGAATCCAGAGATTCTTTGAAGCTCCCATCATTCACACGCACAGAAGATTGACTCCACAAAACCACCGACACATCCTGACAAACACACAACACCAGCACTGGAGCTTTATATTCATGCATGTGTGATATGTTATTTAATTTAGTTTGACAGTAATGACGGCATAAAAACAGTCAGAGTAATTGAGGTAAATGATGTTGAATGTGTCCAAACCTCTGTGTTGAGTTCATCTCCTCTTGTCCGCAGCTTTTCCTCAAGTAACTCCACCTCTTTCTTCAGCTGACAGATTTCTGTGATGACATCATCAATATCCAGCATAGACAGATCAGTTCCTACTGATTTACAGCACATCACATCCACCCTGACGTCATCCTCAATATCTGAACAAATAAAAACCTAAAATCATTATTTTATTATAATTATAAATGACAGGGGATAACTTACGACAAAATATAAAAAATAATCATGTATATAATCAGATGTTAGACTACGTACTACAATATATGAACATCTTCATTTAACAGATTTACACACCTCAGATTTAAACACGATATTCTCAAATTTCTTCTCTTTTGCTTTGAAACTGTCAATGACTCAAAGCGTCCAACGCAAAAAATCCAGAAAGCCTTCAAGTACCGTAAATATAACACAAAGAGTCGAAATCACAGTTATTTATAACGTTACACGCAGCGCTTGATGTTTGACTTTCTTTCTTTCGTTCTTTAGTGGGTTATCGGCGGACTAAAGAGCTGCAGAGCGACTCCTGCTGGACTGGAGACACAAGACACTCGCCACTAAATTCATCATCGAGATCATTTTCAGAAGTGGACAGTCGAGAAATTCTGATGTCGTCCACACACTTCCAGCCAAAGTATTTTATTACTTCAAGTTTATCATAATT